>BTPG01000001.1:447500-600000 GCA_036245525.1 Semisulcospira habei | reverse complement strand
AGAAGGGTCTAGAAGCCGCTCGGATATTCATTTGTTTACTGCGCGCGTGTCGCTTGGCTTTCGGTGCTGATGCACTGTTCGCGTGTTTACCAGTTAGAGCGTGCAAGGTCGTGACCTGTCTGGCCTACTTTCGTGTGACGTCATGGCGCGCCGGAGATTTTCCTAACATAGATGTTGAATAGTAGCCAGACTTTTATTATAGAATATTCCAGTGTGAATGTACCTTTGAGTTTTAGATACGTATTGCGTTTTGATTGGCTGTGTTGTACGATTTTGCTTGATTTTTCTAGAAAACATAACACTATAAAAGAGTCGTGCTAGGAAGCACCGGTGTACATTGTTCAGTTGTATAATTGTGATGTAACAGCGTCGTTACAGTGTTCAGTTGTATAATTGCAGTGTATCGAAGAGTGTATTGACATTGCGAAAGTGTACGCAAGTTATCGTGCTTCATTGTCAGTGACGGGAGTTATGCAGTGTATGGTGATGTACATTGTATGAGAGGCGCATTGTGTCAAAGTGTGGACATTTTGCAGAGAAGACATTGTTGGTGCATTTGTGAACGCATTTCGTGGAGATCGCATCGCTGTAATAAAATAGTGTTGGAACTGTTTCTCCAGTATTGTCTACATCCTTAAGCCACGGTTGATGGATTGCAGCTGAATGAGGTTTATTTAAAAGAACTCTACGTGTGTGCGCTTGGTGTAGTTATCATTTCTACGACCACGATTTTACCACGTAACACACATCGACTTGGGATGACCTTGACCTATTCTACAGGTGAAATATGTAGGTAAAGTTGTTCTTGTAAACTACAGTTGTGTCGAGTTTAAAGTCTGTGAATGTTATAGCCCCTAAGAAATTGACTTATACAAACCGCACGCATACACACTGGCGGCTGAAGAGCATAGCATAGCTTTGTTACATGTAACGACCTAACATAGCTTTGTTACATGTAACGACCTAACATAGCTTTGTTACATGCAACGACCTAAGATAGCTTTGTTACATGTAGCGACCTAACATAGCTTTGTTACATGCAACGACCTAACATAACTTTGTTACATGCTGTTACGTGTTGAGTCGTAGTCGTAGTATGATATCACACCAGACGCACGCACGTAAAGTTCTTTTTAAGGAAACTTTATTTCACCCGCAACCCGTCACACGTGGCTTAGGGTTGTAGACAATACTGGAGTAACAGTTCCAACAATACTTTATTTCAGCGATGCGATCTCCACACAATGCATTCCCAAATGCACCACCACTGATACAATATCTCCTCTGCAAAAATGTCAACACTGCCGACACAATGCGTTTCTCACACAACGTACACCACCGTTACGCTGCGTCTCTCACAAGTACACCCTATACGGGCCACGTACCTACGATAAACTATGTGTCTCTACAACTGACAATGCATGACAATGTTCACGCGTGCTTCCTAGCACCATCTTTTATAGTAGAACAACTTTCCAGAATAATCTAACGAAATCACACAACGCAACCAATCAGAATGGAAGACCTAACTGAAACTCATAAATATTAATTAAAAAACAAACTTTCTAGAATAACTACAACAGTCTACAAAAATTCGATTGTTAATTTCAGCCCCAAATCCTCGTGTGTAATGACGTCACACAAGAGTATGGCAGGTCGTTCACGACCTTTCATAAAAACACACTAAATGGCTGCTAATTTCACGCGCACAGAACACAACTATGACTAATAATAGAACGTCTCTACTAGTGTTGCAAAATGTTGCTTACTCTTTCACGTCACATGTAAGGTCACTCGACAGAGCGCGACTTCGCTCGAACGTTCTAATCTATTCTCAGCGAATCTACGCATTACAAAAATCGACCGCTCTTCTCCGTGCGACCCTGCTAGAAACTTCCGGACTAATCTTAGTGTATCATAACAAAACCAATTCCGCTCTACGGGAACGATAGAGAATCTTACTGAAAAGGTACGTGATTCGTAACCAAGATAGCTCAAATAAATACCGGATCGTTTCCTACGATTAACACATGCATGCTCTCACAGAACAACACAACCACAATCGTAACACATGCAATGACCTAACATTGCTTTGTTACAAGCAACGACTTAACATAGCTTTGTTACATGCAACGACTTAACATAGCTTTGTTACATGCAATGGCCTAACATAGCTTTGTTACATGCAATGGCCTAACATAGCTTTGTTACATGCAATATGGTTGGTGTCTACAGTGTTATGTGTTAGATATCAATGGGTTGGTGGCTACAGTGTTATGTGTTAGATATCAATGGGTTGGTGTCTACAGTGTTATTTGTTAGATATCAATGAGTTGGTGTCTACAGTGTTATGTGTCAGATATCAATGGGTTGGTGTCTACAGTGTTATGTTTTGATATCAATGGGTTGGTGTCTACAGTGTTATGTGTTAGATATCAATGGGTTGGTGTCTACAGTGTTATGTGTTAGGTATCAATGGGTTGGTGTCTACAGTGTTATGTGTTAGATATCAATGGATTGGTGTCTACAGCGTCATGTGTTCAGATATGCACGACCTAACATAGCTTTGTTGCCGGATTTGCTTTGAGTCTTACCAGACCTACCACGTGTTTTTCGCTTCCCAGTGTTTAGTGGTTTTTCGTGTGCTGAAAGTCTGCTGAGTATCGTATAAGAGTGCGCTGATGAGGATTATGCTTGTGTTTCGTCGGATCTGGTTGCTGTTTGAGTGGTATCGTATTGAATTGTGTCTGTCATTTGAATTTTGTTTACGTCGCCATTTTGCTACTTCCGCAGCGTGGGTTTCGCCGTGCCTTTCCGCGCCCTGTTTTCATGTGCTGCGTGCTAGTGTGTGATATGTTTACTGTGTGAGTCTGTTTGCCACCCGTGGTTGCATCTGCTGCTTGGTTGTTGTAGACTCGTTCGTGTTTCTACCGTTCTATAGGTTTTCGTGTGCTCTCTCGTCGACATCTCGCCCTCCCCACTTTCGGCGCCATTGCCCGATCTCGCCGCTGACCGATCGGAAATCAGGTCGCTCCCCTACCACACCGCTCACACACACACACCAGCACACACACACACACACACACACACACACACACACACACACACACACACACACACACACACACACACACACACACACACACTTACTCACACACACACACCCTACAGAACCCTCTTCTCGTCTTCCTCTTTCTTGTCCTCATAAACAATCATGCTCATCAAATACACACGCCAACAACTGCTATTTCTACGTCGCCACGCCACCTACTGCGCGGCTGGTGCCGCTGACAGTGTTGCAGATGCCTTACGCGGCATCCGATCGCGAAAGAGAGGCCACAGGGGCGGAATTAGCAAAAGGCGGGACACACCACCACAAACACAACCACACACTTCTTCCCCTTTTCCTATGCCCTTCCACCCCTTCCGCCTCCCCCCGCCTCCTCGATTTCTCCACCTCTCTTCCTTCTTCTCCCATTTCCTTTCCTCTCTTGCTCATCTACTGCTCCCTGCTTTCCACGGCCGCCCCCTCCCCCGCCCTCCTCCCCCTTCCTCCCCTCACCCCCTCCTCCTTCGCCTGCTTTTTTCCTCCTCGTCCCCTCTCCCCCTTTCTCCTCCCCTTCGCCCTCCCCCTCCCTCTACCTCAGCTTTTCCTACGCCCCTTCCTCCTCCTCCCCCTACCCCCTCACCCTCCTCTCGCATCCTCTTTCTTGCCCGGTTCTCCTTCCCCGTCTTTTCCTCCTCCCCCTCCCCCATCCTTCCCCCCTCCATCCTCTTTCCCCCCTCCCCACCCTCCTCTTCCTTTGTCCTCTTCTTCTCCCTCTTCCTCTTCTGGCTCATCCAACCTAAAACTGTCTGTTCAATGCACAGTCTATCTGCAAAGATGGCAAAGACGACGTGATTTCAGATTTCATCCTAGACAATGACCTAGATGTTGTCGTGATCACCGAAACGTGGCTCCGCTCAGCTGGCGATGAACCCATCATCGCCAGCGTCACTCCGAGTGGCTACCGCCTGGCCTCCTTCCCGCGTGCTTTCAGAGGGGGTGGCATTGCCATCATCTACAGGGACTGTTTTTCTGCTCACCTCTCCTTCTCTCAGTCTCTCCCTTTTGCTCATCCCTCCTTTGAATCTGTCGAGGCCGTAGCAACACTCCCTGGCCAGTCCCTCATCTTCTCATGTATCTATCGCCCCCCTCCAAGCTCTCAAAACAAACTCACAAACTCCATGTTCCTCACCGAGTTCGATCTCCTCCTCGACCACTACAGCACACGACCCGGAAATCACATCCTTCTTGGCGACTTTAACTTCCACTTCGACAAACCCGACCACCCCGACACAAAACGCCTTTGCACGTCACTTTCAAACTACAATCTTACACAACACATCAATAAACCCACCCACCGACTCGGCCACACCCTCGACTGGATCATCACCCGCACCTCCGATCAACTCTTTCTCGACTCCGACACCTCTTCTGTGCTTCCCTCTGACCACCTCGCTATTCTCGTTGCCCTCAACCTACCTCCCCCGAAAAAACCCAAGCTCTTTGTCTCTCGTCGCAAACTAAAATCTGTCAACCGAGAGAACTTCTTCGACGAAGCTGTCGACCTTCTCTTGGACCCCGCCTCCTCTCCCGATCTTGCATCCCATTTCGATTCCTCCCTTCGAAAACCTCTAGACACCCATGCCCCTGTCACCACCTGCTCCATACCCAACCGACTCCCCTCCCCCTGGCTCACTGACGACATAGCTGAGGCCAAGCGCGAGTGTCGACAAGCGGAACGCCGCTGGCGCTCATCTGACCTCACCGTTCACAGAGAGATCTTCCAAACCACCAGATCCAAAGTCTGCAGAATGATCTCCGACTCCAAACGCAAACACCTTCAAAACAAAATCCTGGAATCCACTTCTTCCAAAACCCTCTACGCTACCATGAACACACTCCTAGGCACTTCTAAAGACTCTTCTCTTCCCAACACACACAGCAAGGAAGAACTTCCGTCCGCTTTTTCCTCCTATTTCTCCGACAAAATCCAAACTCTGCGCAACACACTCGACACTCTGCCTTCTCCGCCTTGCCTTCCTGACCCTCCCTTTTCCGGCACTCCCCTCTTGTCCTTCCGCCCCGTCTCTCAGGATGAAGTCCTCAAGACCATAAAGTCCATGCCTTTCAAAACCTACGAACTAGATCCCCTCCCAGCTTCCCTCTACCGGGACGGCCTCCCAAAACTTTTGCCCTTCATTGCCGACATCATCAACACATCTCTAGAAAATGGCTCCGTCCCCGATATCTTCAAGTCCGCCATCGTCCGTCCTCTCTTAAAAAAACACAACTTCGACCCAAACGAACTCAAGAACTACCGCCCAGTCTCCAATCTCTCTTTCCTGTCCAAGCTTCTTGAGAAGGTTGTCCTCAACCAACTCAACCTCCACCTCGCCGACAACAACCTCCTCAGTCCCTTCCAGTCTGCCTATCGCAAACATCACAGCACTGAAACAGCCCTTCTACATATCCTAAACGACCTGCTTCTCTCCACTGACTCGGGCAACATCTCCCTTCTTACGCTACTCGAGCTCTCTGCCGCTTTCGACACCATAGACCACTCTATCCTCCTCCACCGCCTTCACCACTCCTTTGGCATCACTGACTCTGCTCAGTCCTGGTTTCTCTCCTACCTCTCCGACAGACAGCAGTCCGTCACCATTGACGGCGCCTCCTCCAACCCAGTCAGGCTCTCCTGCGGCGTTCCACAGGGGTCCGTCCTGGGCCCGGTCCTTTTCACACTCTACACCTCCCCCCCCTGTCCACTATCATCCAGTCTCACCACATACACTACCACCTCTACGCTGACGACTCACAACTACTGGACAAAGACAAACTTGACAACACTCAGACACTACTGACTCGCACGGCTGACTGCTATGAAGACGTGAAAAACTGGATGACAGCAAACAAGCTCAAACTGAACGACGACAAAACGGAAGCCATGCTGGTAGGCACTCGCCAGAAACTTTCCCAGCTCCCTCCCTCTCTCCACCTTCAACTCAACAGCACCCCCATCTCCCTCTCTGACTCGGTCAAGAACCTTGGCGTTATCCTCGATTCCTCTCTTTCCATGACCAGCTTCGTCTCCGCCACGGCCCAGGCATGTTATTTCCACCTCCGCCGCATCAGTCAGATCAGAAAATACCTCACTACCGAAGCTGCCACCAAACTTGCTGTCTCTCTCATCTTATCTCGCATCGACTACTGCAACTCTCTCCTTTCCGGCCTTCCTCACTGCACCACTCTCACTCTCCAGCGCGTCCAGAACAATGCTGCCCGCCTCGTCCTCAGAAAGAAAAAATCCGACCACATCACTCCCCTACTCAAGCTCCTTCACTGGCTCCCCATCCCCCAACGCATCCAATACAAGATTCTGTCTCTCTGCTACAAATCCCTTAACAACTACGCTCATACCTATCTCTCCAACTTACTTCACCCCTACACTCCTTCCCGCTCCCTCCGCTCCGCCTCCGACCCTCTCCGCCTCCTCATCCCCCGCACCAAACTCAGCACTTTCGGCCCCCGCTCCTTCTCAGTATACGGTCCATCCACCTGGAACACTCTCCCACTTTCTCTCCGTCAGAAACACTCGCTCTCCTCCTAGTCCGCCCTCAAAACTCACCTCTTTCAACAGTTCTAGCACTATATCATCACACTCCCCACCCCAAGCTGACGGTCGTAATGTATTTTCACTATTTGTGTTACGTGGGTCATTGTCTAAAGCGTGCGCATGCGTGTGCGAGTTGTGAGTGCGCGCTTAGAGTGTTAATTATTATAAGATAAGCGCATTATAAATACAGTAATTATTATATTATTTTTAAACACACACTGCACTTTCCCGCTAGACGGCAGTCCGGAGAGTATCCGCCTGACATGATTACAATGCCCGGCATTTTTTACTGGTCGTGATCGGCCCTTCATTTCATCGTTCATTAAGTCGCAATAAAGTTCAAACCGCCCGCCTATCCGATATTTCCGCACTGCCCGCCGTTGTGTTGTTTGTAATATCGCCATTTAACTTGACAGCGTGTAATCCGGTCAACAAACCAATCACGTGACCTTTATTTTGTAACCGTGTAATTCTGTGCAATCTGACAGACAGATCATGTGGCCGGCAGACTGCAGCTGTATTATTAGTGTTAACCTGACCGGCAGTTTCGCTAAGGATCTTAAACAAATACATCAACCAAAAGATGCATGTTGAAAACAAAGCGAGATAAAATGGCCGGCCAGTATATGTAGAAGCAGCGCAGCAACACTCTCAGCGCACGCCGCGGCCAGCTGACCCTGAATGATTACCTGCTGACCCTGACTGATTACCTGCTGACCCCTGACTGATTACCTGCAGATTAGCAGGTAAAAACGTATCGTCCGTGTTTTCCTCTCTTTCAGCTCTTGACTGCCAGCGGCCACGAACAGGATCGGACAACATGTAGGACCGCACGCCGGACATGTAGGACCGCACGCCTGTTGTACATGTTGTCAGGCAGTTTGTAGCTGTATCATCAGTGTTAACCTGACCGGCAGTTTGCAGCTGTATCATTAGTGTTACCCCCCCCCCCCTCCCCACTGCCAATTACACTTAACTCCTTAACTGCCAGGGCCATGCCAACGCTATCCGGCTGCAGAAGACATAAACCCTCATGAGGCCCGCAGGCGCTGATGGCTGATGAGGATCTATGTCTCCTGTTAGTCCTGTGTTGTTTAGGTCACTTGTGTCGCATTTACATCTGTGTTATCACGCCGCTCAGTGTGCAGTCTGTTCACACGCCAAGTTCCTGTCCACTGGCAGGGAAGGGGCCAATGACAAGGGACATAAATCCTCACGAGCCTCCGCAACTGCAAGGACTGATGATGAATGTGCCCCTGGCTGACTACACCGATGTTTGTGTTCCTCCCGTGGAACTGTTGTCCGGTGTGCGGTCTTACATGTTGTCCGATCCTATTCATGGCCGCTGGCAGTCAAGAGCTGAAAGAGAATAAAACACGGAAGATACGTTTTTACCTGCTAATCTGCAGGTAATGTCAGGGGTAGAGAGAGGAATACTGAGAGAATTAAAGCTTCATTAACACAATGACTGAGTTAACCCCCTTAATTTTATTTTTTTTGACCATCCATATCTATGTCCCCCACACAGAGTAAATACCATTGGAAGTTACCCCTAAATCATTATTATTTAAACAGCCACATTTTTATGAAAATCAAAAATAATACTTAAGGGGTTAACTCAGTCATTGTGTTAATAATACTTTAATTCTCTCAGTATTCCTCTCTCTCTTAATTAGCTCATATATCTACTGTCGCAATGATACTATGTACGTAAACACAGCCCGTCGCCAGCACTCTAGACATGAAAGACACACCGCGTCAGAATAAAATATTCATAGCACTTAGAGTGTATTTACAATGTCGCAATACGTTTGCCAACATTTTTCAAAACCTTTTCAAATCCTTGAGCCACTAGATCGGTATGTACCACACCTGAGTCGATATTCACACAATTTATTTTTGACCTTAAAAAAATGCACATCGAAAATCATGACCCCCCACAAATGTAAATTGGTTTTAAGATTGTATGGGAATAAAGCCCACATTAGCTACCGCACACAGAGAGAGAGTGAGACCCACTCTGTCAACACAGACATAAACTAGTGACTGTGTCAAGGCTCCACTCATGTGAAACTTACACGTTTTAAATCAGCTTCTTTTCAATGAGTAAGTTACAAGGGTCTTACTCTGTTGCACATGTCTTTTGCAAGCCAGCTCACCTGTTTACCTTTGTTGTCTGTTGCCACGCGCCGCACAGGCAAGCCGCTATTCAACTGCGAGACGGAACACTCTATGAATAAGCCGGCGGCTCTACAGCTTTGAAAAAAAGCTATTTGCTGAGAGGCGTCATTACACTTAAGAAGACAGTTTTGAAGTCGACTTCATATATACTCATGACTGGTACCCGAGAAATCAAACGGTGGCCATACTCTGCACTATAAACAGTTGGATAAGAAACCAACAAGTAATATCTTACACACACAAACACACACACACACAAACAAACAAACAAACAAACAAACAAACAAACAAACAAACAAACAAACAAACAAACAAACAAACAAACGCACACGCACACGCACACGCACACACACACTTACAGACACTCATGTCAGTACAATTTTATCGTAAGCCTAAGCATGACAGGTGGTGTCACGGTTGTTTGCTTTTTGTGTTGCCTCACACCGCGCTATTCAATAGGGGGACACATTCCATTCCTATTCAAAGGGCAAGCTTTTGAAAAGCTCTCAGCCGTCACAGCTATAGCCTTTTAAATCACTAAGTTGTGTCAAAGTTCAACAGGGGGACATGTTACTTTTCAAAAGAGAGCAATCATTTACAGAACGGTTCTACATGTGAGGGCTTAATGTACTCATGTCTGGTTTACTGACAAAGAAACAAATGTGTTTTTTTTTTGTTTTTTTTTTATAAATTGCATTATAAATGGATTCGAATGAAATATTATTATTGGGAGATATCAGCGCTGTAGAAAACATAGACTTAGATTCAAAGCGGGAACGACTTTTATCTGTAGTGATTTCTGGTCATTCCAAAACATATCTCGGAAAGCAATATTCAACTGAAGATATACTATCCCTCACGGCTGATGATTTATTTAGACTTCATTTTAAATACGAACAACACATGGCTTCACTAATGACCCGTGATTTGAGCAAATCAATTGTCTGCTTATATTCAAAAGCTGTGAGTTATGCTCTTCCTGTAGACATTGAAAATCTCACAAATGACCTCGAGAGTAACCCCATTGTAACGAGTGCAATTGGTAAATTAGCTTGCCTTTTATTCTACAGGTTTGGTAATTTGCTTGCTCCTCTGGTAACATTAATTGTAACTAGCAGCCATATCGATTTCACGAAATTAAATTTTTTTGTTGATAAAAATGGACGACCAACAGACGACCCCCCAAACGACCCCACAGATGAACCCTGCCCCGGACCCTGCCCAGACCCCAATTCACACAGTGACAAAAATTAAAAATGCAGGCAGAATTCAGGCAGGGAAAAGGTTAGCTGAATGGAACAAGCAAAAAAAATTACAGCTACAGGCGCAAACAGAAAAGGCTCATGTAAGTGACCCGCCGTCAACACCGCCGGTAGGACCGGTAGGACCATCAGAACTGGCACCCCTGACACACACACATCAAAGTGAAAGACCTTCAACCCAGTCTAATTCTGAAACAGCAAAATATGTAGTTGCCGGATTTGTTGTCGGATTTGGTTACGTAGCTTACCAATTATACAAAAAATACAAGCCACAGACTCAAACAGTGTCCAAAAAATTAAACACTCCATCATCAAAAACAGAAGTCTCCACATTACCAACAATACCCAAAGTTGTCGACCCATTTATCATGCACTAATAAATTTATTTATTTTAATTTTATTGCCTAAGAAATGAATGACTCAAAAAACATAATGAATCTTGTGTATCACTCTGCAGTAATCAGTGGACTAGCAGTAGCGTTTTCTATGCTGGGAAAAAGTCTACTCAAAATGAAATCAGCAGACCTCAGTAGATTGGATCTGGAAGATTTAGTTAAGCTAATTGCAGTTGTTACAGCGTCAAATTTAACAAAAAATTTTCTTGTCAAGCAGGGAATTATTCCCGAAAATGTTTCTATGTAAATAAAAACTATGGCAACGATAGCTATTATGATAGGAGGTGCGATGGTTAACGCCCTCACATTTAGTGGCTCTAATTATCTCTTTTCTAAAATGGGTAGAGAAGAGAGTGCAGAAGAATTGAAGCGCCATAATGAAGCGTCAGAAAAATTAGCACAGGCAGAACAGGCGTATGAAAAGAATAGAATTGAGAAACTTGATTTCATCAATGAAAAACTCCATCTAGAAAACCACGCACAGCATACGTTTTCAAATACAGACGACGCAATCAGGGAATACTATCTTGTCACAGGTGAAGACATGTCTATCCCGAAACCAAAACTTAGTGACTACTATCAACCAAGCCCAGAACAAAGAAACGGGGAGATAATCTTTGTTCTAGCGGGAATGACATTTGTTTATTTTACTGGAGTTTTCATTGCTAGAAAAAATGGCAGCCGAAAATAAACTATCGAAAATATATTACTCACCATCAGGCTATTGGAAAGGGCAAACAGCTATTGAAAAATTACATGCCGCTGTGGGCGGAGATATAACACTCAATCAAGTCAAGCAATGGTTACAGAGACAAGCAATTTGGCAGATATATCTCCCTGCTCCAAGAAAGATATCTAGACCCCATTTTCAAAACACTACCCCCAATGACACACATCAAATGGACCTCCTGTTCCTACCACACGATACAATAAGAAAGAAACGATACAAGTACGCACTGACTGTTGTTGACATAGCTTCAAGGTACAAAGACGCTGAACCCATATCTGACAAAACAGCCAGTACAGTTGCTACTGCTTTAACAAAAATATATAGTCGAGGCCCTTTAAGATACCCCAGACTTGTACAAGTTGATGACGGATCAGAATTCAAAGGTGCAGTTAATCAGTTATTTGCGAAGTATGGCGTACTGGTCAGACGTGGTATTCCAGGCGTACACAGATCACAGGCAATTGTAGAGAACTTTAACAAACAGTTGTCAGAGACACTTTTCAGTTACCAGTATTCAAAGGAACTCATGCATGACACCCGTAACACTGAGTGGGTTAAGAGATTACACATGTGATAAAAGCAATGAACAATGAAGGCCATCCTAAGCCTGCTGATGCTATTAAATTGAAAACAATTACAGAACCAAAAACAGGATCAACCCCACCTCCAGACACAAGCTTGTTTACTAAACAGGTGAGATATTTATATCAACCAGGTGAAGCTGAAAATGACATAAAGCGCAGGGCGACAGACCCCATCTGGTCAACGTCTGTACACAATATAAAAAAAATAATTCCCGGTCCTGACGCAACAATATATTACCTGTATGACCCTGCACCCCAGAGGGCATTTGTCAGAGAAGAATTACAGATTATTCCCCCAGACACCGTTACTCATTTCAGTAACTAACTCATCAATTAATTCATCAACCAGTTCATCACAAATGTCTTCAGATAACTTGAGCCTGTAATGACCAGGTGCATAAGCCTTTTCCTTACTGAAAAACACTCGTTTCGTGTCTCCAATTGCAAGTGACTTTTTGTGTGTTTGAATCATTTCAAGATTATGTTTGTTTGATCTCAGTGACTTGTTTGGATAGTCAGGCATTAATGCCCCATCTAACACTTGCTTGTAATGTTCATGACGAATGTCTTTATTTTTTATTGCTGTTTTTTTAATTCCTTTGGCTTTCGACTGACTTCCCTTCTGGTGCAGTATAGAATACATTTTTGATCTCAGTCCAACATACTCAACTATCGGCACACCATTTAGTTCATCCTTAAACTTCCCAGGCACTTTCTTGTTTTGTGTGCTAAACAGTGGGTGATCCTTAGGATAATCAGATGTGTCATACATATGTAACTCTGTTTTCATGTCTTCATAAAAGTCTTCAGTACACGCATCAATGATCATAGAGTCAGTGTCAGTGTATAGCAGACGACACTCAGGATACTTTGGTTTGAAGTAATCATAATAAAATTCAAGCATCAACAGTTTTGACAATTCAAGAATTGCCATACCAATGAATACTGGCTTGTCCAGTTTAACAATCTTTTTTTGAGTGACACTGCATACAATGATGAATGAAACTCTTTGTACCCAGTGTACTGTGGCTTACCTGTAAGTTTAATTGCACCTGATTCAGTTGTGACCAGTCTCACATCTTTTCTGTGATGAGGATTTTCCATTGTCTTGCCAAAACAGGCATTGTTCATAAGCTTAAAGAAGTCTTTGTCAAATGCAGTGTTGCCGTCTCTGGCACGAAGGGTTGTGTTCTTCATTATGTAATCTTTCATGAAAGCACTCTGATCAAATTGAATTCCTCTGTGAACTTTCTTTAGTACTAACCCGTGTCTGATGTAAAACTGCAGCAAGCGGTAGTGACAAACGTAATTGAATTTGTCATTCAGATTCGGCACAAGTTTGGTGTCTTCTTTTTTTCCCGTCATACTCATTTTCTCAACTGCTAAGGGATAATCATTATGGTAATCGTGTAGGTGGTGTGGGTACTCTAGATCTACTTCAAAGATCCAACCCTTTGCGTCATTTCGGCCCAGATTCATAATATTGTTAGTTAACCCTGACTCTGTTACGTCATACTGTGACAAATCATGCAGACCAAAGTTTTTCAAGGGCAATAACTCACACATTGCCCAGCCATACAAATTGTTAGCGTCTACATAGGTAATAAATGACCTGGACCTCGAGGGGTCAAACCCAAGGTCACCATAACCGTCCAGATATTTATTGTTGGCTCTGGCATAGTTATTCGCTGCAATACTAATACCACCCCTCAATCCGCGTTCCACCATTTCACCCATCGTACGATCAGACAACTTACTTACTTACTTACGCCTGTCACCCCTACCCGGGTATAGGCCGTCGACGAGAGACCTCCAGCAACTCCTGTCCTGTGCTTCTCCTTCGATTCTACTCCAGGTGGTTCCCAGTCTCTTGATGTCTGCTTGGAGGTCTCGACGCCAGGAGTTTCTCGGCCTACCTCTTTTCCTCTTTCCCTGGGGGTTCCATGACAATGCCTGCCTAGTGATACTGGAAGCTGGCTTTCTCAGACTGTGACCGATCCATCCCCATCTTCTTCGCCCAATTTCATTCTCTGCTGTTATCTGCTCTGTTCTCTCCCAGAGTCTGACGTTGCTGATCTTCTCTGGCCAGTGAATTTTCAAAATTCTTCTAAGGCAACTGTTCATGAAGGTCTGTACTCTGTTGACTGTGGTTTTTGTCAATCTCCATGTCTCTGCTCCATATAGGAGAACTGCTTTTACATTGGAGTTGAAAATCCGGACTTTGGTGTGTTGTGACAGCTCTCTGGAACTCCACACTTTTTTCAACTGGAGAAAGGCTGCTCTGGCTTTACCGATTCGTGCCCTGACATCTGCATCAGTGCCGCCTTTTTTGTCTATGATGCTCCCGAGATAGGTGGAGGACTCCACCTCCTCCAACGGGATGCCAGCAAGCAAGACTGGTTCTTCCCTGGTTGCGTTCAGCCTCATTGTCTTTGTTTTCTGTTTGTGAATGGTGAGGCCCACTTGGGACGAGATGTCAGCAAGCCTCGTGGTCTTGTCCTGCATTTGTTGATGAGTGTGGGACAGTAATGCCAAGTCGTCTGCAAAATCGAGGTCGTCAAGCTGTGTCCACAGTGTCCACTGTATTCCACTTCGTCTGTGCTCTGTGGTCATCTTCATGACCCAGTCTATGGCCAGTAGGAAGAGGAACGGAGACAGCAGACACCCCTGCCTGACACCAGTTCTGACCTGGAGCTCTCTGGTGAACTGCCTTTCGTGGATCACGCGACATGTCATGCCATCATAGCTGCTCTTGATCAGGCGGACGAGCTTTGTGGGTACACCGTAGTGTCGTAGGAGTTTCCACAGAGTCTCTCGGTCCACGCTGTCAAATGCTTTCTCATAATCCACAAAGTTGATGTACAGCGGGGAGCTCCACTCCAGAGACTGTTCCACGATGATGCGGAGAGTGGCGATCTGGTCTGTACATGATCGGTTCTTCCTGAATCCTGCTTGCTGGTCTCTCAGCTGGGGGTCAACGGAGCTCTTCATTCTCTCTAGGATGATCCTGTTGAAGACCTTTCCTGGTACAGACAGCAAGGTGATTCCTCTGTAGTTGGAACACTTGCTGAGGTCGCCTTTCTTGGGAAGCTTGATTAGGTACCCCTCCTTCCAGTCAGCTGGCATCACCTCCTCTTCCCAGATCTTTCCAAACAGTGGGTACAGCATCTCAACTGTTGTCTCTAGGTCTGCTTTCAGAGACTCCGCTGGGATGCCATCTGGCCCTGCTGCTTTGCCATTCTTCAAAAATGCCACTGCTTTTCTGATCTCTTCCCGGCTGGGTCTGTCACAGCTGATGGGTAGGTCGGTCTCTGCCGGCTGGATGTCGGGGGGGTCGGGTGGGCTAGGTCTGTTCAGTAACTCTTCAAAATACTCGGCCCATCTGTCGAGTTGGTCTGCTCTGTCTGCAATAGGCTTGCCTTCTTTGTCTTTTACTGGTCTTTCTGTATGGCCATACTTACCCGACAATCTTCTGGTAATGTTGTAGAGCTGTTTCATGTTGCCGCTGCCTGCTGCCTTTTCTGCCTCTGCTGCCAGGCTGTCTGTGTAGGCCCTCTTGTCTGCCCTGATACTCCTCTTCACCTCGCGGTTGGCTTCCGAGTATTCCCCCTGTGCCCTTACTTTGGCTGCTCTCGTGCGACTGTTGTTGACCGCTGCTTTCTTCTGCTTCCTCGCTTCTATCTTCTTCAAGGTCTGTGCCGACAGCCAGTCCTTGTGTTGGTGTTTCCTGAACCCTACAGTGTCTTTGCAGGTTGAGTTCAGCGCCTCTCTAACTGCCTTCCACTGCTGCTCTGTGGTGACCGCCTCCTCTTCATTTACTAGCTCCTGTAGCGCTTGAAACCGGCTGGACAGCACCAGTTTGAACTCTTCTCTAACTCCAGTTTCTCTCAGGAGGCCTACATTATAGCGCTGTCTTCTTGTTGTCTCTGTGCAGCTTTTCTTTAGCTTGAGCTTCATTCTTAAGGTAAGCAGATGGTGGTCTGAGGCGACATCTGCTCCCCTCCTCACTCGAACATCTTGAAGGGATCTTCTAAATTTCTTGCTAATGCAGATATGGTCTATTTGGTTCTCTGTTGTATGGTCAGGTGAGACCCAAGTTGCTTTGTGTATTCTTTTGTGTGGGAAGATGCTGCCTCCAATGACAAGTCGGTTTAGAGCACAAATGTCTACAAACCTCTCCCCGTTCTCACTCATCTCCGAGCCTAGTCCCTGTCTCCCCATCACCTCTTCGTATCCGGTGTTGTCCTCCCCTATTTTGGCATTAAAATCGCCCATGACGATGGTGATGTCTCGCTCTGCACATTTGTCCACGGCACTCTGGAGTCGGTCGTAGAACTCTTGTTTCTCTTCCTCGTCACTGTCATTGGTGGGCGCATAACACTGGATGACGTTCAGCTTGAGCTTTTTCTTGGTTCTAAAGGCTGCTGTTATAATTCTTGGCCCAAGAGGTTCCCAGCCCATCAGCGCTCTCTGTGCCACTGGTGACAGCATTAGTGCTACTCCTTCTGTATGGGGGGCATTCTCCTCTTCATGACCTGAATACAGAATCATCTCCCCACTTAACAGCCTTTTCTGGCCAGACTGCGTCCATCTGGCTTCACTGATGCCTAGCAGGGAAAGGTTGTACTTTTGCATTTCCGCTGCTATCTGGGCGGCCTTGCCGCTCTGGTACATGGTCTTGACGTTCCATGTGCCCATGGTTGTATCCCTGGATAGAGAGAGGCGGCTCGGTCCTGTGGCTTCCGAAGACTTCCGGCTTTCACCACAGGACGTCATAAGTCTTCTAGTAGAAGAACCTTCCTCCTCCAGGAAAGGAATTACTGTTAGTCTTTTCGTCGGCGTTTTTGTAGCTATTTCCTTTTTTGCAGGGTGGGGAAGCTACCCCCACGCCCAACCCCCTTACTAGGAGGACCAGGGGTTTTCTGTCAGGGTCACCTTCCCTTAGACCATGTTGGTTCACGGCACCTTATTTCATTCGGTGCACCCCTCTCACGAGGGACCCCCTATCCACCACCCAGGGGACGCGCCTCAACGCCGTATGGTCCCAGCGCGAGGACGATCAGACAACAGGTCTATAAATATCTTACTGGATTTCAAAAATGCATCCCATGTCATACCAGGACTAGTTATGTAACAGGCAGGGTCAAGACTGTAGTGCAACAAACCCTTTTCATGGTAACTTTCAAATACATCTGCTAGCAAGCAAACGTCTGCTTTCAAGTACTGGTCGTGGTAGTCACCAATTGTCTGACATCCTAATTTACCCCACGCATCAAGTGCGTGTTGATATTCAGAGTCAGAAATACCTTTACCAGTTAGTGTGGAATAAAATTTCTCTTTTGGTGGCAGTCTTGTTTCCTCAAACACAACCCAGTGATCAATGTACTCATACGGATAGACACCTTTCTTAATCAAGTCTGGTTCAAAATATTTACTCGTTATTGGATTCTCAGTCAGTCCTTCTGCCAGACTAGCAAGACCTAAAGACAAATGTTGCATGGAGTCATAAAATGCTAATTTGTCTAAACTAAAAGTCAAGTACTTTTCAGTTGTCTGGGCAATGCAACTTATGTTTTTGTACGACTCGTCTACAGCCTGCATGATAATGTGTGAATCATATCCTTTGAGATTGTGGAAAAAAATAGGCAGTTTGTATGTCTTAGGATCTATTTTTAATAACAAGTTACAATTGTTATGTGCAGCACCTCTGTAACGCCCAGTTATGTGATCATGGTCACGAACTTTGTCACCCCCTAAAGGCTGTTCACAAATCCAACACGTCACAGCTGTATCAAATTTTAGTTTGTCTTCTTCTGTCATCACCAGAGGCATCTGACATGTTGTGAGATATTGTACTACCTGACTATACAGTTGTCTCATTTCTGTTAAAAACAAACATGCTGCATTTTCACCCCTGTAGATAACAGGTTCTGAATGAAGACTGTCTGACCTAACAATAATGTATCCAAAAGAACACACCACTTGGTCACTCAACTTTATAGTCTTTGGTAATGACTCTGGAACAGGACCCTCATATTGAACAACTAATGATTCGAAATCAGCGTACACTACAAACGGCAGCTTTTGCTGATTCCCATAGTTCTTAAAATACACTTGACTACCAGGATCTGGATACTTAAGTACAGTTTGTATGTCATCAGGTGACCTACAATGTAGGATGTGATTATGTGCTATTTTAATAGAAGATAATCTCTGTAAACATCTCTTGCACACTTCCTGTTTCCCATTGTGTTTCGTTGTATGTGCATGAATTAGACGTGACATATTCCTGATAATTGTGTAGTGAAAGTTATTGTCATCGCCGATTAGCAACATGTCAACATGTTTATCTTCTGACTGACCGTAGGTTGGAGCAATTGGGGACACTCTAATTGGTTGTAACTTGTTCTCAGATTCATTATCCCACACAAACACATTCACAGATATACCAGGATTTAATTTTTCAAACAAGTTTATGTCCTCTATTTTAACAGGGAACTCAATGCCACTAAAGTTGAGTTCATTTACAAATTTGATGTAGTTAGATACGCGATCAGGTCTTGACCTCACAAAGTGTAGTTTAGCAAGCACACACCACATGAAACAGAAATAGTCTTTGTTCTGTATGTTAACAACAGCCTTTTTGTTTGCTACTTCTGTTGGCAGTAGTATCCATGCTTTACCTAATATAGGATGATACCTAGACTGCTTTAGTTGCAGTTCATGTACATGTCCTTCATGCCAACCAGACCCCTTCATTTTTGCACTGTCAATTGCCTGTAGGAAGTCAGGTAATAGTCTGTCTCTAAACACGTTCTCCAATTCTCTTTGTGTGTTAACAGTGTGTTGTCTTGTTGATATATACGATACAATCACCTCACCGTCCACTCTAGTGAATTCTATTTTCGCAACAACCTGAATTTTAACACTGCCTGTAAGGAGATTTTGTTGTATGACAGAAAAAGAGTTTTCTATTGATTCATAAACATTGTTACTATTAGATATAGGCAAGTCTGTTGTGTGAAACACGTTTCTTAAACCAGATGAGCCAGGGTTTGATGGGCCATGGCTTTGTGAATTGTCCGTCATTTTTATTTGACCGACAAAATAATAAAATAAAAAATATTACCGCTGGCTCTGCTTGCTGACCTTGTGTAATACCACTTTATTAACTGTAACACTGTCAATATAAACATTTAGTTTGCGTAGTTGCTTAAATATGCTATAACAAACTCCTCCTAACCAACCATAGTTGGTATCATTAACTTTAAAAGTAGGTGTCTTTAAATCAACTGTCATGCGCTCCACATCTGGATGCTCATCGACATAATCCAAAGTCACACTATATGTAGCATATATTTCTGATGGTGCTGAAAGGCTTATGTAAGTCTGTTTGGGTGATATTAAGTCAGTAAAGTGCATAACATCTTTGAAAAGGTGTGTGAGATCAAGCACCTGTATGATTTGTCCGTCTGTCATTTTTATTGGACAAACAAATGTATAAATTAATTTACATCAATTTACTAACCCATACCCTGTAGGCTGATCTGTCTTTAAAATAAGCTTTAGATGCTTAGTTGATTTCAGTTTATTTTTCACATCATCCCGTTCCTGCTTATTTGGTATGACATCATTTTCTCTGAGACAGTCTTCAAAGCTGTCACGATCCTTACAGTAAAACAAACAGATAAACTTTAACTGTTCTCGAAAATCTTTCAGTACAGCATTATATTTTTGAGTGAGAATCCATACACTGATGTTTGCATGTCTGCCACTGAAGGCAAGTTCTGATAGAGTGTTTCTCTTCTTGACAATGTCTTTCTCTGCTGAGCAGTCATCAACAATAAACAATGTTGGCTGTCCTTCAAATTGCTTGTAAAAATATTGTAGGTAGTCATTCATTTTTTTCTCAGGGTCGATTAAATATATGTTGTTGTCAGTCCAAATGAATAAACGGTTGTGATAAGCTTTGTTGTGTTTGATTGTTGGACAAAATATTACAATGTTTTCAAAATGGTGGATGTATCTTGTTTGTAATAAGTCAAGTACGAATTGAGTTTTCCCACACCCTGTGGCACCAACAAATAAGCCACAATGGGGGTCAAGGGTCATTAAGCTTCGGTTCATTTTAATACACAATATAATTTTAATATGTGTCCACTCAGTCTGCTTTCTGCAATATTGAGTTGTGCGTCATATATCAGGTACAAACATATGTTAATGGCTGCAGCAGTTTCAACCTTCTTTTGTATCTGAATTGTTATTCCATCACTACCGTTCTCGACAGTTCGACCTGACCCATGAAGGTAATCATCATCTGTACTACGAAGGTCTAGCCACAGTGCGTATTTGTTTGTAAGGTATTGACCAATCCTTACATCATACAGATGTAGATCTTTGCACACTATGTTTGCGGGTTTATCTCTAATCCTTCCACCCGCAAAATACTTTGTGATCTCATCATAGTGTTGATAAGGTAACATTCCAGACGCATACACTTGATTAGGATGGCCTTCAATTGTACAGGACAAATGTGTAATCTTAGGATTGTAGAATTTTTCTCAATCCCGTTTATATGGATCTGCTGGTTCAACAAACAACATAAGAATACCTTTCAGTGACCTAGCTGGTGTGTTCAAGTTTATGTTCCACATTGGGTCACTCTTGTCTTTTTGCATTAAACTATGTCTAATCACCCTGTCATAATAAATTGGAAGTCTTGACTGGTATTGATTTTGAATGAGTCTGGCTAGATCAGTGTGTGTGACAATTTCATATTCCAAGGAAATGTTAGAGATCTTGTATGTTGCATCTGTGGCAGATGATTTAATAACTTTGGAGTAGTCATTGAAGGTTAGTTCAAAGCTCAGACGGTCATTCAGTGCCCCTTGATAATAAGGCAGATGAGCTGTGAGGATTTCAAACTCAAGTGGAATGTAAAATCTAGTTCCATATGTTTCAGCTATAATAACTTCCTTTGGTACCCCAGTAGTTGTTTTGTCTCCGGCATTGATTTGAAGTTTACCAACATTATCTGGCTGTATGCCTTGATAAATACGATCTTCTCGTTCTTCTCTTGTAAGCCAAAGATCTTTGTAACAGTAGAACACATCAGAGTCGTCAAGACTAAACACTTCCTGTCCTTCAAGTTTTACTTTAATAGTTTTAACAATTGCTCTGCCAAGATTGTCAACCAGTGTTCTGTTTACATCTGCATCTGATGATAGTTCAATATTAAATGCTAGGCGTGCAGTGCCAGGAACAATAACGTCACTGGGACCTAGGTTTGGAAACTTAACTGTAAGTGTTTGGTTCTGGTCTATAGTACTTGGATTGTTCATGATGACTATCGATTGTTGAATGGCCTTAACACCCAGAGGCTCACGTAGTTTTCTGTATGGGTCTAACTTTGATCCATAAGACTGTGTCATTTTATTATGCACAATAAAAAATAATAAATTAATAAAACAATGGCAGCGGGAGGATTTAATCATGAAGATTTTGAAATGGATGACACGTCTTGGCTCGACTTCGCGAACGAAGATTCTATAGGGCTTGCCCACGTCGTCTGCAGGCAATTTCGTGGCTGCGGAGGCCAATCCGGGACAGGCAGGTTCGACCGCAGTGGCTGCAGGGGAAGGTCTGGTCAGGGTTCTGAGTTACGGCAACTCGGTTTTTTCTCCTGAGCCGTTTGTCCTTAAGGTTAGCTCTGCGAGAGTCCTCAAAGGAGACGGCTGCCTTGTAGATGGTGGAGCGCCAGGTGTCACGGTCCGCAGCAAGCGAAGACCACTGGCGGTGGTCGATTTGGCAAGCACTAAGTGACTTCTTGAGACCGTCTTTGTATCTCTTCTTTGGTGCCCCTCTGTCACGGTGTCCAGTAGCAAGCTCGCCGAACAGAGTGATCTTGGGTAGGCGATGATCCTCCATCCTGGAGACGTGCCCCGCCCAGCGAAGCTGTGTCCGCAGCAACAAAGCCTCGATGCTCATAGTTTCTGCCTGTTCAAGGACCTCGACGTTGGTGACATAGTCACTCCAGTGAATGCCCAGGATGGTACGCAGGCAGCGCTGGTGAAAGCGTTCGAGGAGTCGTAGTTGGTTGCGGTAGAGGGCCCAGGACTCGGAACCGTACAGCAGGGTGGTGAGGACGACAGCTCTGTACACACTGATCTTGGTGCCCGTTTTCAGCTGTTGATTGTGCCACACCCGCTTGAAAAGTCGCCCAAAAGCGCTGTTCGCTTTTGCCAGCCTGCTGTCAAGCTCCTTGTCCAGCTTGGCATCTGACGTGATGATGCAGCCAAGGTAGGTAAACTGGTGTACTGACTTCAGTTCAGACTCGCCGATGGTGATGTGGGGAGGGCGATGCTCTACCTTGGGTGCCGGCTGATGTAGTACCTCTGTCTTTTTCAGACTGACCTCGAGTCCAAAGAGCTGGGCAGCATCTGCAAAGCAGGATGTGATGCGTTGCAAGGCTCTCTCTGTGTGTGCAACAAGGGCAGCGTCATCAGCAAAGAGCAGCTTACGAATCAGTTGGTCTAGGGTTTTCGTGTGGGCCTGCAGTCGTCTGAGGTTGAACAGGCTGCCATCGAGACGATACCTGATGTACACTGCATCGTCATCGTCGAGGTCTACTGTGGCCTGCTTCAACATCATGCTAAAGAAGATGGTGAAGAGGGTTGGTGACAGCACGCAGCCCTGTTTCACGCCGTAGTTGTTTTGTCTCCGGCATTGATTTGAAGTTTACCAACATTATCTGGCTGTATGCCTTGATAAATACGATCTTCTCGTTCTTCTCTTGTAAGCCAAAGATCTTTGTAACAGTAGAACACATCAGAGTCGTCAAGACTAAACACTTCCTGTCCTTCAAGTTTTACTTTAATAGTTTTAACAATTGCTCTGCCAAGATTGTCAACCAGTGTTCTGTTTACATCTGCATCTGATGATAGTTCAATATTAAATGCTAGGCGTGCAGTGCCAGGAACAATAACGTCACTGGGACCTAGGTTTGGAAACTTAACTGTAAGTGTTTGGTTCTGGTCTATAGTACTTGGATTGTTCATGATGACTATCGATTGTTGAATGGCCTTAACACCCAGAGGCTCACGTAGTTTTCTGTATGGGTCTAACTTTGATCCATAAGACTGTATCATTTTATTATGCACAATAAAAAATAATAAATTAATAAAACAATGGCAGCGGGAGGATTTAATCATGAAGATTTTGAAATGGATGACACGTATGATTTTGGTAATACAACAGATATGACAGATATGACAGATATGACTGGTACAAGAAATATTTACAGTTTACGTCATGAACTTTTAGAAACCAAAGTGAACTCGTTTTATGATCATGTTGGTGGCCGCCCAGACAACGTAGACCCTAATCAGTTTGAACTTGATGGCAAGGGCCATTTATATTTAAATACTGTTGACAAAGGAAAAGTACTATTGACTAACAAAAAAGACCCTAGTAGGTTTAGGGCTTTAAGTACAATAAAAAATGAAGGTGGTGTTAGTGCCTTGCGTCAACTTGGTATTGGAGGGTCTCCTGTCACGCCAAGACTGGTTAGTGTGCTTCAAGACACGCAAACAAAGTTACCAACAGGGCAAGAAATTGAAATGGCACCAGTAACAAGCCTACCAGAAATAGCAAACACAAATACAAGAAACCTCATTTACTAAAGGACAAATAAATGATGCTATGAAATCAATAGATGATCCACCTTTGACAATGCGGGAGATTATAGGGTTAGATAAATCATTGCAGACAATAAGAGGTGAGATGGTTAATAATGTTGCCAAATTGGGTGAACTTGATAAACACATTGAACGTGAGAAAGAGAAACTGGCTACAGCAGACAATGGGAATCTTGACACAGAAATGAAAGAAAGAATTCAACACAGATTAAATGATTTGCAGATAGAAAGATCAGGAAGGTTAGAAGCGATTAGTATTGGGAGGCAAAAACTGAAATCACAAGTTAACAGGATAAGGGAAACTATTCAGAAAATACTTCACGAAGACACTACTCTGGCTGAGAGACTGAAAACACTTTTCAGAGAACAGGGTATCACAATTGCAAGTTTAATTACTGCTCTTGGGTTTATTATCAGTACTGTTGTGTTGGCTGTCTCCGGTGCTGGTGGGGGTGCACCCTCGGCCCCAGCACCACCAAACCCAGGCCCACCAACCCCGGCCCCCACAGATCCAAAAGATTTACAGTCGTGGGTAAAGAAACAGTTGTCTCACATATCAGACTTGCTTAAGAAATTGGCTGTGAAAGCAATAGACGCGTTACCCAATATAATTGGCTCTGTTGTCAGCTGGCTTATTAGTACAGCGGCAAAGGTAGTTGGGTTTATGGCAGAACATGTGTGGATATTTTTGGTGACAGTAGGAGGGTTAATGGTGGGTTATTTAATGAAACAGGTAAAGAAGTAATATACCTAATCCTGTTAATCCTATTGTCAATGCGGTTCTTTCTGATTCATGTGTGTTAGGGTTTGGTAGTGATGTTTGGGGCATTACTGACTGTATGGGTGTCAGTGGTGGGGCAGGGGAAGTAACCACCTGTAATGATTTTAATGACAGTACAGGGGCAGTGGTTCCTCCTAAGTTTACAGATTGATTGAGACCGAGTTTTTGACCAACACCTGCAACAATGATTTCATTATTATAATTTGTTATTGTACCCATTTGGAGTTGAAGGTCAGATGGTAACATGTATAACCCGACACCAACTACAAAGTCAACTTTTGATCTAGCATAGCTGAGTACATCTTGGTAGCGCTGTATGCTAGATGGGAGATCAACTGATGAATTTACTGAATCTTCAAGATTAGCGAGAAACTGTTTTTGCGAATCGAATTTTCCACTTCCATTCAAAATATTCGATTTTGTTAGTGATTGTGCACCTAGTATACACCAGACATATGTTCTGATTGACTCATTTACGCGCTCGACTCCTGCTTGAGTAAACCCGTCAGATTTATCTAAAATAAATGTGGTCCACGCATTAGTCTGCTTCTCCTCTATTGATCCTATCCAGACTTGTGATTTTGATGAGAATGAAGTGTAACCAGGGTAATAATCTTGAGGGTATTGTCTGTGACTCAAAGCGTAATACAATGTACCAATGCTGTGGTGATCATCAAGTTTTTGTGTGAAGTCATACTTAGTGCTTATGTTAAATTCATTACAGATGCGTTCAAACGCTTTCATATCCATAGGGTTATTAAACCTGTTGAAACTGGATTCAGTGGGCAGTGGTGTATGAAGTTCTGACAGAATACGTCTAACCTGGTAATAAACATGGAAATGATACACAGATCTAATCAGTTTGTTTGAGTGATTCAAATGGTCTGTGAATGAAACACCACAGCCTGTAGTAGAACACAGTATGGCAAAGTTAAGTTGGTTTTGAAACATCTGTAGTGGACTTGAAGACCACTTTCTTGCAGTTGAGTCATCTGTTATTGGAGGGTTTAGGTAATGGTCAAACGGATTCGGTACTTTGACTTGAAATAGATCTTGTTCAGACACAGCTATGTCGAGTTGATTTAGTTGAATTATTTTCTGTTCATAAGTAGGTGCAACATTATATTTGGCATCCACATTAAATTGAAATGCGTTTGTAGTGGTAATGGTTGGTGATTTAAATTCCATCCTTTTTTATATGAGATAATAAAAATGTTTATTACCTTAACAAATCTTGACACAAGCAAACCAGTGTGGTTAACTAATGGGATTGATAATCATGATGGTAGTAAGGCTGTAGCTATCCATGAAATGTTCTACACAGTAAAATGGTTTAATGTAGAAGATGATATATATAATAAAGTAAATTTAGATGGTAAGACTGAAGCTTTACCACCCGGGTATTATGACTTTTGTACTATAGCTGAATGGTTTCAAAGTAATTTTAAAATTAAAGCAACTTTAAATCCAGCTAACCTACTTGTTACATTAGAATTTCCGACACAAAATTGGTTAAAGATCTCAGATAGATTTGCATATTTACTTGGATTTTATATTGATGAAGATTGGTGGAGATCAGATGATTTAGGTGAATTAAAGTTTGGTATTATAACAATGAAGACAAAAAAAACTTAAAATAACTGGGAAACGCCCTGTCAATTTGTCAGTACACACAGTATTTAATGTTTATTTAAAAGAACTAAACACAACTGAGAATGTACACAATGGAAAGCCTTCAACTTTGTTGAGATGCTTACCAACTGGAACTGCACCCTATTGTGAAAGTGTGGTTGTTAGATTTCCTAATTTGCAGTTTAAGAAATTAGGTTCTAGTTTCTTTGAGTCACTGAGTATATCTGTAACTAATCAGGATGACAAACCAGTTGTTATGCATGATTTTAGTGTTGTGTTGGAAATTAAATAATTTTATTTTTGTTTATAAAAAAATGAGTGGTGGTCCAAAGCCGAGAATCATACCAGTTGCGTGTCCAGTAACAGAGTTGAAAGATTTGGCTGATGTACAGGATTTTGAGAAGGAAGGGGATGTTGGAGAAATATATGGTTTTGAACTTGATTCAAATGGCATGTACAAGAGGAAAGTAATTGTTGACATGAAAGACGGTGAAAGACAGATTCCTAAACTTGGTCAGCTACGTGATGTTACTGTACCTACTCCACCTGTAAATAATTTGCCCTACAACTTAATACATGTTGGAAATAAGTGGGTGGTTTCACCTGTGCCTGTTCCACCACCCACAATTGACTGGGACATAAAGTTGGAATTTATTAGTCCTTATGTATACACTGATGACGAAGGTGCCTTAGTGTTTAGGAAGGTTGTTAATTCTGGGCCGCTGATTGTAAGCCTTGTTCCAAGCTTTGCTTCAGATGACAATAGCAGAGATAAACTGAAAGTTGAAAATTATGAGAGACGAAGATATCTTCTTACACATAGGAAGGGTAGGTCTGATGCGAAGGTCGTGTTTGCACCAATAAACTTTCCCATCGCAAGAGAAGCGACAATAGTATTTGAAATTATCATGAGATCAGTAACTACTGCTAAAGAGGCTCAAATTGCACAAGGAATTAAACTTACATGGAATGAAACAGTAACAGAATCATCAAAGGTCTTTATTGCCATTACAAAAAATAATGATGTTATTAATGTTTCAAGCAGTATTCCCGCTGTCAAGGTGGTGGTTGACAAAACAACTTTTGTTCGTCTAACTTACATAAACCTTGAACACATTGATCTTGTTGCATTTTATTATGCCAGCAAATTGTATACTTTTGAAGAGTTGCAAAATGTAATTGCTGATTAAATAAAAAAAAAATATTTGTGAATAAAAAAAATGGTAAACTTCTGTCCGCAACTACCGACGCTTGAGCCGACTGAAACAAATGTGATGACTAAAACAATGCTTGCGCCTGATCCACAGGTGACAGCTGTGCCAATTGCTTCAGATAAAACATTACAGGCAGATGCATTCAGATTAATAAATATTACAGAAGCTTTAAAATATTTGGAAAGTGAAGAGGCTAAGTACTCACGGTGCAAAAGGAGGTGTAAGTCAGTATTTAATTCTGTTCAAAACACTTCTATGGCTATTGGTGCAGTTTCAGCTTCATGTTCTGTAGGGGGTATAGTTCTGTTCGCCACAGGAATTGGGAGTTTGGCTGGAATAGCAGTTGAGGCTGTTAGCGTTGCTACATGCCTGGCTTGCTTTGGTTTGGAGGCCTTGAACAAGAGGTTTCACACGAAATTAGAAAAACATGAAGCATTGAGTACTTTGGCGGGTGCGAAGCTGAGCAGTCTTAAACTTATTATCAGTAAGGCATTGAATGATAATTTTGTTGATGACGAAGAATTTAAGCGGGTCCAGGATGATTTAAATAATTACAAAAAACAGAAGTCTGAAATACAAAATAAGATGCGTAGTCAATCTCCTGTGAATGTTGAAGAACTGAAGGCTAGTTTTTTAGAGATGGGGAAAAAGATCGGTGTTCAGGAAACCACAGAAAAACTACACATTCTTTTAAACAAATAAAAATCAGATTTGGTAATCGTTTATTAATGTCATACACTTCACAGAGAGATGTCATGCCACTTACACAGTTTAGGCCTGCACCATCTGCATCATCATCATCATCATCAGTCCCTTGCCCGAACTGGGCGTTGGGGGGACTGAAAGGCAGCAGCAACAGACAGTGCTCTCCACTGAGTTCTATTTTGGGCGGTGGCAAGCAAGTCTGGCATCTTGAGTTCGGTCCATTCTTTTATGTTTGCGACCCAACTCTTTCTCTGACGACCTCGCCGACGACTTCCTTCGAGAGTGCCTTGGAGGATAGTCTTGGACAAGGTGTTGTGTCGGGTCACGTGGCCAAACCAAGCAAGCTTGCGCCGTTTCACGGTTGCCAGAAGGGGTTCATGTGGGCCCACCAGGGAAGTGACGATGCTCCGTACATATTCGTTGGTCTTGTGCTCGCGGTACGAGATGCGGAGCAACTTCCTCAGGCACTTGTTCTCAAAGGCCTGGATTTTCTTTTCTGAGTCTGCAAGCAATCTTCGATTCGCAGACGACATTGACCTCATGGCAGGCAGCAATAGTGAGCTCCAAAACCTGACAGACAAACTTTCAAGTAGCGCAGGGTCTTATGGCATGGAGATCAGTACGGATAAAAGCAAAGTGATGATCAACACCACAAGCGACAGCAGCAGCAACATTCACATGAACGGCCAGAAGCTAGAAGAGGTCAATAGCTTCAAGTACTTGGGAGCCACCCTGTCCAAAGACGGTAGTTGCATAGCAGAGATCCGTATCAGGATAGGTACAGCAACATCCGCAATGGCCAGGCTGGACAGGATATGGCGAAGTAACTCCATCAGCTTCACCATCAAGTACAGGCTTTACAAGTCCCTCGTAGTGTCCATTCTACTCTACGGCTGTGAGACTTGGACACTGCTTGCAGACTCAGAAAAGAAAATCTGCACCACCAGAATATTATTGAGAAAAAAAAAGTTTCCCGTTGCCCTTGTGTTTTGGTAAAAAAGACTTAGTATATGTGACTAGAGTCAAGTTGTTATTAAGTACTTGTAAGTAATTAGGATAAGTAATTAATAAGTTCTTAATGGTAAGTAGTTAATAAGTTCTTATGGGAACTCACTTAAAGGTAACCTTAAAGTTAGTTGTGAATTATTGTTTTACTTAAGACCACTTTATAGTTTCTTATCTAACTGTTTTTCAGTGCCTTATAGACATGAGTACATTAAGCCCTCACATGTAGAACCGTTTTGTAAATGATTGCTCTCTTTTGAAAAGTAACATGTCTCCCTGTTGATCTTTGATATTATCTAGCGATTTGAAAGGCTATAGCTGTGATGGCTGAGAGCTTTTCAAAAGCTTGCCCTTTGAATAGGAATGGAATGCCACCGCTATTCAATAGCGCGGCGTGAGAGGTAATACAAAAAGCAAACAACCATGACACCACTTTGGCAGCTTGAATAGCGGCTTGCCTGTGCGGCGCGTGGCAACAGACAACAAAGGTAAACAGGTGAGCTGGCTTGCAAAAGACATGTGCAACAGAGTAAGACCCTTGTAACTTACTCATTGAAAAGAAGCTGATTTAAAACGTGTAAGTTTCACATGAGTGGAGCCTTGACACAGTCACTAGTTTATGTCTGTGTTGACAGAGTGGGTCTCACTCTCTCTCTGTGTGCGGTAGCTAATGTGGGCTTTATTCCCATACAATCTTAAAACCAATTTACATTTGTGGGGGGGTCATGATTTTCGATATGCATTTTCTTAAGGTCAAAAATAAATTGTGTGAATATCGACTCAGGTGTGGTACATACCGATCTAGTGGCTCAAGGATTTGAAAAGGCTTTGAAAAATGTTGGCAAACGTATTGCGACATTGTAAATACACTGTAAGTGCTATGAATATTTTATTCTGACGCGTTGTGTCTTTCATGTCTAGAGTGCTGGCGACGGGCTGTGTTTACGTACATAGTATCATTGCGACAGTAGACATATGAGCTAATTAAGAGAGAGAGGAATACTGAGAGAATTAAAGTATTATTAACACAATGACTGAGTTAACCCCTTAAGTATTATTTTTGATTTTCATAAAAATGTGGCTGTTTAAATAATAATGATTTAGGGGTAACTTCCAATGGTATTTACTCTGTGCTGGGGACATAGATATGGATGGTCAAAAAAATAAAATTAAGGGGGTTAACTCAGTCATTGTGTTAATGAAGCTTTAATTCTCTCAGTATTCCTCTCTCTGGGGTCAGCTGGCGGCATGCGCTGAGAGTGTTGCTGGTGTTGCTGCGCTGAGAGTGTTGCTGCGCTGCTTGTATATACACTGGCCCGCCATTTTATCTCGCTTTGTTTTCAACACGCATCTTTTAGTTGATGTATTAGTGTAAGATCCTTAGCGAAACAAGCGAGGTAGGGGTGGTTGACGGGGGACGGGGGTGGTGGTGGTGGTGGTGGTGGTGGTGGTGGGGGGGGTGGTGCTGGTGGATAGACGTGGAAATCCAGCATGGCTTAATTTTATGTAAATCGACCGAAAGGGCGTGTGGGAGTGGGGGTTTAGTGGGGCGTGTGGGAGTGGGGTTTAGTGGGGAGTGTGGGAGTGGAGGGGGGTGGGGGGTTATGGGGATTGTGGGTTTAGTTGGGCTTATGGGAGTGGGGGTTTAGTGGGGAGTGGGGGTTTAGTGGGGAGTGGGGGGGGGGGTAGTGGGGAGTGTGGGAGTGGGGGTTTAGTGGGGAGTGTGGGAGTAGGGGTTTAGTGGGGAGTGGAGGAGGGGGGATGAAGGAGGAATGAACGTTGTTATTGAGAAAGAGACAGGGTCGGCAGGCAAGAAGGCAGGCAGGCATGAAGGAAGTTAACCTTATGGCTGTCGGTAGCGGGGTTTGTCCTGCGGAATCATCATGACATAATTCACTACCGACATGCAAAAGGTTAACGTGCTCTAGCTCCCTTCACACAACATACTGGATGCACCATTCACACATACTGGATGCAGCATTCACACATACTGGATGCAGCATTCACACATACTGGATGCAGCATTCACACATACTGGATGCAGCATTCACACATACTGGATGCAGCATTCACACATACGTACTGGATGCAGCATTCACACACACTGGATGCAGCATTCACACATACTGGATGCAACATTCATACATACTGGATGCAGCATTCACACATACGTACTGGATGCAGCATTCACACACACTGGATGCAGCATTCACACATACTGGATGCAACATTCATACATACTGGATGCAGCAGTCACCTGTTAACTGCCAGTGGACATAAAAGTCTATTGTAAAACCATGTCAAATTCACCAGCAAATAGCGACAAGCATGTCCAATTTACCAGCAAATAGCGACAAGCATGTCCAATTCATCACCAAATAGCGACAACCATGTCCAATTCACCACCAAATAGTGACAACCGTGTCCAATTCACACCAAATAGCGACAACCATGTCCAATTCACCAGCAAATAGCGACAACCATGTCCAGTTCACCAGCAAATAGCGACAACCATGTCTAATTTACCAGCAAATAGCGACAACCATGTCCAATTCACCACCAAATAGCGACAACTATGTCTCATTCACCACCAAATAGCGACAACCATGTCCAATTCACCAGCAAATAGCGACAACCATGTCCAATTCACCACCAGATAGCGACAATCATGTCCAATTCACCAGCAAATAGCGACAACCATATCCAATTCACCAGCAAATAGCGACAACCATGTCCAATTCACCACCAGATAGCGACAATCATGTCCAATTCACCAGCAAATAGCGACAACCATATCCAATTCACCAGCAAATAGCGACAACCATGTCCAATTCAACAGCAAATAGCGACAACCATGTCAAATTCACCGCCAAATAGCGACAACCATGTCCCATTCACCACCAAATAGCGACAACGATTCCCATTCACCACCAAATAGCGACAACGATGTCCCATTCACCACCAAATAGCGACAACCATGAAACATGAAAGCATATACTTGTATAGAACTGGCGCTCGCATGAGGATTGTGCCATCCACAGCCTGTGTATGTTCATACCGTTGTTGAATCCTTGTATTTACGTGGTGTTGGACCTTCCCTGGCAGCGAAGGGACTAATACCACTAGAATGTTCTGTGTGGCGCTATTTCAGTTGCAGTGTGGCACTATTTCTGTTGCTGCGTGGCGTTATTTCTGTTGCTGTGTGGCGCTATTTCTGGCACTGTTGTTGCGTGGGTTTGTTTCACACAGTTGGCATTGTTCTACGTGGTGCTGTTTGACACAGTTGGCACTGTTGCTGTGTGGTGCTGTTTCACACAGTTGGCACTGTTGCTGTGTGGTGCTGTTTCACACAGTTGGCACTGTTGCTGTGTTGTGTTGTTTCACACAGTTGGCACTGTTGCTGTATGGTGCTGTTTCACACAGTTGGCACTGTTGCTGTGTGATGCTGTTTCACACAGTTGGCACTGTTGCTGTGTGGTTCTATTTCACACAGTTGGCGCTGTTGCTGTGTGGTGCTATTTCAAACAGTTGGCACTGTTGCTGTGTGGTGTTGTCTCAGACAGTTGGCACTGTTGCTGTGTGATGCTGTTTCAAACAGTTGGCACTGTTGCTGTGTGGTGCTGTTTCAAAGTTGGCACTGTTGCTGTGTGGTGCTGTTTCAAACAGCTGGCACTGTTGCTGTGTGGTGCTATTTCAGTCATACAGTTGGAACTGTTGCCGTGTGGTGATATTTCAGTCTGTGCTGCTATTTCAGTCATACAGTTGGCACTGTTGCCGTGTGGTGCTATTTCAGTCATACAGTTGGCACTGTTGCCCTGTGGTGCTATTTCAGTCATACAGTTGGCACTGTTGCCGTGTGGTGCTATTTCAGTCTGTGGTGCTATTTCAGTCATACAGTTGGCACTGTTGCCGTGTGGTGCTATTTCAGTCATACAGTTGGCACTGTTGCTATGTGGTGCTATTTTAGTCATACAGTTGGCACTGTTGCCGTGTGGTGCTATTTCAGTCATAGAGTTGGCACTGTTGCTGTGTGGTGCTATTTCAGTCATACAGTTGGCACTGTTGCCGTGTGGTGCTATTTCAGTCACACAATTGGTACTGTTGCGACTTTGGTATCAATGTCAGCCCACTTAATCAAAGTTCAAATATAAACGATTTAAATTTCCAAAACTTCAGTAGCTCGCTTGAGCTTGCCCTTAGCACCGCGTGAATGTTTTGTGCTTATATACAGTGTGTGAGTGAATGCGCGTGATTCACGTGAGCGTGCTTGTTGGGTTCAGTTCGCGGCGGCGCTTTGAGCCGATTTTCAATTGGGATAAAGCGCCTATTTCATGCGCTTATTTATTTATGTATTTATTTATTTATTTATTTATTTATTTATTTGTTTCGTGTTGGCAGAAATCGGACAAGCTCAGATCGGGGGAAGGCGTCAATGTCACAGTTAAGTTACTACGCTGCTGCTTGACTGGCAGTGTGTTTGCAGGAGATGTACTGTATGCGGGGTATGGTACACAATACACACAATGGTTATGAACTTCCTTTGATCAATACTTCCTCCGGTATATTATGTTTCTGCTTTTTCTGCCGAGCTATTGAATTCACGTGCAGGCAAACAGTGTAATCAAAGATACAAGAAAGAACTTTGTGCGGGAATAATGTTGTTGGCACTGTTCGTGGGCTTATGAGACTTATGTCACTTTCAGATGTATGACGTCAGGCGATAGTGAGGAACGACAATACACATGAATGACGTAGCTAGGCCAGTGATTATGTAAGGACAGATTATGACGTAGCTAGGCGAGTGATTTTGGAAGTTAGTTAGTTATTGGAGTGTAACGCCGAGCATACGACTAAAGCCATCTCACGGCGGGAAGGGTAAAAGTCTGGTCACCCAGATGAAGAGAAATGCCTGAAAACATGATGTAAATACGGTTAAAAGTAACCTCAGCTAAAACGTCACACAGGCCAATTGTGCATGTCTACAGACTGTGGAAGTTCATAAGAACAGTCAGATTTACATAGACTACAGAGACTTCAATTTTTTAAAATAAATTGGCCTCCTTTAGAAAGCTTAAATTTTGTAAAATAAATTGGCCTCCTTTAGAAAGCTTAAATTTTGTAAAATAAATTGGCCTTCTTTAGAAAGCTGAAGATTTTGTCCAGGGGAACTCCCCGAAACAAAAACTTCAAAGGGACAGATTACTGACGTAGTTAGGTGAGTAAGTGTGGAGGGACAGATGCATGACGTAGCGAGGCGAGTACTGTAGCGGAACAGATGTATGACGTAATTAGGCGAGTAATTATGGAGGGACAATAACAGATTATGATGGAGTTACGCGAGTAAGTGTAGAGGGACAAATATAAATGACGTATTTACACGAGTGAGTGCGGAGGGACATATTTATGACGTAATTAGTCGAGTGACTGTGGAGGGACAGATTATGACGTTGTTAGGCGAGTGAGTGTGGAGGGAAAGACGTGTGACAGCAGACATGTGACGTAGTTTCACAAGTGAGTGTGGAGGGACAGATTATGACGTAGTTAGGCGAGTGAGTGTGCGGGACACTAACAGATACATGTTAATGACGGTGTACGAACTGTTAGATCGCAGTGCGCATCTTGTGGCAAACCAAGGATGATGGAAGAAATTGCAATACTCGAAAAACAGCAGACGTTGGGCACGCTTGAGAGGTCATAAGAGAGCAAAGGTCAAGCAAACCAATATTGGTACGATTATCGAGAGAAACTCTAGGGAGACTTCTCGTGGATGGGTATAGCGCGTATGGGCCTTTCCGGAACGCAGAAATCCCATCTTGACCAAACGGAACTGAAGCGAACTGATATAACCATGCACAACACGTGACCTGGGGATCCACTGGGCTAGCTACACACACAACATGTGGTCTGGGGTCCACTGGGCTACACACATCAAACAGAGAATAGAGTACAAGCTGGCCACTTTGGCATACAAACACTATGACAATACGCTTCCTGCATATCTGTCTTCTTCCCTTGCCTCACACAATCCTAGTAGAAGTCTACGCTCAAGCTCACAAAAACTGCTTGTTCAGCCCAGAGTCAGCCTAAAAACTGCTGGTGCCCGTTCTTTCAGTTATCAGGCCCCTCACGTCTGGAACTCACTTCCACTGCATGTCCGTCTTTCCCCTACCCTGTTGACCTTCAAAACAAATTTGAAGACCCATCTTTTCCAGGTAGCATATCTAGATTAGCTTAGTCTGGATGTGCTGCCTGGAAATGTTGGTTGTTTCCCCATGTTGATAGGCTATGTGTGTGTGTGTGTGTGTGTGTGTGTGTGTGTGTGTGTGTGTGTGTGTGTGTGTGTGTGTGTGTGTGTTTCGTGTTAGGAATGCGCCTACATGGTGCGAGCAGATGTTTATTTAAAGAGTGAGTGCGTTCTAATTTTTCTCCTTTTTAATATTTTTTTTTGTGCTGTAAAGCGCTCCGAGCTTGCTGTTCGTGGGGAAGGGCGCTATATAAAAACTGTATTATTATTATTATTACATAACACGTGACCTGGGATCCACTGGGATACACACACAACACGTGACCTGGGGATCCACTGGGCTACACATAACACCTGACCTAGGCATCCACTGGGCTACACACATAACACGTGACCTGGGGATCCACTGGGCTACACACAACACGTGACCTGGGGATCCACTGGGCTACACACAACACGACTGGGTTACACACGCTTGCTAGAGTCCATGTCCTCAGTTTGTGACAGAACACCTGCCCGGTTCATGTCAGATTTTAAATTTTATTCCCCGTTTTTGCGCACTGCCATTCACAAGTATTGAGTGAATATTCACCTGCTGTGGTTCGTTTCGATTTTTCCGCACTCTTCCCACATCACAGCAGCAGGGCCCGCGGCAATTCACACGACACCAGGGCGGCAATTCACACGCCACATCAGAAAGGCATTCGGCAAACAAGCACAGCGCCAGTCTCCGTCTCACTCTCTCAATTTCACACACCGACAATCACGTTTTACTTCCCAATACCTCACGCGCTCACAACCTGATACGTCATACTGCTATACTCCAATATATCCTGATACGTCATACTGCTATACCCCAATATATCCTGATACGTCATACTGCTAAACCCCCAATATATCCTGATACATCATTCTGCAACACCCCCAGTACTTTAGAGTGTGTTAACGCTAATTGCTGATGACTACCGTCACTTGTCCGAGATCTGCCGGCAGAAGTCGGTCTCAACACTTGTTCCGAAGTCCCCATAGAACTCTCGCCATATACATTACCAATGATCCTAATTAGCATGTACATCTGTGAAATTACTTCGTTTATAACACAATTAGATATAACAACAGATATAACAACAGATATAACAACAGATATAACAACAGATATAACAACAGATATAACAACAACCAGAAACAACCTTTGTTATATCCCAAGTTTTCTGTGTACTTGGACAATAACTAAACAACAATAGCCCAATAGTAGTGCTTGTTTGTGGAAAAGGTGCGCCAGTCACTGAGAGAGTGAGTCGAGTGGCGCTTCCCAGTACGTTAAGGTCATCGGGCCGACGTCAGACGCAGTGGGCCCGCGCACGACTGTGGACACGAATGTGTACTAATACGACCGTGAACTAAACTAGCACGGCTGTGGAAGACACTAACACGACTGGATGACACTAACACGACTGGATGACACTAACACGACTGGATGACACTAACACGACTGGATGACACTAACACGACTGGAAGACATTAACACGACTGGAAGACATTAACACGACTGGAAGACACTAACACGACTGGATGACACTAACACGACTGGATGACACTAACACGACTGGAAGACATTAACACGACTGGAAGACACTAACACGACTGGATGACACTAACACGACTGGATGACACTAACACGACTGGAAGACATTAACACGACTGGAAACGACTGGAAGACACTAACACGACTGGATGACACTAACACGACTGGATGACACTAACACGACTGGAAGACATTAACACGACTGGAAGACACTAACACGACTGGATGACACTAACACGACTGGATGACACTAACACGACTGGAAGACATTAACACGACTGGAAGACATTAACACGACTGGAAGACACTAACACGACTGGATGACACTAACACGACTGGATGACACTAACACGACTGGATGACACTAACACGACTGGAAGACATTAACACGACTGGAAGACACTAACACGACTGGATGACACTAACACGAATGGATGACACTAACACGACTGGATGACACTAACACGACTGGATGACACTAACACGACTGGAAGACATTAACACGACTGGAAGACACTAACACGACTGGATGACACTAACACGAATGGATGACACTAACACGACTGGATGATACTAACACGACTGTGGAAGACACTAACACGGCGGCTATGGATTACAACGCCGACGCCGGCCTGATGGCTGATGCTACTGAGAGAACTACTCAGGCATTTTGCTGACACAGCCGGCAAAATACTCGTGCATGGATTCATAGATGACAATGTGTATGTTTGTCTGTCTGACATCAGCTGTACAGTGTGTCTGTCTGTTTGTCTGTCTGACATCAGCTGTAAAGCTCGCAAGTTTGGTTTGAGGGAGATCAGAGGGGTCTGTTCCTGAATTAATCACCGTGTGTTTCTCGCTTAAATGTATATTTTATCATCTGGCGATAGTCGGCAGGTACATGTAGATAAATGGCCTGTTAGCAGGGGATAGACAGTCAGACACTTGGTGTGTTTGGTGCCCAGTGTTAGTCAGACACAGGGTATGTATTGTGTCCAGTTTTAGACATAAAATAGGACGCAGTGATACGGGAGGACGGAATACGAGCCAGTGACAGCTGGCTTTACACTCGTTGTAGACAACATGTCTGTGTCTTGTATCAGCATTAAGTGATCTCCCGACTACTTTACTGCTTACCGTACCGTGCTATATTGTTTCCTGACTGTCGCAGTGCGCATTCGTGATCAATATCTCCATCTGCCCTCGTCCAATGATCGTTTGGAGATTTACTACCTTGGTCTACTTTTCAAACATCCGCACGCCCTCGCTCACAGAAAGACAGCTGTAGTTGAGACTGAGACTTTCAGCAAAAGGCTTAAATTTGTCTTGAGTCCCTGTGCCTGTTTCAGCACGGTATCACGCTCTACTAGTTTCAGCACGGTATCACGCTGGTGTTTCGGCAGAGTGTCGTGAGAATACGCGTCTTGTGCAGACGGTGCTGACTGTGAGGCTGATCCGCTTGTGGCGGTGTCTTTGTCGACACTAATCCCGTCCCCCGCGGGCTTTGTAAAGCTTTGCGTTCGCTGTGGGCGCGGCTAGAGACTAATGCCTGTCGGATTAACGTGACTGCTGCAAATCCACCTCCACTAGAGGAGGGACTGCTGACTGAACACGGGCAGTCTGGATTGGAATGACGACTAAAGGTTGTAGTGGAATCTTGACTTGAGGTTGGAGTGGAATAATGATTAAAGGTTGGAGTGGAATAATGACTAAAGGTTGGAGTGGAATACTGACTAAAGGTTGGAGTGGAATATTGACTAAAGACTGATGTGGAATAATGACTAAAGACTGGAGTGGAATTGTGACTAAAGACTGGTGTGGAATAATGACTAAAGACTGGAGTGGAATAGTGACTAAATACTGGAGTGGAATAATGACTAAAGGTTGGAGTGGAATGACGACTAAAGGTTGAATGGAATGACGACTAAAGTTGGGGTGGAATAACGACTAATGGTTAGAGTGGAATAGTAACTAAAGACAGGAGTGGATTAATGACTATAGAATGGAGTGAAATAATGACTAAAGACAGGAGTGGAAAAGTGACTAAAGACTGGAGTGGAATAATGGCTAAAGACTGGAGTGGAATAGTGACTAAAGACTGGAGTGGAATAGTGACTAAAGACTGGAGTGGAATAATGACTAAAAACTGGAGTGGAATAATGACTAAAGACTGGAGTGGAATAATGACTAAAGGTTGGAGTGCGATAATGGTTATAGAGCTGTATGGCCAAAAATCTAACGCCGTAAGCTAAGGTTCAAAGTCACAGACCCTCATAAAGTCCATATCAGAGAGCAGCAGAGAAAAGCATGTTGACTGAGGGATGCGATATACGTTTTGTGGGATGATCTTAATTGTTTCATACATGGATCTCCTCCCCTACATTTTGTGGAATGATCATAAGTGTTTCATACATGGGTCTCCTCCCCTACGTTCTGTGGGATGAGTGATCGTAAGTGTTTCATACATGGGTCTCCTCCCCAACGTTCTGTGGGATGATCGTAAGTGTTTCATACATGGGTCTCCTCCCCTACGTTCTGTGGGATGATCGTAAGTGTTTCATACATGGGTCTCCTCCCCTACGTTCTGTGGGATGATCGTAAGTGTTTCATGCATGGGTATCCTCCCCTACGTTCTGTGGGATGATCGTAAGTGTTTCATGCATGGGTCTCCTCCCCTACGTTCAGTGGGATGATCTAAGTGTTTCATACGGGTCTCCTCCCCTACGTTCTGTGGGATGATCGTCACGTGCGAACACAAAGTGATCCAAGACACGCCAGAGTGTAAGGAAACGTTTGGTTGCTCTGTGATTCGGGGCCTTAAGGTCTACAATTAATTTGCGTATTTTAGTTTATATAGAAATGAAGAAACAGAAGATATCTGAATTATTATGAAAGGAGACTGGCGTCCATATTGGGATGTAGCTAGCGAACCAACTGTAGCTTATGGGATTGTCACGTGACTACGCCCTGTGCACAACAATCGGGGAGATCAGTGCAGTTTGCGCAATGTCTTATTTACACCGTTTGCACGTTACAGCAATTGTCACTGTACTAAATCCTCAAAAACAGGATGAGAACAATAAACTGAACTGCTTTTAAACAAATCTCCCCCTCCCGTTCCTCCACCCACCCACCCCCACCCCCTTGCTCCCCACCCCCACCCCCTCAACACCCTACAAACTCATGACCACCATTTTGGTCCAAGGTCCATGTTTACATGAATTGTCCCAGCCAGGAAGTGACGTGTGTGTTTCCCAGTGTAACGCCACAGACAGAACCTCACACACTGTGCGTCATCTTGCTGAGGTGACCTCCTTGTAGCCTTCTTCCCCCAAGAAACATCGATGTAAATGAGAATATCAGCCAAATGAATGCGTGTTGCTCTGTGGCTTTGAACCTTATGGCCTACACGCGTAAGGTCCAGAATCACAGGCCAGCACACAAATGTTGAGAAATCCCCGCAGCGGCTGAGGCGGTGGACCGTACATGGACCATAATAATACTGAGTGGACCGTACATTCACCATAATAATACTGAGTGGACCGTACATTCACCATAATAATACTGAGTGGACCGTACAGTCACCATAATAATACCGAGTGGACCGTACATTCACCATAATACTGAGTGGACCGTACATTCACCATAATACTGAGTGGACCGTAAATGCAACATGAAAATACTAAGTGGACCGTACATTCACCATAATAATACTGAGAGGACAGTACATGGACCATAATAATACTGAGTGGACTGTAAATTCACCATAAAACTGAGTGGAACATACATTCACCATAATAATACTGAGTGGACCGTGCATTCACCATAATACTGAGTGGACCGTACATTCACCATAATAATACTGAGTGGACGGTACATTCACCATAATACTGAGTGGGCCGTACATTCACCATAATAATACTGAATGGACCGTACATTCACCATAATAATACTGAGTGGACCGTACATTCACCATAATAATACTGAATGGACCGTACATTCACCATAATAATACCGAGTGGACCGTACATTCACCATAATACTGAGTGGACCGTAAATGCACCATGAAAATACTGAGTGGACCGTACATTCACCATAATAACACCGAGTGGACCGTACATTCACCTAATCTGAGTGGACCGTACATTCACCATATACTGAGTGGCCGTAATGCACACGAAATACTGAGTGGACCGTACATTCACCATAATAACACAGAGTGGACCGTACATTCACCATAATTCTGAGTGGACCGTACATTCACCATAATACTGAGTGGGCCGTAAATGCACCACGAAAATACTGATTTGTTACTATAATAATACTGAGTGGACGTACATGGACCATAATAATACTGAGTGGACCGTACATTCACCATAATACTGAGTGGACCGTACATTCACCATAATACTGAGTGGACCGTACATTCACCATAATACTGAGTGGACCGTACATTCACCATAATACTGAGTGGACCGTACATTCACCATAATAATACTGAGTGGACCGTACATTCACCATAATACTGAGTGGACCGTACATTCACCATAATAATACTGACTGGACCGTACATTCACCATAATGCTGAGTGGACCGTACATTCACCATAATAATACTGAGTGGACCGTAAATGCACCATGAAAATACTGAGTGGACCGTACATTCACCATAATAATACCGAGTGGACCGTACATTTACCATAATACTGAGTGGACTGTACATGCACCATGAAAATACTGAGTGGACCGTACATGGACCATAATAATACTGAGTGGACCGTACATTCACCATAATAATGAGTGGACCATACATTCACCACAATAATACCGAGTGGACCGTACATTCACCATAATACTGAGTGGACCGTACATTCACCATAATAATGACTGGACCGTACATTCACCATAATAATACCGAGCGGACCGTACATTCACCATAATAATTCTGAGTGGACCGTACATTCACCATAATACTGAGTGGACCGTACATTCACCATAATAATACTGAGTGGACCGTACATTCACCATAATAATACCGAGTGGACCGTACAATCACCATAATAATACTGAGTGGACCGTACATTCACCATAATAATACTGAGTGGACCGTACATTCACCATAATAATACCGAGTGGACCGTACATTCATCATAATAATACTGAGTGGACCGTACATTCACCATAATAATACTGAGTGGACCGTACATTCACCATAATAATACTGAGTGGACCATACATTCACCATAATACTGAGTGGACCGTACATTCACCATAATAATACTGACTGGACCGTACATTCACCATAATGCTGAGTGGACCGTACATTCACCATAATAATACTGAGTGGACCATAAATGCACCATGAAAATACTGAGTGGACCGTACATTCATCATAATAATACTAAGTGGACCGTACATTCACCATAATAATACCGAGTGGACAGTACATTTACCATAATAATAATACTGAGTGGACCGTACATGCACCATGAAAATACTGAGTGGACCGTACATGGACCATAATAATACTGAGTGGACCGTACATTCACCATAATAATGAGTGGACCGGACATTCACCATAATAATACCGAGTGGACCGTACATTCACCATAATACTGAGTGGACCGTACATTCACCATAATAATGACTGGACCGTACATTCACCATAATAATACCGAGTGGACCGTACATTCACCATAATAATACTGAGTGGACCGTACATTCACCATAATACTGAGTGGACCGTACATTCACCATAATAATACTGAGTGGACCGTACATTCACCATAATAATACCGAGTGGACCGTACATTCACCATAATAATACTGACTGGACCGTACATTCACCATAATAATACCAAGTGGACCGTACATTCACCATAATAATACTGAGTGGACCGTACATTCACCATAATAATACTGAGTGGACCGTACATTCACCATAATAATACTGAGTGGACCGTACATTCACCATAATAATACTGAGTGGACCGTACATTCACCATAATAATACTGAGTGGACCGTACATTCACCATAATAATACTGAGTGGACCGTACATTCACCATAATAATACTGAGTGGACCGTACATTCACCATAATAATACTGAGTGGACCGTACATTCACCATAATACTGAGTGGACCGTACATTCACCATAATAATACTGAGTGGACCGTACATTCACCATAATACTGAGTGGACCGTACATTCACCATAATAATACTGAGTGGACCGTACATTCACCATAATACTGAGTGGACCGTACATTCACCATAATAATGCTGAGTGGACCGAACATGCACCATAACATAACCGGTTGTTATTTAGTACATACAAGCATTATGTTGTCGTTTGCTATTATTAAATACTAGAAATCATAATTTCGATTTTTATTTAGTAGATACGCATAATAATAATACCGTTTATCATTTAGTACATACAAGTAAAATAATAATAATACAGGTTGATATTTAATACATGGAAGTAAAATAATACCGGCTGTTATTAAGTACAGGTCAGTATAATAAAACCGGTTGCCCTTTATTATGCAAATATACTAATACCGACTGTTGTTTAGTACATGCAAGTACAATGATGCCGTTTGTTATTCAGTACACGCGTGTATAAATAATACAGGTTTTTATTTATTACACGAGTATAATGATACCGGTTGTTATTTAGTACATGTGCGTCTCACTGCACGGCGCTTTGCGGGCCCACGGCTTGTGTCCCATGACAGTGCTTTTCTCTACTTGCTTGCTAGTTTTGTCTCTTGCGCCCGCACGGTGTTTGTTGTAAATGTGCCGCGCGAATCTTTTTCTACTGCTTGAAAAACTTGATCTGTCTGTTCTTCCGGCTGACGTAAACAAGGTTTATCCGCCCTTTGGACTTCCCGTCAGCCAGCGCACTTTATGCTTGTTATGCGATGAAAATGTGGACAACAAGTTTTACGCGTCTGATGATGAAGAATTACGCGATTATACCGTGAGCGCCTGCACCGTTTTATCGCCAGATGACGCACGGTATGCAGTTACACCCCTTGCTGCAGTCAGACTTCCGGAGTTATCTCCTCATGGAAAGTGGCTTCCGGTGTGACGTGCGGCGCACCAAAGATGTTGTGATTGCGCCGTTTATTGGGGCAATAAATCAGACTTGATCTGCAGTTACGGTGGTGTGAAACCCGCAGGCGACCGTCCTCAGTTACTGGGAGATTTACGCATGATGGTACTAGGCCATGATGGAACTAGGCCATGGTGGAACTGGGCCATGGTGGAACTAGGCCATGATGGAACTGGGCCATGATGGAACTAGGCCATGGTGGAACTGGGCCATGGTGGAACTAGGCCATGGTGGAACTGGGCCATGATGGAACTAGCCTGCCATGGTGGAACTGGGCCATGGTGGAACTAGGCCATGGTGGCACTGGGCCATGATGGAACTAGGCCATGGTGGAACTGGGCCATGGTGGAACTAGCCTGGCATGGTTCTTGGTCACTGTTCAGTTCAGTTGTTTTATTCACTTGTTATAAGTACTTTTTGTCTACTGTATTGAAAATACTTTAGTTTAAGCTTCCCCCCTAACAGTTGCCTCTGAGAGTTTTGAAACTGGAGTGATCATTGACGAGAGTTTTGAAACTGGAGTGATCATTGACGCGAAAGTGGCCGTCTGAAGAAAACAGGTTGATCCGCATTTAGATTAGTTAGACTAGATTAGTTAGACTAGATTAGTTAGACTAGATTAGTTAGGCTAGATTAGTTAGACTAGATTAGTTAGACTAGATTAGTTAGAACAGATTAGTTAGGCTAGATTAGTTAGACTAGATTAGACTAGATTAGTTAGAATAGATTAGTTAGGCTAGATTAATTAGACTACATTAGTTAGACTACATTAGTTAGACTAGATTAGTTAGGCTAGATTAGTTAGAATAGATTAGTTAGACTAGATTAGTTAGACTCGATGAAGGCATTCAACGCGTTCGATAGCCAGCTCGAACTCTGCACCTTTCTGTAACAATTAATTCATTCGGGGGAAAAGTAATCTCAAGAAACATAAGAATTCGCGCAGACAGTGATGTAAATAAATGAATTTGTCTCTATTTTACCTCTTTGCGATGTCTTCTAGCATGTCTCCAAGGGTCTTGAATTGGAGTACTCGTTCTCGCGAAAAGGTTGACCCAATTTTCAGTCCATATTATATTCATTTACTTGATATTTTGCATGTAACTAGGAGGAAGGACGGCATTGAATTAGTCCGCTAACTCGCTTCGTACCTCTTCAACTTTCTGATTGAAAACTGTAGTGCGGCGTTTGCTATTTTCGGAGCCAGTTTGTGTATATTACTTATTTCACACTTTTACGCAAGCGTCTTATTAATATCCGAATGATTTAAAAAAACAAACACCAATATTTATATAAGCCTGCTGTTTGTCCCGGCGCTTGAGTATGGTCTGTCTGTCTGTCTATCTATCTATATCCCGTAGTCTTGCCGACCGTTGGGGCACCACTGATGACTTGGGCAACCAGCTCCCGACTCCATTCCACTATGTTCTCTGCCATTCTTAGTGTGTCGCTCCTCAGTCCTGTCCACTCTGAGATATTGTCCTCCCATCTTTTTCTCTGTCTACCTCTCCTTCGTCCTCCTTGCACAGTGCCTTGCAGGATTGTCTTGGCAAGCCCTGCTGAACGCGTGACATGCCCATACCATTTGAGTGTGCATTTTTTTTTTTATCACAATGGCTAATAGGTCTTCATAGGGCCCGATGGCTTGCCTGATTCTGCTTCTCACTTCCTCGTTTGTGATGTGGTCTCTGTACGAAATGCCAAGCAGTCTCACCTTCGAAAACATCTCATTTCAGTGGCTTGTATCCTCCTGTCGAGGTCTGGGGCCGTATGCTGGTGTCGAAGTTAGTGGATTTATCCCATGATAAAGCCTATCCTCGATCTAATTTAGCTCTAGGGTTAAAAGTTCGTATGCACGAGTCCGAGTTAGGCCTATCCTGGCGCTAAAGTCGGGGGTCAAACTATCCGGCCAATTTGGTGCTGATAAGTCTGCTAACCCTAGGGTTAGCGGCTGGAACCAAGATGGCGGCGATTAGAATTCGGATGTACCAGACGATTCCTTCGGAGAAACCGCATATTCCGTGACCGCAACAACTCTTTTGACGTGTTTGAAGATGACAAAATTTTCAAGAAGTTTCGCTTTCACCGCGAGGAGATTCTTGCTATCACCGACAGCATAGCAGACGACGTTCAACTTTTGAATCGACGCGGGGCTCTCACCCCGCTCTTACAGGTCCTTGTGTCGTTACGCTTTTACTTTGTACGCAAGTGGGGCCTTTCAAGACATGGTGGGTGAACTAATCGGCATTGACCAGTCGAACGTGTGCCGCACTTTCAACAAGAAGCTGAGGAGTCAAAGTTGCCCCTTCAACAAAAAGCTGAGGAGTCAAAGCACAAAGTTTTTCAGCGTCACGGAACCCCACTGAAATGTGTTTAGGTGTATTGACGGCACCCAAATCCCCATCCAGACGCCCTCAGAGTATGCACGAACACGTGAACAGGAAGAATTACCACTCGATCAACGTTCAAGTAAGTACAATTGTCATAGAAGTTATGTAATATTACTGATTACAAGTTGACATTATCTGAATATGAAGGCAAATCAGTCACTGTTGTGTCTGTGTACCTGGGATCCTTTTGTCTCAAATTATCACACTGCCATGAGATGGCCTTAGTTGCCTGCTCAGCGTTAAACCCAAATTATCACAGTTGTTTACATAATAACTCATGCCAATTGTCAGTTACATGTATGCAAACTCATCAAGTAATGTGTGAGGGTCCATGACCAGTATGGTCAGGTCACCATTAAACTCCAGTCACTCTCACGCCCCCGCAACCCCCCCCCCCTTTCCCCCCCTTTTTTTCCCCCGACCTCACTCTCTCCTTCCCACCCGTGCGCCCCTGTCGCCCCGCGGCCAATTAATGGCTGGCCAGAGTTCCGGACCAGAACTTGGGCGAGGATTGGTCAGTACAGCGCGCACCGCCCCAACTCTGCATTCACCCACACGCCCTCACTATCACACCTCAATCTCACGCTCAACTCCACACGACTTCCTCACGCTGATACACTAAAGCAACACTTTCCTGTCAGTTGGGCAAAATAACGGAGAGATTTTATTCCAGTGACTCTCACTTGTCAAACATGTAAGACAACATCTAACCCAACCAGAAGGCTTACTGGTTGTTCCCCCCCCCCCCTCCTCCTACAACACTACACACAAACTTAAAACAAAATGACAACAAATCCGAACACAAAAAGACCTCCATAAATAAAACACTGTGCGTACGAGCAGGCAATTAATGTATAGTACCATATCATTATAAAAACAACAACACAAAATTAATGTGCAGTTAGATGCGAGACTTATCATGTGCTACAAAGAACGTGCATATCAATAAAAGAATTTAGAACACTTTATATGCAGCAGATTACAATGATGGTTGCTTGGGGTTGGATGGTGGGCTTTCAAATTCTAGCTGTCGCTTGCGGTTGCTGCCCTCACAGAATGACTGGTGTACTGAGTTCTCGCTACCGTTCCCTGTACCGCCCACGCATCTACCTCCCCCACTCTCACCGCCCCTCCTACCACCCAACCTCTCATCCTCGCCTACGCATTCTCACTCCTTCCCTCCCTCTATCTCTCTCTCAATCTCCATCTCTCATCATATCATGCCACAGTCGGGAATTCCCACTGCTAGTCACACAATACTTCGGCTACCACCGGACATCGCCCCCCACCCCCGCATTCAGTCTTCTCTCCCTCCGTTTAAAATATGTTTATCACTCAACCCTCGCCTAAACACAACAAGAAAGTTTAATGAAAATCAGCTAATCGTAAGTAAATTGTTAGTACTACAATGAGTGACATCAATTTCGTTACTAAGTACACGGCGCCGAGAGAGTATGGATACCATGACGTGAAGCATATAGTGACGTCATTGTGCTGCTCGTGCAATTATTCATCTTCAGAGTCTGTGGCTGTCGATCCAGCCCACAGAACGTACAGGCGCACAATCCGCTTGAAGCGCCGTGTGTCTGTCTGCGTGTGCCAGTGTGCGTGGATCAGATAGATAGTGTGGATCAGATAGATAGTGTGGATCAGATAGATAATGTGGATCGGATAGATAGTGTGGATCAGATAGATAGTGTGGATCAGATAGATAGTGTGGATCAGATAGATAATGTGGATCAGATAGATAGTGTGGATCAGATAGAGAGTGTGGATCAGATAGATAGTGTGGATCAGATATATAGTGTGGATCAGATAGATAATGTGGATCAGATAGATGGTTTGGATCAGATAGATAGTGTGGAGAGCGATGGATCAGAATGATAAGCAAAAAAAAAAAAAAAAAAAAAAATGACCCCAAAAACCCAAACATGCTTAGACCTCAATAAAAGTAGTGTATGTATAACTTATTGTGCGCTAGGTACGAAATACCCACATTTTGGAGTTATCCTGTGAGGGCCGCATTACAATTAAGGAGACAGATCGACCATGATAGTTGGCGCCAAGCTATTCTGCCACCACCCTTGAACTATCATGGTCGAGCCATATCTTGCTGTCGCGGGCAGAATGAGATAACAACTGAGGGGCACACTTGTACAGCACCACGCCTGTGTCAGTTGCACAGTCCGTCTAGAGCGGGCTGATGAAACACAATCAGTGTGAGCGATTGAAGCACGTGAGGCGGACAGGATGGCGGCCGCTACATGGTGACACGCCACTGTGTCATCTATCGCCATTTACCGACCGACTGACGAAACTTTACCCCAGTTGTGGCCGTTAGTGGCTCGTTTGCTTCCATGTGCTAGTGGATGTTTTCGCGCGCATCTGCACTTGAACTGACAATTGATAGAGATAATACTTAGTTGCTTGTCCGCTTGATTGACTGATTGGGTTTCACGTCACGCAAGCAACTTGCATGCGCGATTAACAGGCGGGGACAATAGGCGTGGGAACATCTTGAACTACGAGCCAGAGATCACACAGCTGGGTTTTGACAGGGCGGAAGATGACGTCAGGACAGCGCGTGTTAGCGCGGTCAGGTTTGAGGGAAAGCGTCAATTGCCGCGGACTTGTGTTGGCTCCAATCGTGAACGCGCCGCGAGCTGTCCCTCCTGTGTCGTTCTGCGCTACGTCGTCTCTCTCTCTCTCTCTCTCTCTCTCTCTCTCTCTCTCTCTCTCTCTCTCTCTCTCTCTCTCTCTCTCTCTCTCTCTCTCTCTTTCTCTCTCTCTCGCCCCATCATCACCTTCGTGGTGGACTAAAGACACATTTAGCACCGAAACAATATAGTTAGACCGACCATGATAATTCAAGGGTAGTGCCAGATTACCTTGGCGCCATCAGGCGCTAAGCTAATCTGGCGCTACTCTTGAATTATCATGGTCGATCCATCTCCTGCAACTGGTACATAGTCATCAGGTGGCACCTCCACAAGCTGGCAAGTGCAGCCTCGGGATTCTGGTGACGTTTAACCCCGTTCTCCTCTCACGACACGTTCAAGACGTAGAGCGGCAAGTGCAGCCTCGGGATAATGGTGACGTTTAACCCCGTTTTCCCCTCACGACACGTTGAAGACGTAGAGCGCCACGTGCAGCCGGGCTAGTGAGAAGCCACATCACTTGAGTGCCCAAGTTCTGCTCCATTCCTAGTAAGCAAAGGCACTCGGACCGACGCCGGCCGCATTGGGCCCGCGCACATTGGTGTTAGTGTAGTCCACATTCGTGTTAGTGTACTGGTCAATAATCTTGTTAGTGTACTGGTCAACACTGAATCGTGTAATGTATTACATTTGTGTTAGTGTAGTCCACATTCGTATTAGTGTAGTCCACATTTGTGTTATTGTAGTCCACATTCGTGTTAGTGTAGTCAACATTCGTGTTAGTGTGTAGTCCACATTCGTCAGTGTTAGTGTAGTCCGCATTTGTGTTATTGTAGTCCACATTCGTGTTATTGTAGTCCACATTCGTGTTAGTGTAGTCCACATTCGTGTTAGTGTAGTCCACATTCGTGTTAGTGTAGTCCACATTGGTGCTAGTGTAGTCCATTTTGGTGTTAGTGTAGTCCACATTCGTGTTAGTGTAGTCCACATTGGTGTTAGTGTAGTCCACATTCGTGTTAGTGTAGTCCACATTGGTGTTAGTATAGTCCACATTTGTGTTAGTGTAGTCCACATTCGTGTTAGTGTAGTCCACATTTGTGTTAGTGTAGTCCACATTAGTAATAAATGAAAAGAAAAGGGGAGACTGCCAGTGCTAATATTTTAGGAAGGTTACAAAGTAAAGTTACTACAATATCGACTGCAACCCCTTCCCCCCCCCCCCGCCCCCCCCCTCCCCTCTGTTTGGTAGGTTCTCTTTTAAGGTGCATGGAAATTTAGCTCCTGGTGATGGCATGGAATGTATGCCGCTGCAGGCACCACAGTAAAATGTGGCTGTCATTGCAGGTAGGCAGAAATTCCTGCCTTCCTCCACAGTCCAGTATTGCCGATGGTGTGCTAAAGAGCGCCCAGACGAAACAGCTGTTCACACCGGCTAAATATCTGGACCCCCTTTGGGGGACCTAGATTTAAATTTCCGTGCACTGAGTGGCTGGAACAGTGGGATATGTGATACGCCCCCCTTGGGGGGGGGGGGTGGTGGTGGTTCCATATGCATTGCTTCCAGTCACTTTCTTAGCGCACCCCCTCTTTCCTATCTTTTTTTGTGTGCTTTGGCCACAGTAGATCTATGATCACTGGCCGATCATGCACACTTCTCTCCTCTGACAGTGCTTTTACCTACTGTACTTCATAGACTATGTGACTTCCTTATTTTGCCTTTTTGAGAGTCTGTAGACGTTTCTTTTAAAGACTCGTGCGACATTTTAGCCTGACATATTTTAAGGTATATTTACAACATGTCTTAAGACCTTTCTTTTAGTCTGGCTGACCAGATTGTTACCCATCCCGCCGTGAGATGGCCTTGGTCGCCTGCTCGGCGTTAAACCCAAATAACTAACTAACTAACTAATTCCCCTGGCCGGCCAAGTCTGTATGTGTTGTCGTGCTGCTTCCTATACTGGCCGGAAATCACCCACGCCCCAACCTGAAGAACAGCTGGAGTCCACTTTGGTCAGCAGAAAGGAGACATTCTGATGAGCGGCCATTGTGACTGCACTGACTCCCGTGGGTCCTTGTGTAACTTACTGGACGGCGCCTGTATGTACTGTTCAGGCTGGCCTCGTTCACAGTGACGCAGTCTGGTCTGTTGCACATTCAGTTTGGAACCTGCATGACACAGGTCTGGATGCCTACGTTTTAAATGAACCCATCATTTCCTGTGCCCGACAATGACGTTGTGATCACCTGCGGATTGTGGCTAATCCTCGAGCACTTAATGTCCGTAAAACCACTCATCAATATCCAATCAGCGCGCAAAGGCTTGACACGTGACCGGAATATAACTCTCAGATTTACGCTGCTTGGCCTTTGTGCTGTGTTCTTGTCAGTCGTGCGCATTGCTGCAAGTGTCAATCTCAGTCTAAAGAACGTGCGCTTTGCTGCAAGTGGCAATCTCAGTCTAAAGAACGTGCGCTTTGCTGCAAGTGGCAATCTCAGTCTAAAGAACGTGCGCTTTGCTGCAAGTGGCAATCTCAGTCTAAAGAACGTGCGCTTTGCTGCAAGTGGCAATCTCAGTCTAAAGAACATGCGCTTTGCTGCAAGTGACAATCTCGGTCTAAAAAACGTGCGCTTTGCTGCAAGTGGCAATCTCAGTCTAAAAAACGTGCGCTTTGCTGCAAGTGGCAATTTCAGTCTAAAGAACGTGTGCTTTGCTGCAAGTGGCAATCTCAGTCTAAAGAACGTGCGCTTTGCTGCAAGTGGCAATCTCAGTCTAAAGGTGCGGTCTGACGTGAAGTGAAACAGAAGCAAAGCGGTAAACAAAGCAGAGCATCTGCTTCTAAAAGCATCTAAAAATAAGTGCGTTTATAATGCTTTGCTTTGTGAGCCGGTCACACGATGAGAAGTTTTGCATAAGCAGTCTGGCGTGGAAGCAATGCGCAATAAGTTGTAAATCAGTTACCTCCCTTTACGCGATATCCATGAGGCCTTTTTCAGGGTTTGGTTTCTATAATTTTGGCTTCTTACATTCCATAATGCCTCGTGGTTTTGAATCAGATCGATGAGAATAAATGTATCAACTTGTGTCAGATTTGCTAATGGCCCAGTAGCTTTTGATGCCGCCATGATCGCTGAAATGATAACAACCTCGTTGCCGTAAAGTCGGCTCTTCTGATTGGCTGGCAATCAAATGCTTCAGCGAAACAACGCAAAATTTTAGAGAACGCTCAAACACTGAAAGCATGGCTTTGCTTCACTTCGGCGCTTTGCTGCTGTTATGCTTTAGGTCTAGTCACACGATAAACATCGTCAAAACTGCGATGTTTCGTGTTTTACTGGCTGTTTTGCTTCTGCTTCGCTTCCCGTCAGACCGCCGCTTAAAGAACGTGTGCTTTGCTGCAAGTGGAAATCTCAGTCTAAAGAACGTGCGCTTTGCTGCAAGTGGCAATCTCAGTCTAAAGAACGTGCGCTTTGCTGCAAGTGGCCAATCTCGGTCTAAAAAACGTGCGCTTTGCTGCAAGTGGCAATCTCAGTCTAAAGAACGTGCGCTTTGCTGCAAGTGGCAATCTCAGTCTAAAAAACGTGCGCTTTGCTGCAAGTGGCAATCTCAGTCTAAAGAACGTGCTGGGCGCAGTTAGGTCAGAAAGAAGCGTATGTTCTGACGCCAGTTAGCAGGGCACGTGCACAGCTACATCGCTTGCAGATGGACGGGATTGTACTTGTGGCAGCCCTCGTGGTGAATGAATACATTCTCGAAATGCCGGCATGCTTCAGAGCGAGGGTCGCGGCACTACACTTTAGTATTTTCGCTTGGTGATCGAGTGTGAGGTGGAATGTCGTACTTGGATAATGTCACTACCAGGACCTTCTCACTCTGATTATTGCCGATGACGTCACTATCGGCACCGTCTGTCTGATTATTGCCCGGATGTGGTCCGCCCCGCCATCTGGAATTGAAACCTGTATGGACAAAGTAATTTATGTCCCTCGCGCAACTAAACTCGCTGCAAGACGGCCTGTAACAGCGCGGCGCTCAAACCCAATAGCATCCTCACGTGGAGGGACAGCTGCACTGATCTCTTGGAGCTAAACGTTTGGCGTGCCCATCTGAAAATCTGTGCCACTGTCAGATATACTGGTCTTGCGGAGCGGGGTACACACCCGAGTGGTCGTGCTCTTGATTGGAGTGATTTTCCTTGGCTTTGAGGTGCTGACAGGTAGTTTCAGAATTTAGTGCTGCTGTTGCTAGTAGTGATGGTGATTATGATGGTGATATAGTTGTTGATGATGATGGTGGTGTGGCGCTGACAGGCTCCAGTTTCAGAATTGTATGACCCAATGAAGTCTATTTCAAGCAAGATTAAAGATTGAAGAATGTTAACGGTCGAGGCCTTATATATATATATATATATATATATATATATATATATATATATATATATATATATATATATATATATATATATATATATATATATATATATATATATATATATATATATATATATATATATATATATACACATACACATATAAGGCGTCTCCCAAAGCCCAAAATGCACTCAATCAGATTAGCTTCAAGGGACGTAATTTTTCATTTCAGTTCTGAGAATGCTCTGCTGTACTAATGCCACGGAATTCCAGGCTGGTAAGCTTGCATTGTGTCATCAGGACATCAGCTGCCCTTTTTGTGACTGCATCACTCACTAGATCTAGAAAGAGAGATCTCGCCCACTACCATTTTGGTGTTTAGTGGAAGGCTCAAAATGATATATCTGTCATTCCTTCTCTCCCACTACCCTCTCTTTCTGAGAAATGAACAATTATATATTTGTTGTCTACAGTATTGAAAATAAAAATACGGTAGACTTTGAAATGGGGCTGGTGGCAGCGCATTCCGGAGCATGCACATGACGTTTTTGGCGTGCGGGGCAGAAATTCTGGCAAAGAAGTAACAAGATACAAAATGATCTCACGTCTAGATACGCAAATCGTGCTAGAGAACGTCTTTTTGGCGCCAAACGACGTGTGTGTGTGTGTGTGTGTGTGTGTGTGTGTGTGTGTGTGTGTGTGTGTGTGTGCGTGCGTGTGTGTGTGTGTGTGTGTGTGTGTGTGCGTGCGTGCGTGCGTGCGCGCGCGTGCGTGCGTGTGTGTGTGTGTGGTTGTGTGTGTGTGTGTGTGTGCGTGTGTGTGTGTGTGAGTGTGTGTGTGTATGTGTGTGTGTGTGTGTGTGTGTGTGTGTGTGTGTGTGTGTGTGTGTGTGTGTGTGTGTGTGTGTGTGTGTGTGACAACCACTAAAGCCCGCGTTTAAAAAAGGACAAGATTGACATTTTAGGATATTGTCCCTAAAAGAATTATCTCGAGACCTTTTTTTTTTTCCGATGTTTTGATTAAGTTGCTCATTGGCGAGAAAATGGCCATTTCACAAAAACCGGTTGATCCACACTGGAGTCCGTAATTTTTATTTTTATTGACTAGATATTTTGCATATAGCTAGATAAAAGGGAGATACGGAATGAGTTCGCTAACCAGCATTGATTGTATCTCTAGAAGGTTTTGAGTCATACTTAAATATTAAAAAAAAAAAAATTAAAATTGGGGATTAATTTCACGAATTATATGGGTTAATCTTAAAACAATTGATTTTTTTTTATGATAAAAAAATCTTCTCATTAATAGTCGAGTGATTTTTCATGTACGGTATTTACATAAGCCTACAGTTTGTCTCCTTCTGTCGGGTACGATTAGGTCAATTGTGACCTGCATGCTCTAGGTGTGAAAATCAGACAATTTTCTGCACCACTTTTTCGGAGAGTCATTTGTAAAACAGCTAACACAACTTTAATTTTTCTTTTATGAAAAGAAAATACCTTCGAAATTAATACCCGCATGATTTTCCATAAACAGTGTTTGCATCAGCCTGCTATTTGTCCCGGCCCTGGGGTAGGATTATGTCAAATTGTGACCTGTAAGCTCTAGGCGTGAAAATCAGCAAGAAATTGCAAAGTTGATCCTCTGATACGTCAAATGTTAGTACTTCGATGAGTGACGCATAACATCGAGTCGTCAATATCAACACGGCTTCGAGGGGCTAATGATGTCATGATGTGAGGCTTGTAGTGACGTCGTTTTGCTGTTCGTGCTATTCTTCTTCCTCAGAATAGCTATGCTACGTCAAACCACAGAGTTTACGAATGGCGGGAATCGCCGTGTGTCCGTCTTTATTTCTGTGTGCCAGTGTGTGTGGATCAGAGGGTGGGTTAGAGTGGAAGGAGATGGATTCCTGTCGGTACACGAGCCCACAGAGCGTACTAATGGCAGGAAGCGCCATGTGTCCGTCTTTATTTGTGTGCACCGACGTGTGTGTTGATCAGAGGTTGGCTTAGAGAGGAGTGAAATGGATCAGCATAATAAGACTAATATATGAACAACTTTGAATGTTCCTAAAAGATAAACGCATCTGAGCTCCAAATAATACGGAGGACTTTGGGATGAAATCCTCATTTCTTTTTTTTTTTTAGTGGGTGGGGTGGGTGGGTTGGTGGTGGTGGTGTGTGTGTGTGGGGGGGGGGGGGGGGTAGGGGTATCGGAGGTGGGAGGAGGGGGGGGGGGAGAGGGGGCCAGAGTTAGGTGGTTGGGGTTACTGTCTTGTAACCAAACTGTCCCTCATTCTTCCCGCAGATTGACATTGCCCTGCAGCTACAAGGCTCATAACAATCTAGATGTGTCTTGTCCGGCCACGCTTCCATTCACACGCCCGTACTGAGGCAGCGGAGTTGGTCGGCGTGTAAACTGGATACTATATTGTGCGTCATCTGACGTAGAGCTGTATTGTGCGTCATCTGACGTAGAGCCTGTATTGTGCGTCATCTGACGTAGAGCCTGTATTGTGCGTCATCTGACGTAGAGCCTGTATTGTGCGGCATCTGACGTAGAGCCTGTATTGTGCGTCATCTGACGTAGAGCCTGTATTGTGCGTCATCTGACGTAGAGCCTGTATTGTGCGTCATCTGACGTAGAGCCTGTATTGCGCATCTGACGTAGAGCCTGTATTGTGCGTCATCTGACGTAGAGCCTGTATTGTGCGTCATCTGACGTAGAGCCTGTATTGTGCGTCATCTGACGTAGAGCCTGTATTGTGCGTCATCTGACGTAAAGCCTGTATTGTGCATCATCTGACGTAGAGCCTCTATTGTGCGTCATCTGACGTAAATCCTGTGGTTTTTTCCCTCCGTCTTACGTAAGTAGTTTGTTCGATAATACCGTTTTGCGGCACCCAGCGGAAGCTGGCTGCGGCTGTGTTCAGTTGTTTACCGCCCGCCCGCGAGGTGACTAGTTAACTGCCTAACAGCTTGTGCTTCTGGGCGTGACGTCGGTATTTTGTGTGTTGAGTATCGGCTGTACACTGCGCGGTTACACAGTCTGCTGTCATTAGTCAAAAGCACGGACTGACAATGAGCGGCGTGCCAGGGGAGAGGAACGTGTTTGTACTGCATGTGGCGCTGTCTGGACACCAGATTGCTTTAGCAAAGAGTGTATACATGTCAGTAGCATGTTGTTTTACCCTCTCACTCTTTCGCTGTCGTTAGTGGGCTTCGTCGCCATGATTATAGCTGGAATAATCGCGACACAACCCGCTACCGACAACCAAAGGGTTAATATCATTTGCCTTGCTTTTGTTTTGTGCTTGTTTACGAGGCGAAGATCCGCAGGGTCCAGCACCGCAGACCAGCACACGCTGGAAGCCTGGCACTGAAGCCTGGCACTGAAGCCTGACACTGAAGCCTGACACTGAAAACTGTCACTGAAGCCTGTCACTGAAGCTTGGCACTGAAGGCTGGCACTGAAGCCTGGCACTGAAGCCTGGCACTGAAGCCTGGCACTGAAGCCTGGCACTGAAGCCTTCACTGAAGCCTGGCACTGAAGCCTGGCACTGAAGCCTGACACTGAAGCCTGGCACTGAAGCCTGACACTGAAGCCTGGCACTGAAGCCTGACACTGAAGCCTGACACTGAAGCCTGGCACTGAAGCCTGACACTGAAGCCTGGCATTGAAGCCTAGCACTGAAGCCTGGCACTGAAGCCTGGCACTGAAGCCTGGCAATGAAGCCTGACACTGAAGCCTGGCATTGAAGCCTGACACTGCCCTGAGTGGAGCAGGTTCACTAGCAAGGCCTCGTCCCCCGCTTCTTCTCACCATATCACATCCATCTTCCCCAAGGAGAACCCAGCTGCTGTAACTCGGGACTGCGTGTTCGGCTGCTTAAAACAATAATGATGCCTTTGTAGCTGTGTCTAGATTGATAAGCGGTCTGTCTTCGGTGCTTAATCATTGTACAAGAAGATTTCACAAGATGAATATGACAACTGGCATTGTCAGACAGGGTTCCTAATGTGCGAAGTTCCTTGTTGATTGTGACGTCACCGCTGTCAGGATTACAGTTCTGCCGTTTATTACGACTGCAAATGTTACTTCGTTTACACAAGGCAACTGCTTTCTATATTAACCTATTAAGCTCCGTTTACACAAGGCAACTGCTTTCTATATTAACCTATTAAGCTCCGTTTACACAAGGCAACTGCTTTCTATATTAACCTATTAAGCTCCGTTTACACAAGGCAACTGCTTCTATATTAACCTATTAAGCTCCGAGGCACTACAGCATGAGATAAATCAACCATGATAATTAAAGGGTAGTGCCAGATTCGCGTGGGGCGATCAGGCGCCAAGCTAATCTGGTACTACCCTTGAATTATTATCGTCGATCCAGGTCCTACAACTGGTTCATAATCGTTAGTTAACACCCCAACCATTGTGGAAATGCGACCGTGGAGTTAAGTGGGTTAAAACTGCAAATGACTAAAATCAAAAGGGTGAAGACATTGTGAAGGCTGCAACATCCCATTAAATGTTACCGCAATCAGTTTACAATCCGTCCAGCATTCCGGTAGATATAGACCTTTGTCATATAGCTGGCATGGCGTGTGAGCTGCGTTCAAACGACTGTCGGTTCAGGCAGAATCTTTTCCTTACAGTTGCTAATTAAATCTGAAACAGAAAAGAGTATTTTCTATCACGTCACAGTTGTATAACCAGCTACTCCCTGAGCAAAAGTTCCCGGGGCCGTCGTTCGCACAAACACATCCCGCAGACGGCCAAAAAACAAATGTCCTCGGTCCGAGGTCGGCCGCAGTGAGCCTGCACACGAATGTGGACTACACTAACACGAATGTGGACTACACTAACACGAATTTGGACTACACTAACACGAATGTGGACTACACTAACACGAATGTGGATTCAGTACACTAACACGAACATGATGTGCGCGGGCCCCAGTTGTCTTACTTGGACCTGGTGCGAACGGCATACGGCGGCCCCAAGACCGGTGGTAATCTCTGCTGGTGGTGTAGGCGTGCGGCGCGTGGGGAGGTTGTGGTGGTGGTGGCGGGTGGGGTAGTTGATGGCGGGTAATTATCGGGTAGAATATCGGTTGCATAAATGCCACAGAGTTCAGCATCCCACCCCACAAAGCTCCCCGTCTGTCGCCGCAGATGACGTGCCGAGGGAGTCAGTGTAGGCTGCGTGAGTAATGTCGTGTTGAACTACGCGGTCTGTCACAGTACGTAGTGTACTGGCCTTGTTTACCGTGCACTGCAGATCGCGCGCTCAAGTGCGGGGAGTTTGTATCGGGAGTACAGAGTGTGTGGACTTTATCATTCATGCGGATCGCGCTCTCGCAGCGGTACCAGACAGTCAGGTGAGTTAGTATTGAGTCTCCCGGATGTACTGGGTTTAGTATTTGGGAGAGATCACTGTGTTTACAGTGTGGCGCTGTCACCTGCTGGATTTACAGTGCGCCCGTAGCGCCGAATAACGTCAGAGCAAATGGTCACTACGGCTTGCTGCTTGAAGAACCGACTGATTAGCGATAACCTGGGCTCATAGTCACTGCTGTCACTACTAGTTTTTTTCCTGCTGTTTCATAAGACTGCAAATTAGACTTTGTTTTTGCATCAGAATGACAAACACAGCGGAAAGACAATGACACAGAATGACAAACACAGAATGACAAACACAGAATGACAATGACACAGAATGACAAACACAGCTGCTTCTTATATTAACCCATTTAGCCCCGAGTAAGTACAGCAGGAGATTTTCGGTCAAGATATTTCAAGGATAGTGCCAGATTAGCTCGGCGCCTGGTGGCACCAAGCTAATCTGGCACTACCCTTGAATTATCATAGTCGCTGGATGCGGGATAGACATAATTAAGACATTATCGTTGTGCTATCATGTAGGTAGTGTTCAGCAGATGGCGATGTTCTGTGAACCATGAACTGTGGCCGGGCATCTTTCCTGTATTCACGAAATGAGGTTGGTGAAATAAAACCATAGCGGCCGTCCATGATACATCACAGTGGAAGAACAATAGAGGACGCATTAAAACAGGACACACCATTGTGGGTGAACCATAGTAGGTAAACCATAGTGGACGTGTGAAGACAGGATGACCGTGGTGGACGAACCATAGTGGATGAACCATAGTGGACGAACCATAGTGGACGAACCATAGTGGATGAATCATAGTGGACGAACCATAGTGGACGAACCATAGTGGATGAATCATAGTGGACGAAACATAGTGGATGAATCATGGTGGCCGTTTGAAGACAGGACCATAGCTGTTGCCAGTGCTTATGAGACAATCATTATCCTAGTACAATCCGCTGTCGCCCAGCAATATAAGAATTATTTAATATTTTGCACTGACACCTTTCTCCACGTTACATAAGTTTTTTTTTCCTGTCACTTACCAGCCCTCTCGCTCACTGCGTTCATCAGGAGAGAAACTTCTCAAAGTTCCATCTCAAATCTGCCGGTGAACGCTCTTTTCCAGATGCGTCCACCCTTACGCAGTTCAAAGCAAAGTTAAAATCTTTCCTTTTCTCACATACTTTTGTGTAATTTCTACGGTATTTATGTACACATCCCCCGCAGAATCTGTGTGTGTGTGTGTGTGTGTGTGTGTGTGTGTGTATGTGTGTGTGTGTGTGGATGTGTGTGAATTTGTGTGTGTGTGTGTGTGTGTGTGTGTTTGTGTGTGTGTATGTGTGTTTGTGTTTGTGTGTGTATGTGTGTGTGTGTGTGTTTGTGTGTGTATGTGTGTGTGTGTGTGTGTGGATGTGTGTGAATTTGTGTGTGTGTGTGTGTTTGTGTGTGTGTATGTGTGTTTGTGTTTGTGTGTGTATGTGTGTGTGTGTGTTTGTGTGTGTATGTGTGTGTGTGTGTGTGTATGTGTGTGTGTGTGTGGATGTGTGTGAATTTGTGTGTGTGTGTGTGTGTGTGTGTTTGTGTGTGTGTATGTGTGTTTGTGTTTGTGTGTGTATGTGTGTGTGTGTGTGTTTGTGTGTGTATGTGTGTGTGTGTGTGTGTGGATGTGTGTGAATGTGTGTGTGTGTGTGTGTGTGTGTGTGTGTGTGTGTGTGTGAGTGTGTGTGTGTGTGTGTGTGTTTGTCGTTTTCGCCTGCGCATTGCGTTATATTATAAATATGAGAAATGCGCTATATAAATACCATGTATTATTGTTATTTGTTTCAGCGTCAAGACTTGTGGGCCGAGTCCTAGTTGTCACAACTTGTGGGCCAGTCCTAGTTGTCAAAACTTGTGGGCCATCCTAGTTGTCAAGACTTGTGGGCCGTGTCCTCGCTGTCAAGACTTGTGGGCCGAGTCCTCGCTGACAAGATTTGTGTGCCGAGTCCTAGTTGTCAAGAATTGTGGGCCGTGTCCTCGCTGTCAAGACTTGTGGACCGAGTCCTAGTTGTCAAGACTTGTTGGCCGAGTCATCGCTGTCAAGACTTGTGTGTCTTCGCTGTAAAGACTTGTGGGCCGAGTCATCGCTGTTAAGACTTGTGGGACGATTCCTCGCTGGGACGGAAGACTGGGGATAACAGCAGACCTGGTGCACGGTGAGTACACCGGCTTTCTATTGTAGCAAATGTCGGACCAGCCTCCCGGGGTTTGAACTGGTTTTTCCTTGCATCACAGCTTCAGAATTGGCTTTCAATGTTAACTCTTTGGCTGTCGGTAGCTGATTTTATCGCAAAGATTCCTGTAGGAAACCCTAACCCTAGTCCTGTAGGAAACACTAACCCTATTCATGAAGGAAACCCTAACCATAGTCCTGTAGGAAACCCTAACACTAGTCCTGTAGGAAACCTTAACACTAGTCCTGTAGGAAACCCTAACCCTAGTCCTGTAGGAAACCCTAACCCTAGTCCTGTAGGAAACCCTAACCCTAGTCCTGTAGGAAACCCTAACCCTAGTCCTGTAGGAAACCCTAACCCTAGTCCTGTAGGAAACCCTAACCATAGTCCTTTGGGAAACCCTAACCATAGTCCTGTAGGAAAACCTAACCCTAGTCCAGTAGGAAACCCTAACCCTAGTCCTGTAGGAAACCATAAACTAGTCCTGTAGGAAACCTAACCTTAGTCCTGTAGGAAACTCTAACCCTAGTCATGTAGGAAACCTAACCCAAGTCCTGTAGGAAACCCTAACCCGAGTCCTGTAGGAAACCCTAACCTAGTCCTGTAGGAAACCGTAACCCTAGTCATAAAGGAAACCCTAACCATAGTCCTGTAGGAAAGCCTAGTCCTGAAGGAAACCCTAACCCTAGTCCTGAAGGAAACCCTAACCCTAGTCCTATAGGAAAGCATAACCCTAGTCCTGAAGGAAACCCTAACCCTAGTCCTGAAGGAAACCCTAACCCTAGTCCTGAAGGAAACCCTAACCCTAGTCCTATAGGAAAGCATAACCCTAGTCCTGAAGGAAACCCTAACCCCAGTCCTGTAGGAAACCCTAACCCTCCCTCCCCTCCTCCTTGGCTTGACTTCGCGAACGAAGATTTTATAGGAGTTGCCCACGACGTCTGCAGGCTTGTTCGTGGCTGCGGAGGCCAATCCGAGACAGGCAGGTTCGACCGCAGTGGCTGCAGGGGAAGGTCTGGCCAGGGTTCTGAGCTGCGGCATCTCTGTTTTTTCTCCTGAGCCGCTTGTCCTTAAGGCTAGCTCTGCGAGAGTCCTCAAAGGAGACAGCTGCCTTGTAAATGGTGGAGCGCCAGGTGTCACGGTCCGCAGCAAGCGAAGACCACTGGTGGTGGTCGATTTGGCAGGCACTAAGTGACTTCTTGAGACAGTCTTTGTATCTCTTCTTTGGTGCCCCTCTGTCACGGTGTCCAGTAGCAAGCTCGCCGAACAGGGTGATCTTTGGTAGGCGATGATCCTCCATCCTGGAGACATGCCCCGCCCAGCGGAGCTGTGTCCGCAGCAGCAAAGCCTCGATGCTCACAGTTTCAGCCTGTTCAAGGACCTCGACGTTGGTGACATAGTCACTCCAGTGAATGCCCAGGATGGTACGCAGGCAGCGCTGGTGGAAGCGTTCGAGGAGTCGTAGTTGGCTGCGGTAGAGGGCCCAGGACTCGGAACCATACAGCAGGGTGGTGAGGACCACAGCTCTGTACACGCTGATCTTGGTGCCTGTTTTCAGCTGTTGATTGTGCCACACCCGCTTGAAAAGTCGCCCGAAAGCACTGTTCGCTTTTGCCAGCCTAACCCTAACCCTAGTCCTGAAGGAAACCCTAACCCCAGTCCTGTAGGAAACCCTAACCCTAGTCCTGAAGGAAACCCTAACCCCAGTCCTGTAGGAAACCCTAACCCTAGTAATGAAGGAAACACTAACCATAGTGTTGTAGGAAACCCTAACCCTAGTCCCTCTTGTCTTGATACGTGTCCCTCTTGCCTTGATGCGTATCCCTCTTGTCTTGATGCGTGCTCCTTTTGACTTGATGCGTGTCCCTCTTGTCTTGATGCGTGTCCCTCTTGTCTTGATGCGTGTCCCTCTTTTCTTGGTGCGTATCCCTCTTGTCTTGATGTGTGTCCCTTTTGTCTTGATGCGTGTCCCTCTTGTCTTTATGTTCAACCCCTTTATTTCCGGAAGACGACCGGGACCACTTCACTGAGCTGATGGAGACACATATGCTTATGCGACTGATCTGTCCCGCTGGACTGCTATATGTAGACCAGTCAACCCTAGGGCTGAAGAAAATCAGAAGCTTCTCTACCATTTATAGAAAGAAAAAAAAAACAATGTGAAATTGTTTCTGTCGTGTCCCTGAGTCCCTGTGTGTCCCTGAGTGTGCAGACCTTTCTGAGTGTCTTATTTCACATGTGTAGAGCAAACAACTCCCCTCATGTTCGCAGGCTCTCTGCTACAGGACCGACCCCTTACAACGTTGTGATTTCAGTCGTTCGTTTTGTGTGTTCACTGAAAAGACTACAGCGTCACGTGCACACGCCGGCTGACCGCGCTAACTCTGTAGTAGGCTCTGTGGTAGTTTATGATTAACTTGGCTCTGTGGTAGTTTATGATTAACTTGGCTCTGTGATAGTTTATGATTAACTTGGCTCTGTGGTTCTTGGCTTGACTTCGCGAACGAAGATTCTATAGGGCTTGCCCACGTCGTCTGCAGGCATTTTCGTGGCTGCGGAGGCCAATCCGGGACAGGCAGGTTCGACCGCAGTGGCTCTGTGGTAGTTTGTGATTAACTTGGCTCTGTGGTAGTTTGTGATTAACTTGGCTCTGAGGTAGTTTGTGATTAACTTGGCTCTGTGGTAGTTTGTGATTAACTTGGCTCTGTGGTAGTTTGTGATTAACTTGGCTCTGTGGTAGTTTAATAATTACATAATAATTACGGTATTTATAATGCGCTTATCTTATAATAATTATAACTCTAAACGCGCGCTCACAACTCGCGCACGCATGCGCACGCTTTACACAATGACTCACGTACCACAAATATATTACGACAGTCAGCTTGGGGTGGGGAGTGTGGTGATATAGTGCTAGAACTGATGAAAGAGGTGAGTTTTGAGGGCTGACTGGAAGGAGGAGAGAGAGTAAATGAAAAGAAAAGGGGAGACTGCCAGTGCTAATATTTTAGGAAGGTTACAAAGTAAAGTAGATAATAGCACTGTCAGGGGAGAGAAGTGTGCATGATTGGCCAGTGATCATAGATCTACTGTGGCCAAAGCACAAAAAAAAAAGAGATAGGAAAGAGAGGGGGCGCTAAAAAAAGTGACTGAAAGCAATGCATATTGAAGCCCCCCCCCCCCCCCCCCGAAGGGGGGCGTATCACATATCCCACTGTTCCAGCCACTCAGTGCATGGAAATTTAAATCTAGGTCCCCCCCAAGGGGGGGGGGGGGGGAAGGTCCAGATATTTAGCCGGTGTGGACAGCTGTTTCGGTCTTGGCGACCTCTTCAGCACACCATCGGCGATACTGGAGGAGGCAGGAATTTCTGCCTACCTGCAATGGCAACCACATTTTACTGTGGTGTCTGCAGGGGCATACATTCCATGCCACCACCTAGAGCCAAATTCCCATGCACCCTAAAAGAGAACCTACCAAAAGGGAGGAGGGGGTTGCAGTCGATATTGTAGTAGTAAATGAAAAGAAAAGGGGAGACTGCCAGTGCTAATATTTTAGAAAGGTTACAAAGTAAAGTAGATAATAGCACTGTCAGGGGAGAGAAGTGTGCATGATTGACCCGTGACCATAGATCTACTGTGGCCAAAGCACACAAAAAAAGAGATAGGAAAGAGAGGGGGCGCTAAAAAAAAAGTGACTGAAAGCAATGCATATGGAGAGAGAGTGTTTCTGACGGAGAGAGAGAGTGGGAGAGTGTTCCAGGTGGATGGACCGTAGACGGAGAAGGAGCGGAGGCCGAAAGTGCTGAGTTTGGTGCGGGCGATGTGGAGGCGGAGAGGGTCGAAGGCGGAGTGGAGGGAGCGGGAAGGAGTGTAGGGGTGAAGTAAGTTGGAGAGATAGGTAGGAGCGTAGTTGTTCATGGATTTGTAGCATAGAGACAGAATCTTGCATTGGATGCGTTGGGGGATTGGGAGCCAGTGAAGGAGTTTGAGCAGGGGAGTGATGTGGTCGGATTTTTTCTTTCTGAGGACGAAACGGGCAGCATTGTTCTGGACGCGCTGGAGAGTGAAAGTGGTGGAGTGAGGGAGGCCGGAAAGGAGAGTGTTGCAATAGTCGATGGGAGATAAGATGAGAGAGACAGCAAGTTTGGTTGCAGCTTCGGTGGTGAGGTATTTTCTGATCTGACTGATGCGACGGAGGTGGAAATAGCATGCCTGGGCCGTTTGTGATTAACTTGGCTCTGTGGTAGTTTGTGATTAACTTGGCTCTGTGGTAGTTTGTGATTAACTTGGCTCTGTGGTAGTTTGTGATTAACGTGGCTCTGTGGAAGTTTGTGATTAACTTGGCTCAGTGCTAGTTTGTGATTAACGTGGCTCTCTGGTAGTTTGTGATTAACTCGGCTCTGTGGTAGTTTGTGATTAACTTGGCTCTGTGGTAGTTTGTGCTTAACTTGGCTCTGAGAAATTTGTGCTTAACTTGGTTCTGTGGTAGTTTGTGCTTAACTTGGTTCTGTGGTAGTATGTGATTAACTTGGCTCTTTAGATGTTTGTGATTAACGTAGCTCTGTGGTAGTTTGTGCTTAACTTGGCTCTGAGAAATTTGTGCTTAACTTGGTTCTGTGGTAGTTTGTGCTTAACTTGGTTCTGTGGTAGTTTGTGATTAACTTGGCTCTTTAGATGTTTGTGATTAACGTAGCTCTGTGGTAGTTTGTGATTAACTTGGCTCCGTGGTAGTGTGTGATTAACTTGGCTCTGTGGTAGTTTGTGATTAACCTGGCTCTGTGGTAGTCCGTGATTAACTTGGCTCTGTGGTAGATTGTGATTAACTTGGCTCTTTCGAAGTTTGTGAATTACTTCACCCTGTAGAAGTTTGTGATTAACTTGGCCCTGTAGAAGTTTGTGATTAACTTGGCTCTTTAGAAGTTTGTGATTAACATGTCTCTGTGGTAGTTTGTGATTAACTTGGCTCTGTGGTAGTTTGTGGTTAACTTGGTTCTGTGGTAGATTGTGGTTAGCTTGTCTCTGTAGTAGAAGTTTCTAATTCACCTGGCGCTTTGGCCGATCTATCTCCCGTTGGTGACGGTGGCTGGACGGTTGATAGACTGATATTGCCTCCATTGAGACAGGGAAATAAACTTTTTGTTTTTAACTTCCTCACATGTGGTGCTGTGCTTTTTTTCCCATTTGTTAGAGCAGTACATAGCGTGTACATTTATCATCGCTAAGTTATTCATTTGTAAATTTGCGACCTGATGGCTGTGGGCCGTATTATGTAAAATCACAGACCAGCCAAAATACATAGGCACACGCACAAAGCAACGTGACAGTTTAAATCTGCGGGCGATTAGAGGCAGAGGTATGATACAGGCGAGGACTGGTGAGTTTTGTCACCACGCTCAGTGTTGTAGCGACGATTGTGATTAAATCAGTGTGGCACGCCGTACATTGGGATTACACAAATTGTGGTGATGCTCTTGCTCTCTCTCTCTCTCTCTCTCTCTCTCTCTCTCTCTCTCTCTCTCTCTCTCTCTCTCTCTCTCTCTCTCTCTCTCTCTCTCTGCCTGTCTGTCTGTCTGTCCGTCTCCATCTTACATCTCTTTTCAACACAGTGGGCCGGGAAACATCCACTCAACTCCTGAAAGTCAAATCACAGATACAAATAGAGTGCAAAATAAAGGTTGAGGGTCTATGCCCCGAACAGACGCCTGGTGTACACCTTGTACTGAACAGCGCTAGATAGTGTCATGATTCAGTGCGCGGAGTATTTCGCTCTTTTCACGATCCAAATAATTATTGGATTTTAACGAGCCGTAATCTTCCCGTCCTTGAAGGGAATCAGAGTAGGACCCGGATGGCGCTGTTGCATTGCGGAAGCTTCATCAAATCAATATTGAAAGAAATAACAATCGCAGGCCATTCACAGAGGGAAATGTAATTTTTGCCATTATAGTATTGAATTATGGACGAAATCACCACCTAATAAGAACCCAGAACACAACAAGTGTGACCTTTTTCACTGTTCAAACAAGAAACACAATACACAGAAAAGAAGTTGAAGTGGAAAAGGCAGGAGAATAATTCTTACAAGGAGAGAGAAATAAATCTAGACTTAGAAGTAGAGGAGAGAACCCCGTAATAAAAAGAGAAAGACGAGCTCTTGGCAGACTGGCAGTACTCTCAGCTTCTCCCACTGAAATAACAACCGCGAGAGAGAGAGAGAGAGAGAGAGAGAGAGAGAGAGAGAGAGAGAGAGAGAGAGAGAGAGAGAGAGAGAGAGAGAGAGAGAGAGAGAGAGAGAGAGAGAGAGAGAGAGAGGGAGGGAGGGAGGGAGGGAGGGAGGGAGGGAGGGAGGGAGGGAGGGAGAGAGGGAGAGAGAGAGAGAGAGAGAGAGAGAGAGAGAGAGAGAGAGAGAGAGAGAGAGAGAGAGAGAGAGAGAGAACGAACGAACGAACCAACGAACCAACGAACGAACGAAAGAAACTTTATTTTCCAAGGATTGAGATATTAGGCGCGCAGGCCTTTCTTACAATCTGTCCTTGCTAAGCTACTTTAGAAAAAAAAAATTGTAAAAGAAACACCAACCAAACAACAAAAACTACCTAAAAATAAACGTCTCACACACACACACACACACACACACACACACACACACACACACACACACACACACACACACACACACACACACACGCACATAGACACATATATACATGTATTCGTGCACATGCGCACTTTTATACATAAACATACAAACGTACGTGCACATATATCTAACATATAAGTAGGTATGATATTTTGTGTGCTAACAGAACAAACAATTTGGAGGCTAGATGGAAAGAAAAAAAAAAAAAAACACTAGCGAAAATTGAAAAACATGAAGCGTATCATGTCTAGAAACAAAGAAGAAGAAAGGGCGGTCCGTGGCGCAGTGGTTAAGGCGCCTGCCACCAATTCCAAAGGTGAGCGGTTCGATACCGGGTTCCGGCGTTGGACTTTTCTCCTCTGGTAAGTGTCACCGTTAATTCGGGCGGACCGTCGGGGGTTCTTTCTCCGGGTACTCCGGTTCTTCCACCCCCCACACTTTGGTACCGGTCTCAGGCCACTTTACAAAATTTCAAATACAAGCGATAAAAAAATCTCTGTAACTTCAGTAGCTGACTGGCCCTTCGTTTGTCTTGTACTGTGTTTGTCTTAAATGGCGTAAATCCGCGTTTGTTTCGTGAGTGTGTGTGTTGGGTTTCAGGCGCGGCGCTTTGAGTCGATTTCCCCAAAATTGAGAAAAAGCGCCTATATAATAACGGTATTATTATTATTATTATTATCAGCATTACGTTGTCTTAGAAAGGTAATCATGTACTCTACTTTTAAACAGAGAGAGGGACGTGGTTTGTTGAATAGTGGGAGGAAGAGCACCTGAATAAGTGAGGCTAGATTTGAACAGGTCGAGAGAGAGAGAGAGAGAGAGAGAGAGAGAGAGAGAGAGAGAGAGAGAGAGAGAGAGAGAGAGAGAGAGAGAGAGAGAGAGAGAGAGAGAGAATGAGAGAGAGAGAGAGAATGAGAGAGAGAGAGAATCAATGGATCAATGAATCTTTATTTTACAACAGTGAAGATATTAACACAGTCAGTGACTATATCATTTTTCGTACCTGCCGTTGCTACAACTACGACTAAGTACAAAATATACATAAAACAGGGACATCAAAGCACAGTGATACAATATATACAGTCCACTAAAAACAAAAACAACCACGCACGCACAAACGCACACACACGCGCGCGCGCGTGCACACACACATGCATGCACATACACACACGCACACATACACATGCTTGTTAAAATATACACGTACATTCGTGTGTCTACGTATAACTAGATATTGTTATTTGATTGATATCAGGTATCTATAAAGACTTGTCTTGAAACGAGATAATGTCGGAGTGGCTTTAACGTGATGTGGAAGTGAGTTCCACAGTGTGGAACCCACAAATGACAAAGTGGATTTAAATATATCTATTCGAGGTTTTGGAACAATATAAAGACCCCTCATATTCCCATAGCAGGAATCTGATTTTTTAAACAGATCTATTAAATATTCTAGAGCGCTATGGTTCCACACTTTAAACTTCAGTACCCCTTTGTTAAATTTATAGTGATTGTTTTAAGGGTTAGGAATCCAGCTTTATTGAGTTTTTCTTCGGTTGTCAAGTGCGGGTAAGGAAGAATTAATTTTGCCATTCACCTATGTAAAGAATTTAGTCTTTGTAAGTGGACATCACTACAACAATCCCACACCGTCGATGCGTAGTTTATATGTGACATGATGTGTGCACTACTGAACAATTTTCTGGTTTCACTGTGTAATACTTTAACTTCAATAACATAAAGACATTTCTAGAGACCGTTTTACATACATTGCCAATGTGCATCTGCCACCTCAGCTGATTATCAATTGTGATCCTCAATATAGTCGATATCATAGATTTTGTTTCAGTAGGATGCAGAATCATAGAGATGACTTTACACCATGCTGCTAAATCATCGAGACTTTGTTGAAGGCCGTTTTCAACTACACACATGTCTTTGTTAGCTGTGTGGATTGAGGTATCATCGGCGAACATATCACACTGTGTTGCTTTGTAAGTTAGACTTAGAGGTAGGTCATTGATGTAAATACAAAATAAAAGAGGACCTAAGATCGACCCCTGCGGAACTCCGAGCTTAACATCTTTATTAGAAGAATAGTCTCCATTTGCAATTTCTTTCTGTTTCCTGTTTTCGAGGTATGACGTAAACAACGAAACAGCCATGCCGTTTTGAAGATAATGCTTAAGTTTGGAAATCAATATTGTATGGCTCACTAAGTCGAAAGCCTTTTTAAAGTCAAGATAAATTACACCTGTCAGCTGCGAATTATTCATATTTGAAAGCCATGTGTCTGTTAATCTGCTCAGAGCCGTATGACATGAGTGCCGAGGGCGAAATCCTGACTGTGATGAAATGTAGCAACTTTCGGGATTCTAAGTAGTCAGACAGGTGTTTATGTATATGCCTTTCGAGAAGCTTGGATAATACTGACAGCAGAGAAATGGGTCTATAGTTGGTAGGGTCACTACGATCTTTTGATTTTGGCAGTGGAACTACTTTTGCGACTTTAAGGTCTGTAGGGAATACATTGTTTTGAATACATCAGTTGTAAATATAAGTAAGGGTCTCTATGATGTATGGTATGGAAAACTTTAATATTTGTGGGTTGATATCATCATGGCCGGAGGACTTCTTATTAGCTAGGTCACTAATTAGTTTGCCCACTTCGTGCACAGCAAGTATGGGGATATTAAATGGTGGTGTGCCAGTTGTTTTTCTGTTAATTAAGTAAGTAATCTGGGCACATGTCAGCCTCTGTATCACGACTAGGAGTAGTTATCAAATCCGCGACAGACAGAAAATGTTCGTTTAATGTGTCGGCGGAGAGATTACTGGGGATGGTTGTTGACCTACTGCTATTGCCTCGGGTGATCGAATTCAGTACCCGCCACACTGCTGACACATCTTTGTTGTCCTTGACAGTGTTGCGGATAAAGTCCCTCCTCGCGGCGCGCACCATTGACCTCACACGGTTTCGCTGCTTTTTAAATTCATCAATGTTCTGTCCTCTTTTTAGGTCATTTCGCACCGACATAGCAATGATTATTTATTTTTTCCATCAAGGGGGAAGTATATCACTCTTTACTCTTTTTGTTCTAATCGGCGCATGTCTGACTAATACTCCAAGGAATAAACTGTACCAAGTGGACAGCGCAATATTTGGATCATCTGCGAGAAGGACCTCGTCAAAAGGAGTGTTACTGAGATCATGTTGAAACGCATTACGATTGAAATGCTTAAACGACCTGTAGGTTGTTGTAGTATGACTATGTTTCTTTAATTTGGGGAGTTTTACAGACCAGCAACAAATCACGGTCACTATACTAATATATCTGAAACATTAACATCGGTAACCGCATGCGGTTTGTTTGTATAGACGTGGTCAATGAGCGTAGAGCTCGTGGCGGTAATTCTGGTGGGGGATTTAACTAGCTGTACTAGGCCAAATAAAGAAGATGTAGTTTCCCATGCGGGATGGGGTTTAATCATGTCTATATTAAAGACACCAAGAAGAATGACGTCATTTTGCCCTTTACAAACTTTGTCTAGGTTAGTAGTAAAATTGTCATACCACTCGAACGTAGACACCGGATTGCGGTAAAGAAACCCGACAAATGACGGTGAGCAATACGGGCTCTTGACCTCAATCCACACACACTCTACTTCAGCCATTTCTAAGTCTTTACGCCTACGGACTAAGTGTTCAATAGAGTGATGAACGTATGCAGCAATGCCTGGTTGACCGTGACAAGAGGAATCTCTTCTCATGATACTAAAATTAGGAATTTTCACTTATGTTTGAATTTGGGCGTGACTCGGTAAGGCCGAAAATGCCGAACGGTACTGTTAAGGAACGCTGACAGGTCAGATATCTTATTATAAAGATGAAAAACGTTGAGGTGACCCACTCGTAATTTATGTTATTTTTGTTTGCCTCTAGCCATGAGTATTTCGCTAACAGTTGTATTTTGTTTCACAAACAGCAACTACTACAATGGCGGTGGTTGAGCAAACGTCAATCAAAGATGGAAAGCCAATGAACAAAACAATCAAAGAAAACAATAAAGTATGAAGACAAAATCTGATGATGAAACGTTCAGGGATCATAAAAAGCTCAGCGCCCACAGCTGAAGTTTATACGGGAAGTATCAATGTCCACTACCCTGAAGGAGCAATGTCAAATACTCCACGTCTGTTTAGTAAGTGTTTGTGCTGCCGCGGATAAGTACATGCAATGACGACGAAAACAGATCTTAAGCCGCGGAGCACCCACAATAAAACGAATCGCTGTAAATAAGACAGTCCGTCAGTGTCCACAGTTAAATTTCATGCAATGTCTTTAGTACGGCTTAATAAACGCCGATTTAGATGAGAACGATTTAATAAAACTTCCACACAGTGGAATGTAAGTGAAAGCGCTACACCAACGCAGCATTCACTTAAGACACTCAGTCTAGTCCGCAAAAGATGAGAAGTCCAGAAGTGCGGGCAAGTCAGACAGTGTATCGACACCATACACACTTTATCATGCAGTACTAAACGTAATAACTTACACTCGCGAGAAGTCAGTCGTGTATCGACAGAAGCTATAGAGATACGACACCATACACACTTTAGCATGCAGTACTAAACGTAATAACTTACACTCGCGAGAAGTCAGTCGTGTATCGACAGAAGCTATAGAGATACGACACCATACACACTTTAGCATGCAGTACTAAACGTAATAACTTACACTCGCGAGAAGTCAGTCGTGTATCGACAGAAGCTATAGAGATACGACACCATTCACACTTTTAGCATGCAGTACTAAACGTAATAACTTACACTCGCGAGAAGTCAGTCGTGTATCGACAGAAGCTATGAAGATACGGTACCATACACACTTTATCATGCAGTACTAAACGTGCTAATTTATACTGACTCGCGAGAAGTCAGTCGTGTATCGACAGAAGCTATGAAGATACGGCACCATACACACTTTATCATGCAGTACTAAACGTGCTAATTTATACTCGCGAGAAGTCAGTCGTGTATCGACAGAAGCTATAGAGATACGGCACCATACACACTTTATCATGCAGTACTAAACGAGCTAATTTATACTCGCGAGAAGTCAGTCGTGTATCGACAGAAGCAGATACGGCACCATACACACTTTATCATGCAGTACTAAACGAGCTAATTTATACTCGCGAGAAGTCAGTCGTGTATCGACAGAAGCTATAGAGATACGGCACCATACACAATTTATCATGCAGTCTCTCTTGGCTTGACTTCGCGAACGAAGATTTTATAGGAGTTGCCCACGACGTCTGCAGGCTTGTTCGTGGCTGCGGAGGCCAATCCGAGACAGGCAGGTTCGACCGCAGTGGCTGCAGGGGAAGGTATGGCCAGGGTTCTGAGCTGCGGCATCTCTGTTTTTTCTCCTGAGCCGCTTGTCCTTAAGGCTAGCTCTGTGAGAGGACTTTATCATGCAGTACTAAACGTGCTAATTTATACTCGCGAGAAGTCAGTCGTGTATCGACAGAAGCTATAGAGATACGGCACCATACACACTTTATCATGCAGTACTAAACGTGCTAATTTATACTCGCGAGAAACACAGATGTGAGTGTAACCTGCATGAGGCATCTATCCTTACGAGCACGTGCACCTGCAGGAGCTCATGAGGATCTATGTCTCTTGTATTTGAGGCTTGTAGATGGCATGCGGTATTTATCCTCATGAGCCCGTGCATGTGCAGGGGCTCACGAGAATCCATGCCTCTTGCATTTAAACAGGTAGTCGCGGCCTGCATGTGGTATCTATCCTCCAGAGACTAAACAGGTAATCGCGGCCTGCATGAGGTATCTATCCTCCAGAGACTAAACAGGTAATCGCGGCCTGCATGAGGTATCCATCCTCCAGAGACTAAACAGGTAATCGCGGCCTGCATGAAGTATCCATCCTCCAGAGACTAAACAGGTAATCGCGGCCTGCATGAGGTATCCATCCTCCAGAGACTAAACAGGTAATCGCGGCCTGCATGAGGTATCCATCCTCCAGAGACTAAACAGGTAATCGCGGGCTGCATGAGGTATCCATCCTCCAGAGACTAAACAGGTAATCGCGGCCTGCATGAGGTATCTATCCTCCAGAGACCATGCAAACGCAGGGGCGCATGAGGATCTATGCCCTCTTCATTTTGAATTTGCGGTCAGCATGAGGTATCTATCGGCATGAGCAAGAGCAGCTGCAAGGGCGCATGAGGATCTATGCCCTCTTCATTTTGAATTTGCGGTCAGCATGAGGTATCTATCGGCATGAGCAAGAGCAGCTGCAAGGGCGCATGAGGATCTATGCCCTCTTCATTTTGAATTTGCGGTCAGCATGAGGTATCTATCGGCATGAGCAAGAGCAGCTGCAAGGGCGCATGAGGATCTATGCCCTCTTCATTTTGAATTTGCGGTCAGCATGAGGTATCTATCGGCATGAGCAAGAGCAGCTGCAAGGGCGCATGAGGATCTATGCCCTCTTCATTTTGAATTTGCGGTCAGCATGAGGTATCTATCGGCATGAGCAAGAGCAGCTGCAAGGGCGCATGAGGATCTATGCCCTCTTCATTTTGAATTTGCGGTCAGCATGAGGTATCTATCGGCATGAGCAAGAGCAGCTGCAAGGGCGCATGAGGATCTATGCCCTCTTCATTTTGAATTTGCGGTCAGCATGAGGTATCTATCGGCATGAGCAAGAGCAGCTGCAAGGGCGCATGAGGATCTATGCCCTCTTCATTTTGAATTTGCGGTCAGCATGAGGTATCTATCGGCATGAGCAAGAGCAGCTGCAAGGGCGCATGAGGATCTATGCCCTCTTCATTTTGAATTTGCGGTCAGCATGAGGTATCTATCGGCATGAGCAAGAGCAGCTGCAAGGGCGCATGAGGATCTATGCCCTCTTCATTTTGAATTTGCGGTCAGCATGAGGTATCTATCGGCATGAGCAAGAGCAGCTGCAAGGGCGCATGAGGATCTATGCCCTCTTCATTTTGAATTTGCGGTCAGCATGAGGTATCTATCGGCATGAGCAAGAGCAGCTGCAAGGGCTCATGGGGATCTATGCCCTCTTCATTTTGAATTTGCGGTCAGCATGAGGTATCTATCGGCATGAGCAAGAGCAGCTGCAAGGGCGCATGAGGATCTATGCCCTCTTCATTTTGAATTTGCGGTCAGCATGAGGTATCTATCGGCATGAGCAAGAGCAGCTGCAAGGGCGCATGAGGATCTATGCCCTCTTCATTTTTAATTTGCGGTCAGCATGAGGTATCTATCGGCATGAGCAAGAGCAGCTGCAAGGGCTCATGGGGATCTATGCCCTCTTCATTTTGAATTTGCGGTCAGCATGAGGTATCTATCGGCATGAGCAAGAGCAGCTGCAAGGGCGCATGAGGATCTATGCCCTCTTCATTTTGAATTTGCGGTCAGCATGAGGTATCTATCGGCATGAGCAAGAGCAGCTGCGAGGGCGCATGAGGATCTATGCCCTCTTCATTTTGAATTTGCGGTCAGCATGAGGTATCTATCGGCATGAGCAAGAGCAGCTGCGAGGGCGCATGAGGATCTATGCCCTCTTCATTTTGAATTTGCGGTCAGCATGAGGTATCTATCGGCATGAGCAAGAGCAGCTGCGAGGGCGCATGAGGATCTATGCCCTCTTCATTTTGAATTTGCGGTCAGCATGAGGTATCTATCGGCATGAGCAAGAGCAGCTGCGAGGGCGCATGAGGATCTATGCCCTCTTCATTTTGAATTTGCGGTCAGCATGAGGTATCTATCGGCATGAGCAAGAGCAGCTGCAAGGGCGCATGAGGATCTATGCCCTCTTCATTTTGAATTTGCGGTCAGCATGAGGTATCTATCGGCATGAGCAAGAGCAGCTGCGAGGGCGCATGAGGATCTATGCCCTCTTCATTTTGAATTTGCGGTCAGCATGAGGTATCTATCGGCATGAGCAAGAGCAGCTGCAGGGGCGCATGAGGATATATGCCCTCTTCATTTTGAATTTGCGGTCAGCATGAGGTATCTATCGGCATGAGCAAGAGCAGCTGCAGGGGCGCATGGGGATCTATGCCCTCTTCATTTTGAATTTGCGGTCAGCATGAGGTATCTATCGGCATGAGCAAGAGCAGCTGCAAGGGCGCATGAGGATCTATGCCCTCTTCATTTTGAATTTGCGGTCAGCATGAGGTATCTATCGGCATGAGCAAGAGCAGCTGCAGGGGCGCATGAGGATATATGCCCTCTTCATTTTGAATTTGCGGTCAGCATGAGGTATCTATCGGCATGAGCAAGAGCAGCTGCAAGGGCTCATGAAGATCTATGCTTCTTGCATTTGCATTTTGTAGTCAGCATGCATCCTCATTAGCCCGTGCAGCTGCAGGGGCGCATGAGGATCTGTGCCTTTTACATTCAGATTGTCAAGTTAGTTTCGTTCCGCAGAGGTCTCTGCGTTCCGGAATTGACGAGGTGAACAATTAAACACTGACGTGCAGGTAGATACGGCGGCAGCAGCTGTGCCATAAGCTGCATTGTCTAATTAGGACGAGTTGTTTCTGTTGGCGGCGATTGTTCCCACCCTCGGTCACATTACATATTCAAATGAGGAAGGTGGGGCAATGCAAGGACCGGTGTTTTTAAAAATAACTGTTTGCCTTGTTTGAAAATTTGTAGTAAGGCTGAATGTTGGAATTTGCTGGAAATTTCTGGTTAAATTTAATATGAGGAGACATGTTTGGTGGTTTGATTCATACCATCCTGAGCTTATCCAGTAGACATTTGTGGGCCTATGTTGAGTTGCCGTTGACGTAGTGATACGAGAGGCACGCTGATTTCAGCTGTGCTTGGGTGTGGGATTGGTAAGGAACCAGGTTCATAGCCAAGAAATGAGATTGTCAATGTGCTGGTTTTTTTTTTTTTTGTTTTTTTTTTTGTTTTGTTTTTTGTTTGTATTTTGTGCATGACAAATGTGCAGCTGGTGGGCGGTAGTGTTTTTTAGGGGATTGAAATATTAGGGGATGCCTGGGACTGACTAAGGCTAAGAGACTGGGACTGACTAAGGCTAAATCCACTGGCAGAGAAGATCAGCAACGTCAGACTCTGGGAGAGAACAGAGCAGATAACAGCAGAGAATGAAATTGGGCGAAGAAGATGGGGATGGATCGGTCACAGTCTGAGAAAGCCAGCTTCCAGTATCACTAGGCAGGCATTGTCATGGAACCCCCAGGGAAAGAGGAAAAGAGGTAGGCCGAGAAACTCCTGGCGTCGAGACCTCCAAGCAGACATCAAGAGACTGGGAACCACCTGGAGTAGAATCGAAGGAGAAGCACAGGACAGGAGTTGCTGGAGGTCTCTCGTCGATGGCCTATACCCGGGTAGGGGTGACAGGCGTAAGTAAGTAAGTAAGGCTAAGAGACTGGACAGTACGGAAACGGCACTGTGTTCATTCGCCTGTCAGGGCGGTTTTGCTGTAACTGTGGCGGGCGCAGCGAAGGGGTGACCGGCTGGTATGTAAGCACTAGCCACTGGCATGTTGGGGAATTTTCCCTGTGACGTCACGACTGGCCCGCCCTGACCTTGCTGAGGACGCGGGGGAAAGGCGTGGCCGGGCTGGCGGGTGTTGTGGGCCTGAAGTTGGCCGCGCTGTGCTTGCTTGTGGTTCTGCAGAGTCCCGTCACCACGTCACACACACACACACACAGAGAGAGAGAGAGAGAGAGAGAGAGAGAGAGAGAGAGAGAGAGAGAGAGAGAGAGAGAGAGAGAGAGAGAGAGAGAGAGAGAGAGAGAGAGAGAGAGAGAGAGAGAGAGAATCAATGAATCAATGAATCAATGAAACTTTATTTTACAACGGTTTAGGCATTGACATCGTCATCGACACAGCCATTTTACAAACCTGCCGTTGCTAACAACTACAAGACTAACTACAAATATACATACATATAAGTAAACATAATACTTGCAAAGCGATGACAACACTATTCACATAGACAGACATACTCATAGACTCACAGACACCCCCCACCCCACCCACCCCCCTTCACACATAGACAGAGCTAAGTAGTCCAAATGATAATTGAAAAGGATAACAGACTTAATTGGGAATAAATTGGACCCAGCATAAAAAGAAACATATAATACAAGTGGTTGAGTCATCCCTACGAGTGATCCACAAAATATTTGAAGAGACCCTTTTCAAAACAGGCTAGCGAGGAGGCGGATTTTACATGGTCTGGAAGGGCATTCCAGATAAGTGCCCCTGAGAAGGATAAGCTAGTTTTATATAGATCGATCCTTGGTTTTGGGACTATGAAAAGCTTTCTGATGTTTCCAAGCTTGGACTCAGACTTACGGAACAAAGTGGAGATGTACTCAGGTGTTTTGCGTTTCCACACTTTGAACATAAAGATTGCTTTGTTATATTTAAAATGATCTTGAAGTGGCAGGAGACCTGCTTTTGAGAGCTTTTCTTCAGTGCTAAGGTGTTGATCAGGGCAGATTATTTTGGCCGCTCGTCTGTGTAGGGAATTGAGTCTCTTTAAATGGACCTCACTACACCCATCCCATACCGATGACGCGTAATCGATATAAGAACGTATGTGAGCGTTATAAAATAGTTTACGGGTATCTGAATCAGTGTAATATTTCAGTTTTGATAACATAAAGAGATTTTTGGCTACTATTTTGCATAAGGCGTCTGTATGAGCTTGCCATTTTAGCTGACTGTCGATTTTAATCCCCAGTACTCGATGTTCATTTACCTGTTCTACCTGACTACCTTTAAGTGAAAGGTTAAGTAATAGAGGCATTATCTGCTGTTTTTGGCGCGTGGCGACTACCATCGATTTCGTTTTGGCTGGATGAACAACCATAGAATTGTTTATACACCAAGCTGATACTTCATGAAGACTTTGTTGTAGGTTGTCGGAAATTACCTGTATATCTTTACTAGTAGTATGAACTGAGGTGTCGTCAGCAAAAAGGTCGAGAGAGAGAGAGAGAGAGAGAGAGAGAGAGAGAGAGAGAGAGAGAGAGAGAGAGAGAGAGAGAGAGAGAGAGAGAGAGAGAGAGAGAGAGAGAGAGAGAGAGAGAGAGAGAGAGAGAGAATGAAATGAAATGAAATGAAACGAAACTTTATTTCTCAAGGATAAATGATTAGGTACATTATGTCCTTGCACACACACACACACACACACACACACACACACACACACACACACACACACACACACACACACACACACACACACACACACACACACACACAATGCCTGAAGAGAGAGAAAAAAGAAAAAAGTAGTTAACCCCATCCAAGTCTCTAGGGCAGACCCGGTCGGGGAAAGTACAAAGTAATAATACATTTACAAGAAAAAAAATGTAAACAGAAATCAATGTTTGCATGTATACATATGTGCATCGGATATTTACAAGAAATTACATGGTAAAATAATGGTAAAAAGAGAATACACTGATATAGCTGTAGGGGGAAGATAGGCACTTACAAGAATAGCTTCAACAAGACTACGCTATGTACGTATTGAAGGTTTACTACACCAACTTCAGAAACGAAAAGTCATAGTCACGTGACAAACGAAAAGCTATAGTCACGTGAGAAACGAAAAGCCATAGTCACGTGGTTTACTCTTAACAGCATTTCAAGTATTTCTGAGATACTTCAGCAGCTGGGTTTTAAATGTTCTAACCGATGGCGCTGCTCTAATATCTGCCGGAACAGAATTCCATAATTTGGCCCCAGAATAGGACAAAGATGATTTGTAAATATCCAAGTGAGGCATTGGTACTAGCATATTGTTTCCTGGTATTCAGCTGGACCTATTGGCAAAACGGAAATAAATTTATGAGATAAGTAGGAGATTCTGAGAGGGTGATTTTGCGCATGAAGATAGTTTATTATAGATAAAACGTTTGTGACGAGGTAAGACAGCTAGCAAGTTGAATTTGTCATTTGTACTAATGTTTTCTGTGGGTCTGTCAACAATTAGTTTAATGGACCTTCTGTGGAGCTAGTTGAGTCTTTTAAAGTTAGCATCACTACTCCCGTCCCTAATAGTAGAGGCATAATTTAAATGTGGCTGAATATGAGCACAATAGAATTTTTTTCTGGTGGATTCGTCAGTGAAAAATCTCAGTTTAGAAAGTAGGTATACATTTTTAGATATTGTTTTACAAACATTTGCAATATGATTCTGCCAGCACAGCTTGTCGTCTATGGTGATTCCAAGCATGCGCTGCTCCTGACTTGCTCAACAGACTGGCCATTATTAAATGCGAGTTTTAATGGAGGGAGGTCCAGCTCGTGTTTTTGTCTAGTGGTAATCAGCATACATTTAGTTTTGGAAGGATTTGGTACCATGGAGTTATTTTGACACCACTGTGAAACATCATTCAAACTACTCTGAAGAGATCTAGTTATACAATATATATCTGATGATGAAACGTCAAGAGTTCCGTCGTCTGCAAAGAGACTGCAGATTACACTGGGGTCAGATATAAGTAGTGGAAGATCATTGATATAGACAGAAAACAATAATGGACCAAGGATAGATCCTTGTGGTACTCCTTGCGTTATCACCCCTCACGTGAGTTTGAACCATTATTATTGTGTGCAGGTATGACGTAAGAAACGCAAGGGTGCCAGCAATGATAGGCAGCAAGCTTCTGAATTAAACTCTCATGAATAATGAGGTCAAAAGCTTTCGAGAGGTCCAAAAAGACGGCTCCAGTCATTTGACCGCTATTCATCGCGTTCAGCCATCTATCAACTAAATGTGTTAGTGCTAGTGATAAGAGTGCTTTAAACAAAAGCCCGATTGCAGTGAATGAATGAGTTTGTGTTTTTCGAGATAATGTGGCAAATGCGTGTGGATGTGCCTTTCAATCGGTTTAGACAACGTTGATAGCAGGGAAATAAGTCTAAACTTATTTGGGTCAGTGAGGTCTTTTGTCTTTGGTAATGGTATCACCTTTGCTGTCTTTAAGCTGGAAGGAAATTGACCTTGCTGTATGGAAAGGTTTTAAACGTACGTTATTGAATCTATGATATACGGCAGAGCCAATTTGAGAACAGTGCTGCTAATACCAGAGAAATGAAATGAAATGAAATGAAACTTGAACTGAACTGAAACTTTATTTCTGAACGGAAGAAGCAGTTAGCACATGTGCCATTTTTCACGCTTGCCGTTGCTAATCTACAAAGGTACAACTCTGCTAAAGGTACAAGGCTACTAAGATACAGAAGTACAAAGCTACTAACATAAAAGTGCACATAATATAACAAGTCGTTCAAAAAGAGATGGATAAGGCAAAATGGAGCGCACCAATTATGATTACTAACAATGTGAACGGGGGGAAAAAAAGAAGAAAAGAAGATAGTCTTTAAAATTCCTTTTTTCACTGAAATCAAACACACGCGCACGCTCGCGCCGCATGCTCACACACACACACACACACACACACACACACACACACACACACACACACACACACACACACACACACACACACACACACGCACGCACGCACGCGCGCGCGCGCACACACCCACATACACGCACGTGCGCGCGGAGGTTAATATCAAGGCTTTAGGCGATGGAGATACCCGAACCAGTGAATGAGCTGATAGATAGCAGGTACTTGAAGAGGCTTTCCTTGAAAGAGGGGAGTGAACCAGTGTGTGTTATGTGCGCTGGCAGTTTATTCCAAAACGAGGCGCACGAGAAAGCGAGGGTGGTTTTAAATAAATCTATCCTCGGGCGTGGTGTGATGAAGTTTCGCCTTGATGTTGAATAGCCTGAAGCTGCCTTGGTGAAGAGATTACACAAGTATTCTGGGTGAATTTCATTCCAGATTTTATACATGACTACCCCTTTGTTAAAGAGATGGTGCTTGTTAAGAGGAAGCAATTTTAGTTTTTCAAATTTTTGGTCAGTAGAAAGAGCTGGATCAGGCAGGATCTGCTTCACTGCCCTGCGATGCAAGGAGTTAAGCCTCTTCATGTGTATGTCACCGCTGCCGTCCCATGTCGTGGAGGCATAATCGATGTGGGATTTGACATGGGCATTGTAAAATAGTTTGCGAGTGTCGACATCAATAAGATATTTTAGCTTAGACAGCATAAACATATTTCTGGACACAGTTTTACAGACAGCATTGATGTGAGATTGCCATTTCATCTGGTTATCAACAATAACTCCAAGTAGGCGATGTTCAGTTACTTGTGTAATGGTGTGGTCTTGGATCTCCAGGCTAAGCGAAAGTGGCTTGAGCTGATGCTTCTGACGGGTTGCTAGAGAGAGAGAGAGAGAGAGAGAGAGAGAGAGAGAGAGAGAGAGAGAGAGAGAGAGAGAGAGAGAGAGAGAGAGAGAGAGAGAGAGAGAGAGAGAGAGAGAGAGAGAGAGAGAGAGAGAGAGAGAGAGAGAGAGAGAGAGAGAGAGAGAGAGAGAGAGAGAGAGATGATGATGATGATGATGATGACATTTTATTTATCAACGGTAAAAAGTTTTGACAGAAACAAATCGTCATTTTACAAACTTGCCGTTGCTAACATCTACAACATAAAATAGGTTAAATAATAATAATAATAATAATAATAATAATAATAATAATAATAATAAGAGAGAGAGAGAGAGAGAGAGGGGTGGGGGTGGGGGTGGGGGGTGGGTGGCTTAGCTGCTGGCAGAAAACAGCTTAATATCAGTATATAATGGGCTGTTTCATGACAAATTATACTGTTTTATTTCATGTAAACATATACTGTTTTGTTTGATGTACAGATGATGCTCCTTTCATGTCTTGAACAATAGTTAGTTGTCACCTAATGATTGGATTAGAGAATTTCCACAATTTGTGTTTAAATAGTAGAATGTCACTTGTGTTAGCTATGCATAATTCCGAAATCCAGACCGAAAAGGTGACTGCCAAGCGTGTAAAATGCAGAGAACAACCCAACGGAGAAGACGCACACTTAGAAAAGACAGTTACAACACAATTTATTAATATTTCGGGTAAATATAGATTTGTTTGTCTGTTTTGAAAAAGGGTATTTACCCGAAATAATAATACATTGTGTTGTAACTGTCCTTTCTAAGCGTGTTTCTTTCTCCGTTGGGTACTTCTATGCATAATTCCGCCTACACATTTGTTTCGTTATCAATTGCCATTTTCTGTTGTCTAAATGTAAGAATTGAAATTCTGGCGATTGTATCGTGTTTTCAAGGATCTGGCGGTGCTTGTTTGTGAGTTTTGAAGCCGTAAGGTCCAAAATCACGCACCAGCCCTCAGGTTCTATATTACGTAGCAGAGACATTTTATGGAGCGTAATTTGCTGACAATGATCAATCCACTAATGGCTCGCCATCTCGCCGCTCTGTCACTGCTGAAGGCAGCTGCTGAAGCTGTATTACTGTGCTGACGGTAAGCTGATAGCACGCCGGTAAATCCAGTAGGTAGGGGAGACCGGGGCAGGTTGAGACACGGGGCAGGATGAGACACACTCAAAATAACGACTTTAATGTTGTAATTCAGCCGTTCTTTTTCCGCTGATAATATTTTCAGGAAGTGAGGCTTGTTTTTCAAGGGTACCAACATTTCTGACAATGTTGAAAAATATTAATTAATTAATGTTTGAATGGCAGTGTTGATACATGTTTTTTTCGAAAGCAAAGAAACAAGGAAAGCTTGTGTTTGCATCGGTTTAGTTAACAGTGCGGTAACTATAGAATACTGCCAGGGTTTTTGCTGGTACAGCTTTGTGGCAGGTTGAGACGGGCAGGTTGAGACAGTGTCTCAACCTGCCCCGTGCTGTCTCAACCTGCCCCGTGCTGTCTCAACCTGCCCCGTACTATTATGGTGAATAGGTCCCTTTCCATTTATGGCTCACGTGCGAAGCAAAAGTGAGTCTATGTCCTGGGCCAGTGGTCGTCTGTCCGTTGTCCGTCCACCGCCATCGTCCGCCGTCGTCGGTGGTAAACTTTAAAGTAGGTATTTTCTCGGAGGTTATTCAAGCCACAGTCTTCAAACTTGGCCAACGGATACTTTGTGTACTTTGTGACAACATTTTTCTAAACATACCAATTTGAGTGACCTCTCTCGAAGGTCAAGGTCACAGGGGATCATGAAATAGGTTTAAACAAAAGCTATATTTTGACAAGATTTATGTTTTTTCAAATACTATTCACAACTTGAAACCCAAACATGGTACAGAGATATCTGATGATAATACCTTCCTATGGATTCCAATTTGGATGAACATCGGAAAGGTCAAGGGTCACAAGAGATCATGAAATGGGTCACAAAAAAGCCATTTTTTACCAAAAAAAAAATAAAAAAATAAAAAAATAAATAAATAAATAAATAAATAAATAAATAAATAAATAAATATAAAATAAATAAATAAATAAATAAATAAATAAATTTTTTATAAGAAAAAATGTTTTTTTCTCAAATACTATTTGCAACTTCCATCCCAAACCTGGTACAGAGATAACTGATGGTAAGTCCTTCCTGTGCATACTTATTTCGACGACCCGTTGGAAAGGTCAAGGGTCGCAAGATATCAGCAAACGATATGAACAAATGTCTTTTGGCTCACTGCGAAGCAAAAGTGATTCTATGTTCTGGGCTAGTGGTCATCCGTCCGTCGTCAGTGATAAACTTTAACGTTGGCATTTTCTCGGAGACTTTTCAAGCCTTAGTTTTCAAACTTGAAGGATACTTTGTGGCAAGACCTTTCTAAACATACCAATTTGTGACCTCTCACAAAGGTCAAGGTCACAAGGGATCCGGAAATAGGTCAAGAATAGCTGTATTTGGACATAACATATTTTTTCTCAAATACTATTGACAACTTCAAACCCAAACTTGGTACAAAGATACCTGATGGGAAGACTTTTCTATGCATACTACTTTGGTTGATCCCTCTAAAAGGTCAGGGTCACAAGAGCTCAGGAAATAGGTTTTAAAAAAAGCCATATTTTGACAAAAGATTATTTTTTTCTCAAATACTATTCTCAACTTCAAACCCAAACTTGCTACAGAGATATCTGGTGGTAAGATCTATATATGCATACTAATTTGAATGTTCCCTCTAAAAGGTCAAGGGTCACAAGAGCCCAGTAAATAAGTAAAAATAGCTATATTTGGACAAAAGATGTTTTTTTCTCAAATACTATTCACAACTTCAAACCCAAACTCAGTACACAGATACCTGATGGTACGACCTATCTGTGCATACTAATTTGGATGACCCCTCGGAAAGGCCAATGTCACAAGAGGTCGGTAGATGTGTGTAAAATGCCAATTTTTGATAGAACTGTATTATTATCAGCAGTTTTGCAAACTTTTCAATCAAATTCTGCACAAAGGTAGCTGATGATGTATGTATATTAGTTTAGTCGACTCATCGCGAAGGTCACGGATCACGGGTGTTTGACAGATGTGTGAAAACTGATTAAATTTTTAGAAAACAAATTTTGCTGTTGCAGAAGCTATCCCTTTACTTATTGTCACAAAGGTCACACATGTAGATCGGTCACGCATGTAGATTGGACATGTGACACATGAGCCATAAAGGCTTTGCCTTTCTTGTTTGTATAACAAAGGTCACGCATGTAGATCGGACATGTGACACATGAGCCATACGGGCTTTGCCTTTCTTTGTATCATTTTAGTTCTTATCAGGAGTTTTTGAAAACTTTCAACCAAATTTAGCAGAAAGGTAGCTGATGATAAAACCTTTCATTGCTTATTAATTTGTTTCACTACTCACAAAGTTCAAGGGTCATGGGAGGTCGACAAAAGTGAAAAATACGTCCATTTTTAGAAAACATTGATTTCGCAGGTACAAAAGCCAACCCTTTCAGTATGTTACAACACTTGAACGCTTGCTTATTTCAGTGACCTATTGAAAAGGCCACAATCAAAAAGGTTAGATTAATTATGTTGACCGGTCATGCACGTGAGCCTTACGGGCTTTGCCATTCTCCGCTTTTTTCTCTTTCAAGAATAGTACATGCCAGTGCCAGTATTTTACTAACATTTTATGTTTTTAGCATGTATGTTATATTACAGAGTGGATTACTTTGCTAATTGATGAATCGTCTGGAATGGTCTATTACAGATGGTGAGGTTAGCGCAAGAGAAAATCGAATCAGGCACAGTATTCCATAGGAAATATTGCCACTGCTATACAGGTAGTGCATGCAGGACAGTCGCTGTATTGTGCTGCTGAAGCAGTTTTTTTTTTTTTTTTTTTTTAGTGCACAAAGGTACTTTGTTGCATACCATGAAGACCTTTGCTAAATGCAAACGGCTTAAAACTGTCATTCAGAGCTGCAAAACATGGCATTTTTGTGTTTACTAAATTCGAGCTCCAGCAACAGATATTGATGGCATCTAGCAGTAGTTTTCCATTTGATTTGAAAAATCTCATCTTGCTCTGGTCTCTCGGCTCACTCAGCGAAACATTAAAGTTCACCCCTCTTTATGGGATGACAATGAACGTGAAGGTAAAGACTGGGTGAAGGGGGTAACATAGGGATGAGTGAAGAGTGAGAACATACGTACGCAAGTCTGATTTAAAAGTTAAATGGGACATTGTGTTAGAATTTTGTGGAATTCTGACAAAGTTCCCACCTGCTTCACATTTATTTTCTCGTTCTTCGCGCCGGCTCATAACAGCCACCCGTTTCTCTTGTTTTTATGACGACTTTAAAAAAAAGAATGTAGTCACTTTTTATTGCGCATATGATGTTTTTACTTTTAGATCTGTGACTGTTGCATATCTAACCAGAGTGGTGCCTGTAGCTTGATATATTTGCAAAATTAATTCTTGTCTCAACCTGCCCAACATGACTGTCTCAACCTGTCCAAGATTTTGATTTTTGATTGTCCAAACATGTTGAGTCTTCTGGTCTGATATTTGCTTTTAACTCTGAAAAAAAATGATCCAGTATTTTGTTCAAACTACAGTCAAAGAGCTAACTTTAACTGTGTGTGTTTGTGATTCGAACGAGAGTGCTGCGTCTCAAGCTGCCCCATCTGTGTCTCAACCTGCCCTGTTCAGTGTCTCAACCTGCCCTGTTCAGTGTCTCAACCTGCCCTGTTCAGTGTCTCAACCTGCCTTGTTCAGTGTCTCAACCTGCCCTGGGTTGTATCAACCTGCCCAGGTTTGATCAGCATTTTTAATCAGTTATTGTGGCAAAACTGTGGTATATTTTTGTTCATTTTGTTGTTTTGTATGTGCCAAAATGGTTTAATTTCCATTATTAGTTTGTTTGACGGCTTTATCTTGAATACGGTCTGCCTGAGAACAAAAAGAAACTTTGTGTCTCACCCTGCCCCGGTCTCCCCTACATACGACTCTGGTTTCCAGATCGACAGAGTTCAGCTTGGTCTGCACACAGTTTATTGCCACGATTAGTCCGTTATGTCTCGTATTGCAATTTGATATTTATGATTATTTGCTGCCGTACTTTGACCCGACGTCGCCATGATACATTTATCCCGTCCAGTGCCGACAAAATGTGAAAACACCAGCCAACACAACTGCAAGAGGTATAGATCCTCATCAGCCCCCGCAGTTGCACTAACTTACCGCAGTTGCACTAACTTACCGCAGTTGCACTAACTTACCGCAGTTGCACTAACTTACCGCAGTTGCGGGGGCTGATGAGGATCTATACCTCTTGCAGGTGTGTTGGCTGGTGTTTTCACGGCACTGGACGGGATAATGTGTCATGGTAGCGACGACGGGGATCTGAATGTATGTTCCTAGGACAGTTGGGGTTTTTGTCGGCACTGGACGGGATAATGTGTCATGGTAGCGACGACGGGGATCTGAATGTATGTTCCTAGGACAGTTGGGGTTTTTGTCGGCACTGGACGGGATAATGTGTCATGGTAGCGACGTCGGGGATCTGAATGTATGTTCCTAGGACAGTTGGGGTTTTTGTCGGCACTGGACGGGATAACGTGTGACAGTAGCGACGACGGGGATCTGAATGTATGTTCCTAGGACAGTTGGGGTTTTTGTCGGCACTGGACGGGATAACGTGTGACGGTAGCGACGACGGGGATCTGAATGTATGTTCCTAGGACAGTTGGGGTTTTTGTCGGCACTGGACGGGATAACGTGTGACGGTAGCGACGACGGGGATCTGAATGTATGTTCCTAGGACAGTTGGGGTTTATGTCGGCACTGGACGGGATAACGTGTGACGGTAGCGACGACGGGGATCTGAATGTATGTTCCTAGGACAGTTGGGGTTTTTGTCGGCACTGGACGGGATAATGTGTGACGGTAGCGACGTCGGGGATCTGAATGTATGTTCCTAGGACAGTTGGGGTTTATGTCGGCACTGGACGGGATAATGTGTGACGGTAGCGACGTCGGGGATCTGAATGTATGTTCCTAGGACAGTTGGGGTTTTTGTCGGCACTGGACGGGATAACGTGTGACGGTAGCGACGTCGGGGATCTGTTGGGGTTTTGATGTTGAATCCCCTAAAGATTGCAGAAACAGAATCTGCGTCAGAGAGGGTTAATACTAAGGACCCGGTGAGCACACTGTCCTCAGGCGGCCGTCGCCGTGTGTTTGCCTGCACAGTGTTCGCAGCTGAGCCATGTCGACTACGGCCTTAGGACCTGTAGCCAGCTGATCGGTCAGGCCTTACATAGAGTTAGGTTAACCCTGTGTGGCTTATCGGGCAGCCCTTGCAGAGTTACGTTAACCCTTTGGATGTCGGTAGACGTTTTTGCCGCGATGGCTGCTGGAGGACGTGTGGATGTTGTTCCTGCAGAAATCATGGCGACAAAAATCGGTACGGACAGCTAAAGGGTTAACCTTGCGGCATATTGCCAGTGGCTTGTGACTTGTCATCGCTTGACATTGCCAGTGGCTTGTGACTTGTCATCACTTGACATTGCCAGTGGCTTGTGACTTGTCATCGCTTGACATTGCCAGTGGCTTGTGACTTGTCATCGCTTGACATTGCCAGTGGCTTGTGACTTGTAATCGCTTGACATTGCCAGTGGCTTGTGACTTGTCATCGCTTGACAGCCAGTGGCTTGTGACTTGTCATCGCTTGACATTGCCAGTGGCTTGTGACTTGTCATCGCTTGACATTGCCAGTGGCTTGTGACTTGTCATCGCTTGACATTGCCAGTGGCTTGTGACTTGTCATCACTGCCATATTGCCAGTGGCTTGTGACTTGTCATCGCTTGACATTGCCAGTGGCTTGTGACTTGTCATCGCTTGACATTGCCAGTGGCTTGTGACTTGTCATCGCTTGACAGCTCTGTGCGGGTTAAAATCTGAAGTTTCCTGTTGATTACTGTATTGTGTGTTTCCTGTGTATTGTGTGTTTCTTGTGTATTGTGTGCTCTAAATTATATTCTAGTCTCCGTATTGAAGGCAACCGTGTGACATGCATCTGGGTGGTCTTGGTCGCTGTGAAGTGTCTGTCACCATGGCAACACGGCAACACACGGGGAACAGGTGGATGTAGGTCCTAGCAGGACTTATGCACGTACACGGTGTAGGTATCCTGGCAGGACTTGTACACATACACGGTGTAGGTATCCTGGCAGGCCTTGTACACATACACGGTGTAGGTATCTTGGCAGGACTTGTACACATACACGGTGTAGGTATCCTGGCAGGACTTGTACACATACACGGTGTAGGCAGGACTTGTGCACGTACACGGTGTAGTTATCCTAGCAGGACTTGTGCACGTACACGGTGACGACAAGGACTGTCAGATTCAGCAATACAGTCGACAGTCTCGTATCAAATTACCGCTCGGCATTATGACAAGAAATACATGGCAAGCGGTCGTGACCTGTGGCCGTGGGTGTAATGGCTTCTGGCGGCCTCCGCATTTCCGCCAAAGCCATATGTCAACCGATAACACACGCTGAGTGAATCACAGCGTATCCAGTGTTTTTATTTTTTGTTGATCGTGAGTGTGCATGTCACGGATTCTAGCGATATCAAGAAGTACTGTTCTGATATATCTGTTGTACAAGCCGGGAATTGTGTGTCAAAAGGTCCCGGTACACAGTGCTGTTTCCGTACTGTACAGTCTCTTAGCCATAGTCAGTCCCAGGCATCCCCTAATATTTCAATCCCCTAAAAAACACTACTGCCCACCAGCTGCACATTTGCCATGCACAAAATAACAATAAAAACAGCACATTGACAGTCTCATTTCTTGGCTATGAACCCGATTCCTTACCAACCCCACACCCAAGCACAGCTGAAATCAGCGTGCCCCTCAAATCACTACGTCAACGGCAACTCAACATAGGCCCACAATTGTCCACTGGATAAGATCAGGATGGTATGAATCAAAGCACCAAACATGTCTCCTCTCATGTAACCAGAAATTTCCAGCAAATTCTAACATTCAGCCCTACTACAACATTTCAAACAAGGCAAAAAATATTTTAAAAAACACCGGTCCTCTTACTGCCTGAACTGGCCAAATTTGACTATGTAATGTGACCTGAAAAGGAACTGTCCCACCTGAACACCATTCAATCTGCCATCAGTGCAACCCTTAGACACTAGCTAAGTCAAACCCAAAGTGACACCATTGAATGTTGCTGCATCTTTAAGTTATGGCCCATTATGTGAAGCGCGCTGTTGTGGCGTTCAATATGCTGTTAATGTTTTGGATCATGCATATCTGATGCCATGAAAAACAGACTAGATACGGTCAGAATGCCTCCAAAATTGGCACGTACATCAAGTAATATATCTGATCTTCAGAAATGTTGCATTTGAGACACAGGCACCTGCAAGTCTTTTTTTTCATATTTTTCCACTACCCACCCCCCTACTTTGTCTGTTTTTCCATGTGTACAAACACATGCAATACAGTCAAACTGACTTCTGGTGGGCTGGACAACTAAAAAAGCTTACCATGACACTGACATTGATGAAAAATGATCTTTCAGACCCAAGGCCATTTCCTTGTGTATCTCAGGGCAGCCAAAAAGACAATGCCCTGGCATCCTCATTGCCCTGTTGTCTGGTGCCAACAAGCAGGAAGAGACCAGTAACCAGCTACCATGCCCTATATACTGCTGGCAATCTTTTATACAGGCGAAAGGGGTCATGAAACAGCTGTGCAATTTAAACATTAAGTCTACTGAACTAACCCACAGGCAAAAGACTACACAAAACAGCCAAAACTATGCTACGCGGGACACACCGCATACCTAAACAAGTGTCTGGAGTGCTTATTTAGGAGATAGCAGGGGAAAATGGTTATGTACAGTTCATTTATATATAAAACACACCTGTCAGAGTCTCAAAAGGCCTAAACTCATGTTGCAAATGCAGCAGGCATGTGTGTGCCAAACCTGTGAACACTCCTGTAAAAGCCTGTTCTGGTGGCCGCAGCTGCTGGTCCCATAACAATGCACTCAAATGAGCTTTACACAGAGTAAAAATGCTTGTGTTTGGCTCAGAATAGACACCAGAGACATCCTTAATGACAATTACAGCAGAATGACACCTCAGACGCAGCCAGTTTAGCTGGATCATGCAAAATAACACATCTGCATGTCACACTATTTTTCACTCTGAGGTCAGCTGTCTAATAAAATGAACATGCTGACACTGTTTCATTGTAGTTTTGATATTAACCTTTGACCTTAAGCCCCCCCCCCCACCCTCCCCCCCCCCCACCCCCACCCCACTTCACCCCACAACTTCAATAACCGAAAAGTGTCTCTTTTGTTTACGCATTTATAAAACTAACGCCCTAAACCCCACCCCTTTCAAGGTCAAGGCCACAGCTCAAGGTCGAAGGTCAGACTCATGACTACTTGTAAACTCATGACTACTTGTAAGACAAAAAAAATCAACCAACACACTAACCATAGCTCACAGTACAGGTAAACAGGGTGTTCCAACGCAAAATATGCAAAAACGCCTATAAAACTGCAATCGCAGCGATTTTTTGGCAAAATTTGAAATTTTTCATGATTTTCTCAGTTTTCCAACTGCAAAAGTCCAAACTGAATGATATGGTTACATTAAACCAGTTTCTGATCTATGTCACATATGGCATGTGGTGCCCTGACAGGTCCCGGTACACAGTGCTGTTTCCGTACTGTACAGTCTCTTAGCCATAGTCAGTCCCAGGCATCCCTTAATATTTCAATCCCTTAAAAAACACTACTGCCCACCAGCTGCACATTTGCCATGCACAAAATAACAATAAAAACAGCACATTGACAGTCTCATTTCTTGGCTATAAACCCGATTCCTTACCAACCCCACACCCAAGCACAGCTGAAATCAGCGTGCCCCTCAAATCACTACGTCAACGGCAACTCAACATAGGCCCACAATTGTCCACTGGATAAGCTCAGGATGGTATGAATCAAAGCACCAAACATGTCTCCTCTCATGTAACCAGAAATTTCCAGCAAATTCTAACATTCAGCCCTACTACAACATTTCAAACAAGGCAAAAATTATTTTTAAAAACACCGGTCCTTGCACTGCCTGAACTGGCCAAATTTGACTATGTAATGTGACCTGAAGCAAGCCCCGGCTCGGTGTAAAAGGGTCTTTCCATATAGCGGCGAAAGCGGTGGCGACAGTGACACGAATCGAGAACATAGAAGTAAAAAGGAGTGTTTCCGTGTGCGCGATGTGACATCGGCGTGATTGGGGTGCGACAGGCGACAGCGGCGCGACAAAACTTAATCGCCCAATGGAGCAGTTCAAAGGCAGTTCTGCTGTAAACAGAGCATGACTTTCAGCACGCAACAATTTAAATAGTGGCGCGTTGCCGCCTGTCGCGTCGCTGTACTGAAACACACAAAGCGATTTTCCGCCTTCTGCTCGCTACTTTTCTGCCGTGTCGCCTATCGCGCCGCTGTCACGTAGCTATGGAAACACGCCCTAACGTATAACAACACGAAACAATATGGCCGTGCGGAACACTCATCTGTGAACATGTCCACGCAGCTTTATTTTTTTATTTTTTTTATTTTTTTTTGATCCGTTGAGATTCTATGCTCTAAAGTCCACGTCTTTGTAGGTCACGATCTTTGAAGGTCAAGGTCTTAAAAGCCGGCATGAACAACTATAGTTTTTGACAGTCAAGGTCTTAAAAGCCGGCATGAACAACTATAGTTTTTGACAGTCAAGGTCTTAAAAGCCGGCATGAACAACTATAGTTTTTGACAGTCAGTCAGTTTTAACCCTTTCCAAGTCAGCAAAGGTCCTCGGGCTCACGACGGCCGTACTGGGCCCGCACACGGCTGACCGCGGACCCACCGAGGCCGACGTGGGCCCCAAGAGCGTTTTGCTGCAGGAGTTGGCTGTCGGTGGCGACTTTGGCTGCGATAATTCCCGCAGGAAACGCTAACCCTAACCTTATTCCGCAGGAAACGCTAACCCTAACCTTATTCCCGCAGGAAACGCTAACCCTAACCTTATTCCCGCAGGAAACGCTAACCCTAACCTTTTTTCCTCCAGGAAACCCTAACCCTAACCTTTTTTCCTCCAGGAAACCCTAACCCTAACCTTATTGCTGCAGGAAACTCTAACCCTGTCCCTGCTCCTGCAGGAAACCCTAGCCCTATCCTTATTCCTGCAGGAAACGCTAACCCTATTCCTGCAAGAAAGCCTAACCCTATCCTATTCCTGCAGGAAGGCCTAACCCTATCCTATTCCTGCAGGAAAGCCTAACCCTATCCTATTCCTGCAGGAAGGCCTAACCCTATCCTATTCCTACAGGAAAGCCTAACCCTATCCTATTCCTGCAGGAAAGCCTAACCTTGCAGGAAACGCTAACCCTATTCCTGCAGGAAATTCTAACCTTATCACTATTCCTGCAGGAAACCCTAACCCTGATCCTGCAGGAATCATGGTGCCAAAAGCCTGTACTAGTTTGGAAGAAGCCTCTGATACTTCTTTCTAACGTCCACATAATTTTTTTCAGCGGTTTTCACTTCTCTGATGCCTACAGATTACATATCCGCCTGATGACACTCTGTCATCCTTCAGCATTTTTAATTAAAATTAATTAAAGAAAAAATAAAACTCACTGTTTGGTTTTAGCCTACGCGGTACGCCATACACCAGCCTGTACCGAAAGCGCCGGCAAGACACTCAGCATCTGCAAAAAGCATAGAATCTCATGCGCTTCCGCTGACAGCGGAGACTTACAAAATCTACGTCTCTTGCTGACTCCCGCCGTGTACGCGAGCAGACTCTGAAAGTGACGATTGACGCGCAGTTTCTGGGTCGGCGGGGATGGAGCTACTGGTAAACCTGTCGCGATCACCCAAAAAAGAAAGTAATCTCTTGCAGTTGATATTGATGTATATGTAATAAAATTTTGGCAGGCTTTATGTTGTTTCGGGGCCTAACCGCGATCCGTGTCTCGTCAAACAACTCCAACAACAAATAACACATAATTTGATTTATGCTGATCGAATTTGAATTTGCCGTCAGACCGGGTCTTAATACAGTGCATGCCTTCATTATTTTTTTCGGGGAATAAACGAACACAGCCTAACTGAAAGAAGCAAAGATCCTCATAAGCCCCCGCAGGTGCGAGGACTCAGGAGAATCAAAGGCTCTTGCTGATCCCACTTTGTACCTACGTTCCTCGGATGGCTTGAGTTTCTCGGGCTTTAATTACCCAAGATTTCAGACCGCTATCAGTGAGCCGTCAGCACATAAACATTGTTCCAGAGTACATCGCTTTTGGATATTATTATTTAATTTGAGTGAATTTTTTTTCACGCCAACACGCAACACAAACCGGTAAGTACCTGTTTAAATTGTTTTGGTTGTACTTCCCTGCAGATGATTTAAGGATTGACCAGTAGAGTTTTAACACCGCCGACCGCCGGTGACTCAGTTAATGACAGTCTGATCATCATGCAGTGTTGTTAATCTTTCCAGGAGTTGTATTTACTTTTCGTTCAAAGTGCTTCTTCTAATTGCGTTTTCTTTGTCGTTGTTAGTATTATAAAGATAGGAGATGTGTCATAGTTTTTAGCCCCGCAGCACTGCACTGGCCGCGGCCCGAGCCGTCGGGACGCTCACGACCTAAGTAAGTCTCAGTTCCGCCATTATTTGTTAGTTTGGCCTGTTATCAATGTCATCTTATAAAATGTACTAAATAATGTTGATGTTAATTTGCGTTGTAAATGCAAATCTTTTGTTGGAAGTCATACATCGGGGTTATCATGGAAGTAGGAGACAAAATACAAACATGTGCGAGACGGTAAAGCTACGTTGGAAAAAGTATGGAAACCCATAATGGTCATAAGTTCATAATCGTGTTTTTTAGGGTACTTTTCAGTTAATAAAGCACAAACTGCCGTAACGGACAGAAATATGACTAAAACATGCAGATAAGCTACTACAGATGTAAGAAATAGTGTGTGTGTGCGTGCATGCGTACGTGCGTGTGTGCGCGCGTGCAGGCATACACGGTGTGTGTGTTGCCGCTGCTCATTGGAACTATGCGAGGTACAGCCTGTACTACCTAAGCTCTATGGAGCGTTTGCCGAAGAACGTATTGACGGACAGGTTTCTCCGAAGAAAGCACGTGATGCGCCACAAGCCTGGACTCTGGAATGGCACTTGGTCTGACATGTTCATCGAAACAACTTTCATAAGATATGGGCACGGTCCAGGTGGCTTGATCGGCATCACGCTCAACCCTGGGGCGCAGAACAGATGGGCACTCAGTCTCCATACATGCGGTCAGCTCATCAGAGACATTGCTAAAATCCGAGAACACAACACTGCATCACAGAGTGTGACTGTTCACAAAAAAGAGACACAAGCCCGAATACAGTCTGATGGAAAAGACAAAAAAGAAATACGAAAGAAACTTCAAGCCTGCATCAACCCACTCACTCCAGATGACCACCCAAGCAATGAAATTGTCAACATTGCGACGGGAATGATATCCAGCAGAACGTCAATGTTGATAGAGCTCTTCAGTTGGGAATTTCACAAATGCAAGATTTCGAAAGATCGTGGACTGGCCTGACGGATTCAATGCCTTCCTGAGCAAACAAGTTGTCAGCATGGCAGTAAGCAAGAAAAAGATGAAACAAAGAACTGGAGCAACGTTGACACACAACTGATCTACAGCAGAGCTATGGGCGTGATGAGTACAAGAAATCTAGACCTTGAAAACCTGTTCCAACATGAATTGGCTCCAATCCCGACATCTATGTTTACGGACAATGGATACATGAGACTTGCTACAACAAAGTCAGTACTGAACGAACCTTGCAGTGCGAGATGTCCGTACGTACATACCAGAAGGCAGATGTTATCACCATAGATGACTGTGCAGTGATGTGGACACTATACAGGCCATCGCAAGGCTCTGTGCAAATGTATGAGGACAGCTTTCTAGGCTGCATTATCACAAAGCTCCGAGAAAGTGATGTGTACATTGTCTTTGACAGGTACTATCCGACCAACATCAAACGTACTACCAGATCCTCTCGTGCTGTGGAAACAGCCACAAGGCGTCACCAGCTGAAGCCAGACACGCCACTACCACCTCAAAACGTTGCACTGTTACGGAAAATATAACACAGCTCATCGCCATCATCTGTGAGCAACTGCTAGACAAAGTGGCTTGTCTCAGGCCAAGGGAAACATTCAATACAAGCTGCTACTGACCGGTGATGATCGCGTCCCAACAGAAGTCATGAAGGGCATCCCCTCCCCAGCAGATGACATGCGGACAACTGGCATGAAGAAGCTGACATCATTATTGCCCAGCAAATGGTCCGGGCAGCGGATCAAGGGTACACATCCATCAGGATAATGTCAGATGACACAGATGTGTTCATTTTGCTCTTACATTATTACATGTCTTGCGAGCTTACTGCTGCCGTTATGATGGAAGGCACCAGCGCTCAGAAGACCTCTGTTGACACAGCGGCGTGTGAAGAAACACAAGGATATTGTGCCTGAACTGCTTGCAGCACATGCCCTTTCAGGGTGTGACACAGTCGCCTATAAATTATGTGGGGCATTGGCAAAGGTACAGTCCTAAGGGTGCTTCTCAAAGGGTTGCATCTTCAAAGCATGGGGGACCCACATGCCAGTTTCAGTGACATCATCCACCAAGCAACCCATTTCATTGGTACTTGTTATGGGTGCAGATGTACAGAGAGCACGTCAAAGATCAGGTACGAAGCATGGCTAGTTAGAACGTCCAAGAAGGTGGTGTCCACTTCCAAGCTCACTGCCACTAACGACAGCAGCCTTCCAAGCTCACTGCCACTAACGACAGCAGCCTTCCAAGCTCACTGCCACTAACGACAGCAGCCTTCCAAGCTCACTGCCACTAACGACAGCAGCCTTCCAAGCTCACTGCCACTAACGACAGCAGCCTTCCAAGCTCACTGCCACTAACGACAGCAGCCTTCCAAGCTCACTGCCACTAACGACAGCAGCCTTCCAAGAGAAGGTTAAACGTGCCCATTTGCAAGCATGTCTCTGGAAGAATGCTCTCAACCTGATCCGCCAGATCTCAGTCCAGCTGGCTTTGGGTGGTACAAGGACAACTTAACTTTGATGCCTATCAGGCTGCCTCCTGGCATCAAAGCCGCACCTGCGGAAGTACTGAAGATGTTAAAGTGTGGCTGTGGCACAGATGAACCGTGTTCAATAGCACGTTGTGGATGTACACAGCACAAATGACATGTACAGTCGTTTGCATGTGTCATCTCAATGAGAACTGCCCAAACCTGTGGACAAAACGTGCAGCTGTGCAAGAAAATAAAGATGACGAACAAAACGAATGCGAGATGTAACTGACTGTGTCCTTGACCCATAAAAGACTGAACTTTCACATACTAAGTACTCTTGCAGGTCTAGAAATACTTCTCTATACAGTCACGTCATAAAATATCAGTGACGTTTCCTCTGTTTACATTTTCTGTTCGGATTAGAAATATGTTGCATTATGACTGGTGTAATGGAGAGCCCATGTTCCATTTAAATGATAATTTCCGGCAGCCATCTTGGATGCCATATGGGATAACGTACACCCAATCTAATGTTAGAACTATTGTGTGTTTCACTCGCTACAACTGGTATATTTCTTGCTGTTTAAAAAAAAAGCGCATTCTGTGGTACAGAACATATATTAGGGTCAGTTTTTAAAATATACTGGTCGCCATATTAAGAGACATCTTGAATAATCAGAATCTAATAACAGATCTTCATTAATAATGTATGTCTAAACTCTTGCAATATATCATATGAATCACATATCCTGGTTTCTGTCACAAAATGAGCGCTCTGTGTGGCGTAAAACATGTTTCACGTCATTTTTAATGTTTTGGCGGCCATCTTGGCGACCATCTTGAATAATATTTGCAATGTAAATAAACATCACAAGTATACTTATTTATTTCAATATCACCTAAATCATATTTCCTGTTTTTTTTTTCATTAAAATTTAGCCCTCTGTGTTGCATGAAACATGTTTTATGACTTTTTTTTATAGTTTGGCAGCCATCTTGGCGGCCATCTTGAATATATCAAAATGCTCAACAGTGACAGAGTGTCATCAGTTGGATCTGTAATCTATGGGTACCAAAGAGTTGAAAACCGCTCAGAACAATTATGAGGTACTTTTTTTTAGGTTATACTAAAAATCACTAAATGGCAACCAGACTATACCGACAGCCAGAGTGAACAGTGAAAATGTGTAGCGACCAGTGTGAACAGTGGAGATGTGTAGCGACTGTTAAATACCGACAGCCAGAGTGTGAACAGTGGAAATGTGTAGCGACCAGTGTGAACAGTGGAGATGTGTAGCGACTGTTAAATGCCACATGTCTGAAGGCGATATTTAGGTCAACTTTTCGTGACCTGCAACACTTACAGAGTCGTTATTGATTTACGGCCGTGATAAAGTGTCAAGTGTTTTGGCCAGACGGCTGAAAACTTCTGGACTCTCCCTCGGGCCGTTTTAGGAACCTGACAGTGATGTGGGCAGATTGGGAGACTATTTCTGAATATTTATTTTGCAAGGGACATAACTCCTCACGAGTTCAAGCAATTGCAGGTGGTTAGAACTATCTATATCTCTTTCTCAGCGGAGGCAGCCCAGTTTATTTCACTCTCCTCGGGCGTCGGACAGAGATTTCATTTCAGCTGCGACTGACGGGTGAATGACACCGGCTGGGATCTGGCGACACATCAGTGATAATGCTCACCGTAATGTCCGTACTGTCTCGCCATTTTTCACATTTCCGTGATGGTCTGAAATGTAGGCATTATAGCTCTATCCATTAAGGGCCGAAGTCAGCCGCACATTAGTCCGCGGGTCCACTTCGGCTGACTTCAGCCCCATGGCCTGTGCGCACTGGGTTCCCGTTAGACCCAAAGGCCAGGCCAACACACACACTGGGTTCCCATAAGACCCAAAGGCCAGGCCAACACACACACTGGGTTCCCATAAGACCCAAAGGCCAGGCCAACACACACTAGGTTCCCGTAAGACCCAAAGGCCAAGCCAAGACACACACTGGGTTCCCGTAAGACCCAAAGGCCAGGCCAACACACACACTGGGTTCCGTAATACCCAAAGGCCAGGCCATCACACACACTGGGTTCCCGTTAGACCCAAAGGCCAGGCCAACACACACACTGGGTTCCCGTAAGACCCAAAGGCCAGGCCAACACACACACACACTGGGTTCCCGTAAGACCCAAAGGCCAGGCCAACACACACTGGGTTCCCGTTAGACCCAAAGGCCAGGCCAACACACACACTGGGTTCTCGTAAGACCCAAAGGCCAGGCCAACACACACACTGGGTTCCCAAAAGACCCAAAGGCAAGGCCAACACACACAAACACACTGGATTCCCGTAAGACCCAAAGGCCAGGCCAACACACACACTGGGTTCCCGTAAGACCCAAAGGCCAGTCCATCACACACACTGGGTTCCCGTAAGACCCAAAGGCCAGGCCAACACACACACACTGGGTTTCCGTAAGACCCAAAGGCCAGGCCAACACACTCACTGGGTTCCCATAAGACCCAAAGGCCAGGCCAACACACACACTGGGTTCCCGTAAGACCCAAAGGCCAGGCCAACACACACACTGGGTTCCCGTAAGACCCAAAGGCCAGGCCAACACACACACGCACTGGGTTCCCGTAAGAGCCAAAGGCCAGGCAAACACACACACTGGGTTCCCGTAAGCCACAAAGGCCAGGCCAACACACACACACTGGGTTCCCGTAAGACCCAAAGGCCAGACCAACACACACACTGGGTTCCCGTAAGACCCAAAGGCCAGGCCAACACACACTGGGTTCCCGTAAGACACAAAGGCCAGGCCAACACACACACACTGGGTTCCTGTAAGACCCAAAGGCCAGGCCAACACACACACTGGGTTCCTGTAAGACACAAAGGCCAGGCCAACACACACACGCGTCAATTACTGAAGCGGCTGAATAAATATGAGGAATTTAATTTTGCTTTGATACCCATCTGCCTCGTCAATAAATCGTTACAGAAGACACCGCTACTATTGCGTGAGATAGTATCGTCTGTTCGGTACTGGTGACGCATTTGTTCAAAATCTCAAGGTCAAACGATGCTAGCAGGTGTCGGGACTAAACTAACTGAGTTGAAGTTTAGTAAAGTGATGTGCGATACTATACTGTTCAAAATTAAAAACAATAATGTGTGTGTGTGTGTGTGTGTGTGTGTGTGTGTGTGTGTGTGTGTGTGTGTGTGTGTGTGTGTGTGTGTGTGTGTGTTGCGAGTGTTGCACCTTGTCGGCGCATGCGCCACAGACACAAATGTAGAAATGCCAGACACTTTAAGATCGACGTCATCAAACGCTGCATTATTGACGTCACGACAATCGATTGCTGATGACAGAAATAGGACGAACACCGTGCAATTTTCACATCAACACCCAGACCCGTAAATGGCCTGAAATTCAAAGCCCATCATTCAGCACTTGGGCGGAAGGCAACCCATGGCCGTCTGCAACAAGGGTACGACGCCATTAGTCCCTCTAAGATGTCGGGCCGGGAGGGGATAAGATCTGTATCTCCTGCGGACGTGTTGGTTACGCGGGCTGGGGTGGATGGACGTGTTGGTTACGCGGGCTGGGGTGGATGGACGTGTTGGTTACGCGGGCTGGGGTGGATGGACGTGTTGGTTATGCGGGCTGTGGTGGATGGACGTGTTGGTTACGCGGGCTGTGGTGGATGGACGTGTTGGTTACGCGGGCTGTGGTGGATGGACGTGTTGGTTACGCGGGCTGTGGTGAATGGACGTGTTGGTTACGCGGGCTAGGGTGGGAGGATTCATGGACGCGTTGGTTACGCGGGCTGGGGTGGGAGGTGTCATGGAAATGGTCTGGGTGATGTCGGGCTGAATCACGGGAGTAAGGAAAGCGTTCTGTTCTATTCTTGTATGTCCGTTCTTTCTAAACGCATTTTCCAGCGTAACGGGCATAATGACGAGACTGACGAAGACTTATGATGACGCAGTTAGTAGGCTGATGACGAAAACTGAGAGGTTCTCAGGGCTGATGGAACGCATTGCTGATATGGCTGATAGTCCCCCCCCCACCCCAGCAGATAGTCCTCTCCAGCTGCTCTGTTCTGTGGCTGATAGTCCCCTTCAGCTGATAGTCCCCTCCAGCTAATAGTCCCTCCAGCTGATAGTCCCCTCCAGCTAATAGTCCCTCCAGCTGATAGTCCCCTCCAGCTACTCTGTTATATGACTGATAGTCCCCTCCAGCTAATAGTCCCTCCAGCTGATAGTCCCCTCCAGCTAATAGTCCCTCCAGCTGATAGTCCCCTCCAGCTACTCTGTTATATGACTGATAGTCCCTTCCAGCTAATAGTCCCCTCCAGCTAATAGTCCCCTCCAGTTAATAGTCCCTCCAGCTGATAGTCCCCTCCAGCTACTCTGTTACATGACTGATAGTCCCTTCCAGCTAATAGTCCCCTCCAGCTAATAGTCCCCTCCAGCTAATAGTCCCTCCAGCTGATAGTCCCCTCCAGCTACTCTGTTATATGACTGATAGTCCCTTCCAGCTAATAGTCCCCTCCAGCTAATAGTCCCCTCCAGCTAATAGTCCCTCCAGCTGATAGTCCCCTCCAGCTACTCTGTTATATGACTGATAGTCCCTTCCAGCTAATAGTCACCTCCAGCTAATAGTCCCCTCCAGCTGATAGTCCCTCCAGCTGATAGTCCCCTCCAGCTACTCTGTTATATGACTGATAGTCCCTTCCAGCTAATAGTCCCCTCCAGCTAATAGTCCCCTCCAGCTGATAGTCCCTCCAGCTGATAGTCCCCTCCAGCTAATAGTCCCCTCCAGCTGATAGTCCCCTCCAGGTACTCTGTTATATGACTGATAGTCCCCTCCAGCTACTCTGTTATATGACTGATAGTCCCCTCCAGCTACTCTGTTATATGACTGATAGTCCCCTCCAGCTGATAGTCCCCTCCAGCTACTCTGTTATATGACTGATAGTCCCCTCCAGCTACTCTGTTATATGACTGATAGTCCCCTCCAGCTACTCTGTTATATGACTGATAGTCCCCTCCAGCTGATAGTCCCCTCCATCTGATAGTCCCCTCCAGCTACTCTGTTATATGACTGATAGTCCCCTCCAGCTAATAGTCCCCTCCAGCTAATAGTCCCCTCCAGCTGATAGTCCCTCCAGCTGATAGTCCCCTCCAGCTGATAGTCCCCTCCGGCTACTCTGTTATATGACTGATAGTCCCCTCCAGCTGATAGTCCCCTCCAGCTGATAGTCCCCTCCAGCTACTCTGTTATATGACTGATAGTCCCCTCCAGCTAATAGTCCCCTCCAGCTGATAGTCCCCTCCAGCTGACAGTCCCCTCCAGCTGATAGTCCCCTCCAGCTGCTCTGTTCTATGGCTTAGTCCCCTCCAGCTACTCCGTTATATGACTGACAGTCCCCTCCAGCTGCTCCGTTATATGACTGATAGTCCCCTCCAGCTGCTCCGTCCCCTCCAGCTGATAGTCCCCTCCAGCTACTCTGTTATATGACTGTTAGTCCCCTCCAGCTACTATGTTATATGACTGATAGTACCCCCCCCCCCCAGCTGATATGTTATATGACTGATAGTCCCCTCCAGCTGCTATGATATATGACTGATAGTCCCCCAGCTGCTATGTTATATGACTGATATTCCCCCCAGCTGCTATGTTATATGACTGATAGTCCCCCCAGCTGCTATGTTATATGACTGATAGTCCCCCCCAGCTGCTATGTTATATGACTGATAGTCCCCCCAGCTGCTATGTTATATGACTGATAGTCCCCCCAGCTGCTATGTTATATGACTGATAGTCCCCCCAGCTGCTATGTTATATGACTGATAGCCCCCCCAGCTGCTATGTTATATGACTGATAGTCCCCCAGCTGCTATGTTATATGACTGATAGTCCCCCCCAGCTGCTATGTTATATGACTGATAGTCCCCCCAGCTGCTATGTTATATGACTGATAGTCCCCCCAGCTGCTATGTTATATGATTGATAGTCCCCCCAGCTGCTATGTTATATGATTGATAGTCCCCCCAGCTGCTATGTTATATGACTGATAGTCCCCCCAGCTGCTATGTTATATGACTGATAGTCCCCCCAGCTGCTATGTTATATGACTGATAGTCCCCTCAGCTGCTATGTTATATGACTGATAGTCCCCCCAGCTGCTATGTTATATGACTGATAGTCCCCTCAGCTATTATGTTATATGACTGATAGTCCCCTCCAGCTACTCTATTTGACAGCTGTGCTTCACACACAGAGATTGGGTGCTTTACATGTCTATTGTGTGGAGCGTTACATGTCTATTGTGAGGAGCGTTACATGTCTATTGTGAGGAGCGTTACATGTCTATTGTGTGAAGAGTTGTTAGCCCAGCCTTCCTGCCCTGTGAAGAAGTCTGCCTTCCGCCTCGTCTGCAGCAGTCTCCAGCGCAAGCTCAGAGATCTCCAGAATGAGTGGTGGACCAGACTTGCACAGAGGACCCAGCTTTGTGCTGACAATGGTGACTACAGGGGCTTCTACGAAGCACTGAAAGCAGTGTATGGCCCCAGGCACCTGGTACAAAGTCCCCTGCGAAGCGCGAATGGCCAGGCACTCCTCACAGATAATACCTCCATCTTGAACCGCTGGTCGGAATACTTTCAGAGCCTCTTCAGCGCTGAGCGCACTGTTCAAGAAGCAGTGGTCCTACAAATCCCACACCTCCCAGTAAAGGTTGAGTTGGACGAACCGCCCACCGCTGAAGAGACCCTCACAGCCATCCACCAGCTCAAGAGTGGCAAAGCAGCAGGCATTGATGGAATACCGCCAGAGATCTGGAAACATGGAGGCACAGCACTGAACAACAAGCTCCATGACCTCTTTCTCTGCTGCTGGGAGGAAGGAACACTACCAAAAGATCTCCGTGATGCAGTCGTTATCACCCTGTACAAGAACAAAGGCGAGAAGTCTGACTGTTCCAACTATCGGGGAATTACCCTGCTGTCCATTGCTGGGAAAATCCTTGCAAGGCTGCTCCTGAATCGGCTGGTACCTGCCATCGCTGAAGACCAACTCCCAGAGGGCCAGTGTGGCTTCAGAGCAAACAGGAGCACCACCGATATGGTCTTTGTGCTGAGACAGCTACAGGAGAAGTGCCGCGAGCAGAACAAAGCGCTGTACGTAACATTTGTCGACCTAACAAAAGCGTTCGACACTGTGAGCAGGCAAGGCATGTGGCAGATCCTGGAGCGACTTGGCTGTCCCCCAAAGTTCCTCAACATGATTGTCCAGCTACACGAGGACCAGCAAGGCCAGGTCAGACTCAACAATGACCTCTCAGAACCATTCCCTATTCTCAACGGCGTAAAGCAGGGCTGCGTGCTGGCACCGACCCTCTTCACCATCTTTTTTAGCATGATGTTGAAGCAGGCCACAGTGGACCTCGATGATGACGATGCAGTGTACATCAGGTATCGTCTCGATGGCAGCCTGTTCAACCTCAGACGACTGCAGGCCCACACGAAAACCCTAGACCAACTGATTCGTGAGCTGCTTTTTGCTGATGATGCTGCCCTCGTTGCACACACAGAGAGAGCCCTGCAGCGCATCACGTCTTGCTTCGCAGATGCTGCCCAGCTCTTTGGACTCGAGGTCAGTCTGAAAAAGACAGAGGTCCTCCATCAGCCGGCACCCAAGACAGTGTATCGCCCTCCTCACATCACCATTGGCGAGTCTGAACTAAAGTCAGTGCACCAGTTTACTTACCTTGGCTGCATTATCACGTCGGACGCCAAGCTGGACAAGGAGCTTGACAGCAGGCTGGCAAAAGCGAACAGCGCTTTCGGGCGACTTTTCAAGCGGGTGTGGCACAATCAACAGCTGAAAACAGGCACCAAGATCAGCGTGTACAGAGCTGTGGTCCTCACCACCCTGCTGTATGGTTCCGAGTCCTGGGCCCTCTACCGCAGCCAACTACTACTCCTCGAACGCTTCCACCAGCGCTGCCTGCGTACCATCCTGGGCATTCACTGGAGTGACTATGTCACCAACGTCGAGGTCCTTGAACAGGCTGAAACTGTGAGCATCGAGGCTTTGCTGCTGCGGACACAGCTCCGCTGGGCGGGGCATGTCTCCAGGATGGAGGATCATCGCCTACCAAAGATCACCCTGTTCGGCGAGCTTGCTACTGGACACCGTGACAGAGGGGCACCAAAGAAGAGATACAAAGACTGTCTCAAGAAGTCACTTAGTGCCTGCCAAATCGACCACCACCAGTGGTCTTCGCTTGCTGCGGACCGTGACACCTGGCGCTCCACCATTTACAAGGCAGCTGTCTCCTTTGAGGACTCTCACAGAGCTAGCCTTAAGGACAAGCGGCTCAGGAGAAAAAACAGAGATGCCGCAGCTCAGAACCCCGGCCATACCTTCCCCTGCAGCCACTGCGGTCGAACCTGCCTGTCTCGGATTGGCCTCCGCAGCCACGAACAAGCCTGCAGACGTCGTGGGAAACTCCTATAAAATCTTCGTTCGCGAAGTCAAGCCAAGCCAAGTGTGAAGAGTTACATGTCTATTGTGTGGAGCGTTACATGTCTATTGTGAGGAGCGTTACATGTCTATTGTGTGGAGCGTTACATGTCTATTGTTTAGTTAACCCATTTAACCCCAAGATGTCGTTTCCAAATTTTCGAGGATTTTAGCTATCGACTGTGCACCAGTTGCAGGAGATAGATCGACCATGATAATTCAAGGGTAGTGCCCGAATAGGTTGGCGTCATCAGGCGGCAAGCTAATCTGGCGCTACGCTTTAACTCATTCTACCCCAGACACACCACAGTAAGATATTGATCGACCATGATAGTTCAAGGGGGATGCCAGAATAGCTTGGCGCCTATGGGCGCCAAGCTATTCTGGCATCACCCTTGAACTATCATTGTCGATCTGTGTCCTGCACTGCAATGCAGTCTTCAGAGGACAACGGCAACATTTGGGGATTTCGGTGATGTGGTAGAATGAGTTAATGAACATGCCGGGTCCCATCTATTGCTGTAGTGCGTCTGGGCGCACTGGGTTAAGGACGGCGCAATTGTCACGCCTCAGGGCAGAGAGAGGGACAGGCCAATCACCAAGTTAAATTAAGACCAATTTCACTTCCGGTCGGCGTGGAGGATTGTGGGATACTGATGCATGTTCTTCGGCTGTAGTCCAGGGGACAGAACTCACCATCTACCATTTTCTCCCCGGCTGGCCGGCCTCTGACGGTTCACATTATCGGTGTACGACGTTCATTTGTGTCATACACACAGCTGCTGCATCGCACTGCTGGTCTCTCTGCTGCTGCATCGCACTGCTGGTCTCTCTGCTGCTGCATCGCACTGCTGGTCTCTCTGCTGCTGCATCGCACTGCTGGTCTCTCTGCTGCTGCATCGCACTGCCGGTCTCTCTGCTGCTGCATCGCACTGCTGGTCTTTGCTGCTGCATCGCACTGCTGGTCTCTCTGCTGCTGCATCGCACTGCCGGTCTCTCTGCTGCTGCATCGCACTGCCGGTCTCTCTGCTGCTGCATCGCACTGCTGGTCTCTCTGCTGCTGCATCGCACTGCTGGTCTCTCTGCTGCTGCATCGCACTGCTGGTCTTTCTGCTGCTGCATCGCACTGCTGGTCTCTTTGCTGCTGCATCGCACTGCTGGTCTCTCTGCTGCTGCACGCACTGTTGGTCTCTCTGCTGCTGCACGCACTGTTGGTCTCTCTGCTGCTGCATCGCACTGCTGTCTCTCTGCTGCTGCATCGCACTGCTGTCTCTCTGCTGCTGCATCGCACTGCTGTCTCTCTGCTGCTGCATCGCACTGTTGTCTCTCTGCTGCTGCATCGCACTGCTGGTCTCTCTCTGCTGCTGCATCGCACTGCTGGTCTCTCTGCTGCTGAATCGCACTGCTTGTCTATCTCATCATCATCATCAGTCCCTTGCCCGAACTGGGCGTTGGGGGGACTGAAAGGCAGCAGCAACAGACAGTGCTCTCCACTGAGTTCTATTTTGGGCGGTGGCAAGCAAGTCTTGCATCTCGAGTTCGGTCCATTCTTTTATGTTTGCGACACAACTCTTTCTCTGACGACCTCGCCGACGACTTCCTTCGAGAGTGCCTTGGAGGATAGTCTTGGACAAGGTGTTGTGTCGGGTCACGTGGCCAAACCAAGCAAGCTTGCGCCGTTTCACAGTTGCCAGAAGGGGTTCATGTGGGCCCACCAGGGAAGTGACGATGCTCCGTACATATTCGTTGGTCTTGTGCTCGTGGTACGAGATGCGGAGCAACTTCCTCAGGCACTTGTTCTCAAAGGCCTGGATTTTCTTTTCTGAGTCTGCAAGCAGTGTCCAAGTCTCACAGCCGTAGAGTAGAATAGACACTACGAGGGACTTGTAAAGCCTGTACTTGATGGTGAAGCTGATGGAGTTACTTCGCCATATCCTGTCCAGCCTGGCCATTGCGGATGTTGCTGTACCTATCCTGATACGGATCTCTGCTATGCAACTACCGTCTTTGGACAGGGTGGCTCCCAAGTATTTGAAGCTATTGACCTCTTCTAGCTTCTGGCCGTTCATGTGAATGTTGCTGCTGCTGTCGCTTGTGGTGTTGATCATCACTTTGCTTTTATCCGTACTGATCTCCATGCCATAAGACCCTGCGCTACTTGAAAGTTTGTCTGTCAGGTTTTGGAGCTCACTATTGCTGCCTGCCATGAGGTCAATGTCGTCTGCGAATCGAAGATTGCACAGGGATCTGCCACCAATAGAGATTGAAGTATGGTGGTCGTGGAGGGTTTCCTGCATGATCTTCTCCAGGAATATGTTGAAAAGGACAGGAGAGAGCAGGCATCCTTGACGGACACCGATCGTCGTCCTGAAGAACTCGCCTGACTGATTGTTAAGTAGAACTGCGCTGCAGGCGTTCTTGTAAAGCGCTTCTATCATTTGGATCAGTCCCTCCTCTATGTTGAACGATCTCATGACTTGCCAGAGTCCGTCGAGCCAGACGCGATCAAATGCTTTCCTGAAATCAATGAAGTTGTGGTAGAGTTCGCGCTGATGCTGCAGATGTTTCTCGATCAGGACGCGGCAGTTGAAAATCTGCTCTACAGTGCTTCTTCCAACTCTGAAGCCAGCCTGTTCTTCTGCCAGCAGTTCCTCGGCGAAAGTTTTGAGGCGGTTGAGAATGATTCTAAGCATTACTTTGCTAGGGTGACTTATCAGACTGATAGTTCTGTAGTTCTGGCACTGTTTCAGGTTTCCTTTCTTGGGGAGCGGGATCACTAGAGACTGTGTCCATTCTACTGGCCATTTCTTTTGCTCCCAGATCTTTTGACAGAGTGTAGTGAGGACCTTCGTTGTTACTTGTCCTCCATGTTTCAACAGTTCAGCAGGTATGTTGTCTACACCTGGAGACTTTCCTCCCTTCAGGCCGCGTACGGCTGCTTCCACCTCTTCAGCTAACACTGGCAGGTCTTCAGCCTTCCTGGCCCCAGCCTGGTTGTTTTGGAGGATGCTGGTGTCTGGCTCAGTCTTGTAGTTATACAAGTCTCGGCAGTACTCAGTCCATCTGTTTAGTACAGCAGTGTTTTCCGTAAGGAGTTGGCCGCTGCTGTCTTCGATGACTGTGGCTGTTCGCTGTTGAGTCTTGGTGAGGGTCCTTAGCGTTTCATAAGCCTTCTTGCTGTTGCCGTTTGCCATGCCCTCTTCCACGCTACAACACTGGTCTTCAATCCAATCTTCTTTGGCTTCTTTCATCCTCTTCCTGATCTTCTTGTTGACAAGTCTGTACTTGTTTGCTGATGTGAGGTCTTGGCCTCTCTTTTTCTTCCAGGCTCTCCTCTCATCACAGAGATCGAGGATGTCATCGGTGACCCAGGGCTGTTTGCGCTTCCTCTGCTTCCCCAGCACTTCTTCTGCTGTAGAAAGTAACACCTCTTTTATATTTCCAGCAAGGGTGTCTACGTCGCAGTCCAAAGTAGCCAAGGCTGCAAATCTGCCTCCCACCTGGGCTTGGAAGAGCTCTTCTACTTCCGGGTCTTTTAGCTTCTGGAGGTCGAATCTGATGCGAGGGCTCTTGCTATCTCGTTTCAATGCCAGCTTCAACTTGAGGCTAGTAAGGACGAGGTTGTGGTCGCTGCCAATATCAGCGCCAGGAAAGGACCTCGTTTGTGCTTTGTTAACGCTGGATTTGAATCGTCGAGGCAGCAAGATGAAGTCAATCTGGTTATGGACCAGGCCACCTGGCGATTGCCATGTCACTGTTCTTGACTTCTTGTGTGGATGGAGGGTATTAGCAACGGTGAGACGGTGACTCTGTGCGAACTCTAAAAGTCGCAGGCCTCTGTCGTTTGTTTCTCCAAGGCCAAACTTGCCAGCTGTTCCTGCCCATTGTTGGTAGGCGTCAGGGCCGATCTTTGCATTCCAGTCACCGAGGACAGTCAGAATGTCTTTCTTAGGTGTTTTCTTGATGATGTTGTCCAGTTGTTCGTAAAATTCTTCTAATTCTTCATCATCATGATCTGCTGTTGGAGCGTATACTTGAATGATAGTGATGTTGTGCGGTCGGGCGGAGATGCGGATGGAGATTAGTCTGCTTGACACGGGGGTGCAGCTGATGACAGTTCCAGCCACCTCTTTCCTTACGATAAAAGCTACGCCATGTTCGTGCTTGGTTTCTTTTCCGCTGAACCAGATTTTATGGCCTTCATCTGTTGTTGTTTCTCCGAAGCCTGTCCATCGAACTTCTGCAAGTCCTACAATGTCCCAGCGATAGCGCTTCAACTCGTGGGTGAGTTCCTTCACTTTGCCGCACTGGTAGAGTGTGCGAACGTTCCAAGTTCCGATAGTTATTCCTTGCGTGGGCAGCTTGATGGTGGGTTTGGTTCCAGTAACACACTTGTCGCCCCCACCCTGGAGACCTCCAATGGGGTGCGCGGTCGTTGGTGATCCGGGCCCCGACCGATCCGGCATGTTATTCTTATTCTGTTGCTTGTCCATCAGTCCTTTCAATGGGCTTAGGCGAACTTGGCGGCGCCCGTCTCCTCTCCAAGTATTTCAACTGACTGAGAGACGCGTCAGCCCCTCACAACGTTTCGCCCGCCAGCAGAAGCGGTTACCGGGGTGTGGCTAGGTAAAGGACATGGAGCCAGCTGTGAGAGTTGAGTGCCATGTGAAGACCAGTGCTCCCGCCTGCCCCAAGAGGCGCTGCTTGTCTATCTGCTGCTACACAAACTGCTGCCACATCAATTTTAACACACTGCCAGTGCTAGTTTATTTATCACAATTTACTTGTGCATCTGAACTAACACATACTTCTAGTACATATATTTTAACACACTGCTAGTACATGTATTCTAACAAACACTGTTAGTGCACCTTTTTCACGCACGCGTTGGTTCATGTGTTCATTTTAGGCTTGTCCCACATCACTAATAGCTAATAGCTTGTCCCACATCACTAATAGCTAATACCTTGTCCCACATCACTAATAGCTAATAGCTTGTCCCACATCACTAATAGTTAATAGCTTGTCCCACATCACTAATAGCTAATAGCTTGTCCCACATCACTAATAGCTAATAGCTTGTCCCACATCACTAATAGTCAGGACGGACTCAGTGGGATATTCTAATTGTTGGCTTTATTTTATTTTGTTGTTGTTGGAAGTAGTGGAAGGGAAAAGAGGGCGTCGTATAATATTGATTGCTTTCCTGTGTATAGTTGGCCAGGAGTTTACTTGGTACTTTGTTATTTGTGGTCAGTGTGGGCCAAACCAGCTCGGTCATGAAGCACCCCCCCCCCCCCCCGGCCCGCGCATGCCGCCACTATTTAACACAATACTGCTGTGTCTGTTTCGGTCGTTTTGGTCTCACGTTTGGAAGATTCTCGCGAGACTTGGTTCGGGGCGAGCAGGCCTGTGGGTGTGAAGGTTCCACTTGTGCGAAGCGACTTTGACCTTCACGACGCGAAGCCATAAGGCCCAAACTCACAGACCAACACAGATGGCCGTCAGGAAGCCCGCAGTGTTTCTGCGGACGTTGAGTGGATCTTGTCAGAACCGATCGAACGTTACCCTTTGGGCGCCACCTGGCGTCAGGGGCAGACAATCAGCGTGATGACTTGAGGGCGCAATCTAGACACCTCCTGTCTCCGTGCAGGTGACAGCACAGGGACTTATCACACCGCCACCATTACCCGCGCAGAGTAATCTCATCGGCACCTGTCACACAGACTGTCACGCCGATCATGCTTACTCCCCTTGTTGGAGACATAGATGCTCGTGTCAACCAAACCTCTTGCTTGTGATACCGCCTGGCGCTCTTGCAGCTTACTCCGCCTGTTAGACATAGATCCTCATGTCAAGCCAAACCTCTTGCTTGTAATACCGGCTGGCGCTGTTGCTGAAGACACGGGTGTTGTTGGCCTTGTAATACCGGCTGGCGCTGTTGCTGAACACAAGGGTGTTATTAGGCTCAGCGTACGAGCTGTTGCGGTCTGCCTTCAACTGTCTGTCCAGTACGCGCTTCTGCCTTCTGATCCTGTCCTGCCCAGCACGCGCCTCTATCCTCTGATCCTGACCTCCCCAGCACGCGCCTCTGCCCTCTGATCCTGACCTGTCCAGCACGCGCCTCTTTCCGCTCCTCCTGACCCGCTCTGCACGCGCCTATAGGCGCACATGGAAATCTCAAGGGACATGGAAACGCCAGGGGCAGATGGAAACGTTAGAGGCATATGGAAACGCCATGCGCACGTGGAAATCTTAGGGGGACATGGAAACGTTAGGGGCATATAAAAAAACGCCAAGGGCACATGGAAATTTCAGGGGAACATGGAAATGTCAGGGACATATGGAAACGCCAGGAGCACATGGACACGTATAGGGCACTTGGAAACGCCAGGGTCACATAAAATCTCAGGGGCACATGGAAATCTTAGGGACACGTTGAAACGTATGCACATACACATACGTTAGCATCCGTACTGACAGCAAACGCGAGTACTGTAGCTGTAGAGTGTATCATACAGAGTGTAGTATACAGAGTGTAGCATACAGAGTGTAGCATATAGAGTGTAGCATACAGAGTGTGTAGTATACAGAGTGTAGCATACAGACTGTAGCATATAGAGTGTAGCATACAGAGTGTGTAGTATACAGAGTGTGTAGTATACAGAGTGTAGCATACAGTGCAGCATACAGAGTGTAGTATACAGAGTGTAGTATACCGTGTAGCATACAGAGTGTAGCATACCGAGTGTAGCATACAGATTGTGTAGCATACAGAGTGTAGCATACAGAGTGTTGCATACAGAGTGTAGTATACAGAGTGTAGTATACAGTGTAGCATACAGAGTGTAGTATACAGAGTGTAGTATACAGAGTGTAGTATACAGTGTAGCATATAGAGTGTAGTATACAGAGTGTAGTATACAGAGTGTAGTATACAGTGTAGCATACAGAGTGTAGTATACAGAGTGTAGTATACAGAGTGTAGTATACAGAGTATACAGTGTAGTATACAGAGTGTAGTATACAGAGTGTAGTATACGGTGTAGTATACAGAGTGTAGTACTGGAGTAAACAGTGTGTAGTATACAGAGTGTAGTATACAGTGTAGCATACAGAGTGTAGTATACAGAGTGTAGTATGCAGTGTGTAGTATACAGAGTGTAGTATACTGTGTAGCATACAGAGTGTAGTATACAGAGTGTAATATACAGTGTAGCATACAGAGTGTAGTATACAGAGTGTAATATACAATGTAGCATACAGAGTGTAGTATAGAGTGTATCATACAGAGTCTGTCTGGTCTCTCTCAACACCGCCCGTGCATGGTCCCTGGCCACATCCTCTCCGAGGTGACCCAAAAAACTGGGCAGCACTAGCCCCCAGGCTAAACACGGCGGATCTAAAGGAGAGAACCTCGAAAACAAATCATTGTCCTGCTGCCTTGCTGGCCTGGTCGCTTGGCTGCGGAAAGGCTAAGGGAGGAAAACCCTCACATCAAAGCCCCCGTGTCTCCGGGGAAGGTTTTTGAGCCAGAGACTAGGACAAGGACAGTCTGATATAAAACCTACGACCCGAGGACCTCGATGCCACCGTCCCAGCTTGCTAGGCCATGGCAGACGAACCAACGGTTTAAAGGGTGGGGCCAGTACTGCGCACACTGCACTCCACCAAAATGCTCCACCGCGCAGGCTTTAGGAAACGTCCACGGACCATGACACTGACCAATCCAAGTCCTGTAGCGATGGGCAAAGGGCGAAACGGCAGGTGAAAGATGTCACTTGAAGCCGCAGTCCCAAACCTGCATGCAGGCGGTTCAGGATATTGGTCGCCTGATGATGACCTGGGGATGACAACGTCACTCGGCACACCCTGAACGACCAAGCAGCCTTCTCTAGGGACAGCACTGCTTGCTCCACACGGAGAGGGGCCTAGAAAAGGTGGCCTAACCAAAGCTCATCCCCTCGCAACCCAGTTGGCTAGCCGCGGTCAACGGGCATCTTCTCCTGCGGTCAGAAACAAGAAAATACAACGGATCCACTCTCATGACGACCACGACCGGACTCCACATAGCATGCTGGAACAGCCGAACCATGCTCGACACAGCAGACAGCGGACGCCCTGAACGTCGCTCCGCCCTCATTGCCCATGAATTGAGGAGGTTAAACATCGACATCGCCGCGCTCAGCGAAGTACGCCTCCCGGAGGAAGGCAGCCTCCAAGACCTTTCCGCTGGATACACCGTCTACTGGTCAGGCAGGCCTGCATCAGAAAGACGGTTCTCAGGCGTGGGCTTCATGTTCAAGAGCTCCATTGCGACTAAGCTGGAAAACCTACCAACGGGTCACTCTGACCGCATCATGTCCATGCACCTCCCACTGAGACACCAGCAAAACGTCACTCTTCTCAGTGTGTACTCCCCAACCCTCCTGGCATAGCCTGCAGAAAAAGATAAGTTCTACACTGACATGCGCAGCCTCCTACAGAGCACACCTGCAGACGACAAAGTCATCATCCTTGACGACTTCAATGCCAGAGTGGGCCAGGACTCTGAAGCCTGGAAAGGAGTCCTCGGCAAGCATGGTGTTGGGAACTGCAATGACAATGGCCGCCTACTGTTGGAGTTCTGTGCAGAGCAGCAACCTATCATCACCAACACTACTTTACAGCAAAAGGACAGTCGAAAGACCACCTGGATGCATCCTCGCTCCAAGCACTGACTTTATCGACTATGTCCTAGTGCGTCAGAGGGATCGCAGTGACGTCCTCCTCACCAGTGATGCCCAGCGCAGAGTGCCACACTGACCACCGCCTTGTCCGCTGCAAACTCTGACTCCGCCTCAGGCTGAAACCCAAGAAAGCCCCCCCCCCCCCCGCCCCCCCCCCCCCCCCAAGAAAAAGCTTGATGTTGCCAGCCTTCAGCGTGACGACGTGAAAGCTGCCTTTCAGACAGATTTGCAGCGCATGCTCAAAGACACAGCTGATCCAGCAGACCCCTCCCCTGAAACACTCTGGGAACGACTGAAAACTGCTATTGCAAAATCCTCTGCGGTAGTCTTGGGCTTTGCTAGAAAGAGGAACAAAGACTGGTTTGACGAGAACGACGTAGAGATCCAGGAAATCCTAGCAGAAAAAAAGAGCCGTCCACCAGGCCCACCTAGCCCAGCCTTCCTGCCCGGTGAAGAAGTCTGCCTTCCGCCTCATCTGCAGCAGTCTCCAACGCAAACTTAGAGAGCTCCAGAATGAGTGGTGGTCCAGACTGGCACAGAGGACCCAGCTTTGCGCTGACAGCGGTGACTACAGGGGCTTCTACGAAGCACTGAAAGCAGTGTATGGCCCCAGGCACCCTGGTTCAAAGTCCCCTGCAAAGCGGTGATGGACAGGCACTCCTCACAGATAGTACGTCTATCTTGAACCGCTGGTCGGAATACTTTCAGGACCTCTTCAGCGCTGAGCGCACTGTTCAGGAGTCATCCTCCAAATCCAACACCTCCCAGTAAAGGTTGAATTGGATGAACCGCCCACCACTGAAGAGACCCTCAAGGCCACCCACCAGCTCAAGAGTGGCAAAGCAGCAGGCATTGACGGAATCCCGCCAGAGATCTGGAGACATGGAGGCCCAGCACTGCACAACAAGCTCCACGCCCTCTTTCTCTGCTGCTGGGAGAAAGGAACACTACCAAAGGATCTCCGTGATGCAGTCATCATCACCCTGTACAAGAACAAAGGAGAGAAGTCTGCCTGCTCAAATTATCGTAGAATCACCCTGCTGTCCATTGCCGGGAAAATTGCAAGGCTGCTCCTGAATCGGCTGGTACCTGCCATCGCTGAAGACCACCTCCCAGAGGGCCAGTCTGGCTTCAGAGCCAACAGGAGTACCACCGACATGGTCTTTGTGCTGAGACAGCTTCAGGAGAAGTGACACGAGCAGAACAAAGGGCTGTACGTAACGTTTGTCGATCTAACAAAAGCGTTTGACACTGTGAGCAGGCAAGGCATGTGGTAGATCCTGGAGCGACTTGGCTGTCCCCCAAAGTTCCTCAGCATGATCGTCAAGCTCCACGAAAACCAGCAAGGCCAGGTCAGACTCAACAGTGACCTCTCAGAACCATTCCCCATTCTAAACGGCGTGAAGCAGGGCTGCGTGCTGGCACCAACCCTCTTTACCATCTTCTTTAGCATGATGTTGAAGCAGGCCACAGTAGACCTCGACGATGACGACGCAGTGTACATCAGATATCGTCTCGATGGCAGCCTGTTCAACCTCAGATGACTGCAGGCCCGCACCAAAACCCTAGACCGACTGATTCGTGAGCTGCTCTTTGCTGATGACACTGCCCTTTTTGCACACACAGAGAGAGCCTTGCAGCGCATCACGTCCTGCTTCGCAGATGCTGCCCAGGTCTTTGGACTCGAGGTCAGGCTGAAAAAGACAGAGGTCCTTCATCAGCCGGCACCCAAGGAAGAGCATTGCCCTCCCCACATCACCATCGGCAAGACCGAACTGAAGTCTGTACACCAATTTACCTACCTTGGCTGCATCATCACGTCAGACGCCAAGCTGGACAAGGAACTGGACAACAGGCTGGCAAAAGCGAACAGTGCTTTCGGGCGACTATTCAAGCGGGTGTGGCACAATCAACAGCTAAAAAATGGCACCAAGATCATCGTGTACAGAGCTGTCGTCCTCACCACTCTGTTGTATGGTTCCGAGTCCTGGGCCCTCTACCGCAGCCAACTACGACTCCTCGAACGCTTCCACCAGCGCTGCCTGCGTACCATCCTCGGCATTCACTGGAGTGACTATGTCACCAACGTCGAGGTCCTTGAACAGGTGGAAACTGTGAGCATCGAGGCTTTTTTTGCTGCGGACGCAGCTTCGCTGGGCGGGGCACGTCTCCAGGATGGAGGATCATCGCCTACCCATGATCACCCTGTTCGGCGAGCTTGCCACTGACACCGTGACAGAGGGGCACCAAAGAAAAGATACAGTCTCAAGAAGTCACTTAGTGCCTGCCAAATCGACCACCGCAAGTGGTCTTCGCTTGCTGCGGACCGCGACACCTGGCGCTTCACCATTTACAAGGCAGCCGTCTCCTTTGAGGACTCTCTCACAGATAGCCTTAAGGACAAGCGGCTCAGGAGAAAAAACAGAGATGTCGAAAATCAAAACCCTGGCCAGACCTTCCCCCGCAGCCATTCCGGTCGAACCTGCCTGTCCCGAATTGGCCTCTGCAGCCACGAACATGCCTGCAGACGTCGTGGACAAACCCTATAAAATCTTCGTTCGCGAAGTCAAGCCAAGAGCATACAGAGTGTAGCATACAGAGTGTAGTATACATACTGTAGTATACAGAGTGTAGTATACAGTGTAGTATACAGAGTGTAGTATACAGTGTAGCATACAGAGTGTAGTATACAGTGTAGCATACAGAGTGTAGTATACAGTGTAGTATACACAGTGTAGTATACAGTGTAGTATACAGAGTGTAGTATACAGTGTAGCATACAGAGTGTAGTATACAGAGTGTAGTATACAGAGTGTAGTATACAGTGTAGTATACAGAGTGTAGTATACAGTGTAGTATACAGAGTGTAGTATACAGAGTGTGTAGTATACAGAGTGTAGTATACAGTATACAGAGTGTAGTATACAGAGTGTAGTATACAGAGTGTAGTATACAGTGTAGTATACAGAGTGTAGTATACAGTGTAGCATACAGAGTGTAGTATACAGAGTGTAGTATACAGTGTAGTATACAGAGTGTAGTATACAGTGTAGCATACAGAGTGTAGTATACAGAGTGTAGTATACAGAGTGTAGTATACAGTGTAGTATACAGTGTAGTATACAGAGTGTAGTATACAGAGTGTAGTATACAGTGTAGTATACAGAGTGTAGTATACAGAGTGTAGTATACAGTGTAGTATACAGAGTGTAGTATACAGAGTAGCATACAGAGTGTAGTATACAGAGTGTAGTATACAGAGTGTAGTATACAGTGTAGTATACAGAGTGTAGTATACAGTGTAGTATACAGAGTGTAGTATACAGAGTGTAGTATACAGTGTAGTATACAGAGTGTAGTATACAGAGTGTAGTATACAGTGTAGCATACAGAGTGTAGTATACAGAGTGTAGTATACAGAGTGTAGTATACAGTGTAGTATACAGAGTGTAGTATACAGAGTGTAGTATACAGTGTAGTATACAGAGTGTAGTATACAGAGTGTAGTATACAGTGTAGCATACAGAGTGTAGCATACAGAGTGTAGTATACAGAGTGTAGTATACAGTGTAGCATACAGAGTGTAGTATACAGAGTGTAGCATACAGAGTGTAGTATACAGTGTAGTATACAGAGTGTAGCATACAGCTACACAGCACCGCCACACGGCCATGACTGGACTGGAGTCACGTGACTGGCGTGAGCTCTATAACTGTGCTGGAGTCACGTGACTGGCGTGACTAGAGTGGACAGTGCACGTATGCAGGCACGTGGCACGAGTGGGACAGCACGTGACAGCCCCATCACTTCAAGTGTCTCATTTAGCGTGACGCTCTACGTAACAACCTCTCTCTCTCTCCTCTTGGCTTGACTTCGCGAACGAAGATTTTATAGGAGTTGCCCACGACGTCTGCAGGATTGTTCGTGGCTGCGGAGGCCAATCCGAGACAGGCAGGTTCGACCGCAGTGGCTGCAGGGGAAGGTATGGCCAGGGTTCTGAGCTGCGGCATCTCTGTTTTTTCTCCTGAGCCGCTTGTCCTTAAGGCTAGCTCTGTGAGAGTCCTCAAAGGAGACAGCTGCCTTGTAAATGGTGGAGCGCCAGGTGTCACGGTCCGCAGCAAGCGAAGACCACTGGTGGTGGTCAATTTGGCAGGCACTAAGTGACTTCTTGAGACAGTCTTTGTATCTCTTCTTTGGTGCCCCTCTGTCACGGTGTCCAGTAGCAAGCTCGCCGAACAGGGTGATCTTTGGTAGGCGATGATCCTCCATCCTGGAGACATGCCCCGCCCAGCGGAGCTGTGTCCGCAGCAGCAAAGCCTCGATGCTCACAGTTTCAGCCTGTTCAAGGACCTCGACGTTGGTGACATAGTCACTCCAGTGAATGCCCAGGATGGTACGCAGGCAGCGCTGGTGGAAGCGTTCGAGGAGTCGTAGTTGGCTGCGGTAGAGGGCCCAGGACTCGGAACCATACAGCAGGGTGGTGAGGACCACAGCTCTGTACACGCTGATCTTGGTGCCTGTTTTCAGCTGTTGATTGTGCCACACCCGCTTGAAAAGTCGCCCGAAAGCGCTGTTCGCTTTTGCCAGCCTGCTGTCAAGCTCCTTGTCCAGCTTGGCGTCCGACGTGATAATGCAGCCAAGGTAGTTAAACTGGTGCACTGACTTTAGTTCAGACTCGCCAATGGTGATGTGAGGAGGGCGATACACTGTCTTGGGTGCCGGCTGATGGAGGACCTCTGTCTTTTTCAGACTGACCTCGAGTCCAAAGAGCTGGGCAGCATCTGCGAAGCAAGACGTGATGCGCTGCAGGGCTCTCTCTGTGTGTGCGACGAGGGCAGCATCATCAGCAAAAAGCAGCTCACGAATCAGTTGGTCTAGGGTTTTCGTGTGGGCCTGCAGTCGTCTGAGGTTGAACAGGCTGCCATCGAGACGATACCTGATGTACACTGCATCGTCATCATCGAGGTCCACTGTGGCCTGCTTCAACATCATGCTAAAAAAGATGGTGAAGAGGGTCGGTGCCAGCACGCAGCCCTGCTTTACGCCGTTGAGAATAGGGAATGGTTCTGAGAGGTCATTGTTGAGTCTGACCTGGAGTCACGTGACTGGCGTGAGCTCTATAACTGTGCTGGAGTCACGTGACTGGCGTGACTAGAGTGGACAGTGCACGTATGCAGGCACATGGCACGAGTGGGACAGCACGTGACAGCCCCATCACTTTAAGTGTCTCATTTAGCGTGACGCTCTACGTAACAACCTGCTTTAGCGCTAATCACACTCACACCAGGGTGCGCCGCGGTAATAAGACAGAGGCGACAATACGTCATTTCCTGTGGATAATGACTGAAAATGAAATCTGCGGCTGCTGGCTGGGGCATTTGGTTTCTTCCTCTCACGTAGGTTCAGTAAATGAGTTGACGTATCTGTATATCTCTGTTAGTGTATATCTCTGTTAGTGTATATCTCTTTTAGTGTATATCTCTATTAATGTGTAGTGAGGGCAGATGTTGAATAGAATATTATAAACACGTGAGGTTTACTTCTTAGTATCTCTACCCCAGTAAGTAAAGTGCCACGGGCGCTGACGGTCGTAGTGGGCATGGGCACGACTGTGGATTACACTAGCACGGCTGTGCGCGGACCCACTGCGGCTGACGTCGGCCCTGAGATCTACTTGCTGGGCATGGGTTTAGTGCCACACACACACACACACACACACACACACACACACACACACACACACACACACACACACACACACCCTGAGATCTACTTGCTGGGCATGGGTTTAGTGCCACACACACACACACACACACACACACACACACACACACACACACACACACACACACACACACACTCACACACACACACACACCCTGAGATCTACTTGCTGGGCATGGGTTTAGTGCCACACACACACACACACACACACACACACACACACACACACACACATACACACCCTGAGATCTACTTGCTGGGCATGGGTTTAGTGACACACACACACACACACACACACACACACACACACACACACACACACACACTGAGATCTACTTGCTGGGCATGGGTTTAGTGCCACACACACACACACACACACACACACACACACACACACACATACACACACACACACACACACACACACACACACCCTGAGATCTACTTGCTGGGCATGGGTTTAGTGCCACACACACACACACACACACACACACACACACACACACACACACACACACACACACACACACACACACACACACACACCCTGAGATCTACTTGCTGGGCATGGGTTTAGTGCCACACACACACACACACACACACACACACACACACACACACACACACACACACAGGGCTGTATCACGTGGTAAATGCAGGTCGATCCATATCATGGTCGATCCATATCCTGTTGTAGTGTATCGAAGCTAAATGCGTTATGCTAGTCACTAAGAATGTACACCAGATAGGTTCAATATGTAAGATAGACAGGCCTACGGGTACGCCAGATAGGTTCAATATGTAAGATAGACAAGCCTACGGGTACGCCAGATAGGTTCAATATGTAAGATAGACAGGTCTACGGGTACGCCAGATAGGTTCAATATGTAAGATAGACAGGCCTACGGGTACGCCAGATAGGTTCAATATGTAAGATAGACAGGCCTGCGGGTATGCCAGATAGGTTCAATATGTAAGATAGACAGGCCTACGGGTACGCCAGATAGGTTCAATATGTTAGATATACAGGCCTACGGGTACACCAGATAGGTTCAATATGTAAGATAGACAGGCCTACGGGTACACCAGATAGGTTCAATATGTAAGATAGGCCTACGGGTACACCAGATAGGTTCAATATGTAAGATAGACAGGCCTACGGGTACGTCAGATAGGTTCAATATGTAAGATAGACAGGCCTACGGGTACGCCAGATAGGTTCAATATGTAAGATAGACAGGCCTGCGGGTATGCCAGATAGGTTCAATATGTAAGATAGACCGGATCAACGGGTACGCCAGATAGGTTCAATATGTAAGATAGACAGGTCTACGGGTACGTCAGATAGGTTCAATATGTAAGATAGACAGGCCTACGTGTACGCCAGATAGGTTCAATATGTAAGATAGACAGGCCTACGGGTACGCCAGATAGGTTCAATATGTAAGATAGACAGGCCTACGGGTACACCAGATAGGTTCAATATGTAAGATAGACAGGCCTACGTGTACGCCAGATAGGTTCAATATGTAAGATAGACAGGCCTACGGGTATTCGTGGTCAGTCAACAGTTTTGCTTTACCTTTGGCGCTGAACCCGCTTTTTTCACTGACGACTTTTTGGCTGCCTGACTTTGACCTTTCCCGCCGTCCCAAAAACAAAAAGAAAAGAGTCAAAAGAGGTTTATTGTTGAAGGTATCTGGGCCCATAGACAAAGCTAGTAGGGATAGGGCTTTTGCTATACTTACACGAACGATCGATTCAAACCCGAATACAAAAACAAAATGGGATGAAACATAACCCACAAAGGCCCTTCTATATGAGAGCTGTCCTCGCTGTTAATAGTCTCTACCTTTTGTCTTTGACCTGATTCTGATGTTGAATTATCTCCTATTGAAAAAGTCTCGCATATATGCCAATGCGTCAGTGAGTTCTATAAAGGGCGCAGGACATACGCGTCATTGATTTGTCAAACGTCATTTGTCATGACGTAAGTTTTAGTTTTTACGTAATTTTATATTTTACGTTATATGAGTTTCACTTTCGCTTCATAGGCTTGAGAAAATGGTGACAAAACTGGCGGTACAATATCAGTCTTGCTATAATTTGTGTGAAAGCAGGTTGACTTTTACCTAGGTACATGATATACTAAGTACACGGGTCACCTGCACGCCTTCTGAAAGCGCGTCGATGTGGGTGTGCGTGTCATGCGCGCGCGCTCCAAACATCTCCAAGAGGCATAGATCCTCATGCGCCTGGAGGTCTCATGAGGATCTATTCCTCCTGGAGATGCGCGCATGTTTGTGTGTGTGTGTGTGTGTGTGTGTGTGTGTGTGTGTGTGTGTGTGTGTGTGTGTGAGAGAGAGAGAGAGAGAGAGAGAGAGAGAGAGAGAGAGAGAGAGAGAGAGAGAGAGAGAGAGAGAGAGAGAGATGATGATGATGATGATGAAACTTTATTTTTCAACGGTAAAAAGTTTTGACAGAAAACAAATCGTCATTTTACAAACTTGCCGTTGCTAGCATCTACAACATAAAAAAGGGAAAACTATAAAAAATATATTTACATACAAAACCCAATAGCATCATTATCTACAGAAAAAATAATAACACTCATTACACACACATGCACACACGCGCACGCGCCGCTCACACAAACACCCACACACACAAACAAACACGAACACACACACACACACACACACACACACACACACACACACACACACACACACACACACACAGACACACACATAAAAACCATCTTGTGAAATACATGAGGTAAGGAAATATTACAGTACCTGAGAAGTACTAAGTCTGACTCATCTGGTAATCATAAAGTTTTGTTTTAAAACTTCCTGGTGAGGTAATAGTTTTCAAATGTCCAGGGATTGAATTCCAAGCAAACGGACCAGAGAATGACATACTAGTTTTAAAAAGGTCGATTCTTGGCAGTGGTAAGGGTAAGGTATTGTTTCTTGAGGTCCGTTCACGTTCTTGGTGAGATATAAATTTAGTGATTAGATACTGGGGTGTCATATTATTCAGTATCTTATACATAAAGATGCATTATTTAAAGTAAGTTGCTGACGCAGACCGAGAATGTTTAAATGTCTAAATTTGTCTGTGGTAGGGATGGGGCGTCTATCTATCATTTTTACAGCTCTTTTGTATATGGAGTTTAACCTCTTCAGGTGGACATCACTGCAGCCGTCCCACACTGTGGAGACATAATCAACGTGGGACTTTATATGAGCATGAAAAAACAATTTAAGGGTATTTGTATCCGTTACATGTCTAAGCTGGGACAATAAGAAAGTGTTTTTAGCAATGGTCTTACAAACAGCATTTATATGGGTCTCCCAGCATAGAGAGAGGGAGAGAACAATGAACCTTTATTTTATAACGGTAAAAGTATTTGGTAACAGGACCAATTTTCAAATTTGCCGTTACTACCATTAAGCTAAGAACTACCATTGAACACTGTCACAAACAAAACAACAGTTTCACACGAAAGTAAATAAAAGCTCACAGGCACAAACACTCTCTACATCACACACACACATTTTACGCCGACACACATACACACAAAGACACACGCACATACTGCAACACAAGCAAACACACACACACACACACACACCAACGCACACACACACTACACAACACGCATACACACACTCACACCCCCCCTCTCCCCCAGAGGAACAATGAGGTGCAATTTCCCTAGAAAGAGAGAGAAATAAAATACAGTTCACAGTCATACAATGCACATACAAATATTAACCAAAATATACATGCATGTAAAAACAAGAAAATTGAAAGAAATACAGAATCAAGCCTAACGACAAATGAAACTATATACATGTATACCACACGACTATGCACACATACGCACAAACACAAACATGTATACTCACGCGCGCACTCACACATACACATGCACTCATGCATACACACACACGCACGCACACACACACACACACACACACACACACACACACACACACACACAGAGATAAAGAGAGAGAGAGAGAATGACGTCATTTTTAGAGTATTATGTCAGTGTTTGCGTGGTGACGGATTTGCCTCTTTTACGTCACCGCCACTGTCTGACTTTCTCTAGAAGTAAATTTTGTTAGCGTTTTAATTTTTTGTTGTTGAAAAGAATTAATTTTTACTAAAGAAGTTGAAAAGATACAATGCTAGCTATCGAACTCATCCAATGTCTTTTTCCAAACTAGCTATATGCAAAAGTTCAAGTAAATATGACAAAATTACTGACTCTAATCTGGGTCAACCGACTTCCATTAAACGGTTGTTTATGTCTTCAATGAGACATTTAATTAAAATATGCTTGGAGGCTCTCTCAGCCACCCACTTAAAAAAGTATTTCGCCAAGTTTCAAGCTTGTGTGTACAGAAAAAATCGGAGATTCTCTTGTTTACATACATACGCACACACATACGCACATACACACATACGCACATACATACATACACACATACATACATACTCACATACCGCGCTTCGCGCCAAATGTACGTTCAGCAGCGAGGTTAGCGTAACTAGACATGATATAATTTTTAATTGTTAGAGGTTTAGCCTGCCCACCTTTGACATCATGGACATGCTATTAAATTCGCCCCACAGCGACCCGTCCTAAAAAGTCCCTTCTATAAATAGAAGGGACTTAAAAACACATGACACGGATAACCGACAGTCATTCGTCTGGTTATAGTTCAGCATCAGTGTTACGTGGTGGAGTCGTAGTCGTAGTATGATAAACACACCAGACGCACGCACATAAGGTTCTTTTAAATAAACTTCATTCAGCTGCAACCCGTCACACGTGGCTTAAGGATGTAGACAATACTGGAGTAACAGTTCCAACAATATTTTAATTCAGCGATGCGATCTGCACACAATGCATTCCCAAATGCACCTACACTGATACAATGTCTTCTCTTCTGCAAATGTCAACACTGGCGACATCAAGTTCCTCACACAACATACACCACCGTTACGCTGTGTCTCTCACAATGTACACCCCATACGGGCCACGTACCTACGATAAACTGTGTGTCCCTACACTTGACAATGCATGACAATGTACCTCCGTGCTTCCCAGCACACAGTTTTTATAGTTTAAAAACTTTCTAGAATAATCTAATGTATTTATACAATGCAACCAATCAGAACGAAACACGTTACTGAAACTCATTGATATTAATAAAAGAAGAACTTTCTCGAATAACTTATATTGTCTACAAAAATTCGGCTGCTCATTTCAGCCCCAAATCCCAGTATGTAATGATATCACACAAAAATATGGTAAACCGTTTACGACTTTTCACAACACGCAAAGAACGGTTGCTGATTTCACGCGCACAGTAAACAACTATGACCAGCAGCTTTGCTATTATGTTACAAAAATGTAACTTACTCTTTTGACGCCACATGTACGAGGTCACTAGACAGCGCGACTCTGTTTCGAACGTTCTGGTTCATTCTCAGCTAATCTACGCAAACAAAAATCGACCGCTCTTCTCCGTGCGACTTTTCTAGAAGCTTCCGGACTAAAATTAACGTATCATAACAAAGCCAAATCCGCTATCATGGACGAACGATAAAGAATCTCACTAAAACGTACGTGATACGTAACCATGATAGCTCAAACCTAATTAACAAAACGTAAACTCAAAAAAAGCAACTCTTCACTAGATACACAATTCTCAACACTAACACATCGCCCTCACATCCACCCACATTATAGTAAAAGTCAGGTTAGGTAAACTGTCCTCATTATCCAACCTGCTCAACTGGTGTTATCGCTCTGTATCGTTCGCACGTTTCTCCACGTCTAGGCCTCCCCACCCGGGTCTGCCCTGGGGGACTTGGGTGGGGTTAACTACTTTTTAGTTCCCAGGGTCACCCTGGTCAGCCCCACAGGGTAGGTTTTATCTTTTATTCTGGGGCATGTGTTTCTGTCTGCCCTTGGTCCATTCATCTGTATTTGCCTTTTTAAAACTCTCCCTACTGTCTGCGCTGCCTGTAGCTCTTGATATTGGATGTGTGTTGCTAAATGGTCTTAGCTTTATTTAGGCCCCATGTGTTAGGTTTATTTAACGTATTTGACCGGCTGGCGACATAGTTTACATTCAATGTTCTGTTTAGTTTAGTTTTTTTCACAAGCAGTGCAGGCGCGTTCTGAGAAAGCCTTGTTGCTGTCGGGACGTTAAGCAATGTAAATCAATCAATCAATCAATCAATCCACGTCTAGGCGTGTAGTTTCTTGCGTCACGCGTTCATGAAGCAGTCCCACGTTCCCCGAACTGTGGACGTCCTCTCGACTCGCTCCTCTAGCGCAGCCTCTGTTGACTTTGATGTCTTGTCACCAAATCTCTCGCTCCCCGAGTGGTGAATGTCCTCTCGACACGTTCCTCCAGCGGCAGCCTCTGTTGACTTTGACGTCTCGGCGTCACGTCGCTCCGCTCCGCACAAGAACTCTGTACAATAAAGTTCTAATGTCATAACACTTGCTTAACACACACATATTGGATGATATGAGGTACAATACCTGGCTAATACAAATAAATCTACACGTTTATTCACACGTTCGTGCTTCTTAAAACAGGCTAGATTTGCAACACACCATAACTCAGTCACTATACTAAAAAATACTATAACATGACGCACGCGCCATACATTGGTTCGTACGTAGGAAAAGATTATACTTAACACAACCACGTACTACCTTCATAAACGACTTCGGCATACACACCTCACATAGGAAAATCACCGGTTATCTCAATAAATTCTAAACCGACATAACTGAACCAAATTAACGCTACACAACCGAACTAAATCTTACTAACGCATACTCCCTTTTACTCAGTAGCTATCGATAATACATAAAAAAAACGTACCTCAAATCTAGGTTTCAGAGTCTTGGAATACGGCTAGTGTATCCGACATACGCCCATCCTCATTGACAGAATAGACCGTACTGATTACTCTAGCGCTCTGTTAGACTGAGCTCTCCCTAAACTCCGCGCAAATCGCTGCAATCCTGAATGCACGAACTACTCTTGAATACACGGACTACTGGTTACACCCGAAAAACCGCTGACACGACAGTACAATGCAGAAACCCTGTGTGAACGTTATGCGTGGGCATAGACCTTCAGCACAGCGGTCAGTGGCTTTGATGCTGAGTAGACCAATCATATCTTTGATGCTGAGTAGACCAATCATATCTTTGATGCTGAGTAGACCAATCATATCTTTGATGCTGAGTAGACCAATCATATCTTTGATGCTGAGTAGACCAATCGTATCTTTGATGCTGAGTAGACCAATCATATCTTTGATGCTGAGTAGACCAGTCATATCTTTGATGCTCAGTAGACCAATCATATCTTTGATGCTCAGTAGACCAATTATATCTTTGATGCTCAGTAGACCAATCATATCTTTGATGCTCAGTAGACCAATCATATCTTTGATGCTCAGTAGACCAATCATATCTTTGATGCTCAGTAGACCAATCATATTCTTCATTGCAGCCATTTACCCAAGTCGGAACACTTTCTTGTGAAACTGCAGAACCTGATATGTATTTTTTAAATTAATGTGTGTAACTTTAGACGAACGTGTGTTAATTTCGGGTTAAAGGGCACGACAGGAAAGGGGGAAGGTGCGGGCAGGAGGTAACGCTTGGAGTGCGCACACACGTCATTTGCGGGTTGGTGAGGCTTCCCCCGTAATGAAGGTGACCACTTGAAGCCGCACGACTGGCGTTGGAGAGCAGGGCTGGCTGTATCTGGGGCAGGCATCGATTGGTGAAATCTGACTGCAAATCTTCACTGAGAGAGAGAGAGAGAGAGAGAGAGAGAGAGAGAGAGAGAGAGAGAGAGAGAGAGAGAGAGAGAGAGAGAGAGAGAGAGAGAGAGAGAGAGAGAGAGTGAGAGTATATCCCCGGGGTTTAATTAAGATAACGTTTCTCAATGTGAAGTAGAACAGGAGCTGATGTTGGTCAACATAAGGCATTGATGATTATGGCACCGCGGTGGGTGCGCTTGTGACTGTGTTATTTTAGAATAATTTCATGTGCGCTACCGTGGTTCCATCGTGGCACCACCAGCTTCAAGTAAATGCTGACCAATGTGCGCCCAGTTGGCCGCGAGGCGACTCATGGAAGATGTTATCGTTATAATTATGGGTAAAAGTCTGTGATTTTGAAGCCTACGGCTTCAAACAATGCTACATAACGTTCAGTACGGCTTTATGCTGTAATGTACAAAGTCACAAAACTGTACACATTTAACCGTTTAAGTGAACTCTGAACAGGAAAGTCTGTTAAAGTGCTAATTCAGCCAAAAGACAAGGGCAGGTGATGTAGGGTCAAGTGGACGCTGAACAGCAGAGGCAGTAAAACTACATGACGGAAGGCGAGTGTCGGTAGTGATGACAAGTGCTGAAGTCGGACAGTGTCATTAGTACGCACCATCCCGCGCTGGTGTGAGACCCAAGGTAAAATAACACGTTTTACATTGATCTACTTGACGTGAGAACCAGGTGACATTAAGGCCCAGCTGACAAAAAGTGACAGACCAAGACACATTGTACATAGTCTTTAGATTCAGACACACGTTCTGACAATTACGCTGTTACTGGACGCTGTGTTTCCTTCCAACAGCCACCATGTCATTCACACAGTTCCGAGACGTTATGCTCCCTGCCAATAGCCAACAGGACATTGACACAGGTACTGGACATTGTGTTTCCAACAGGACATTGACACAGGTACTGGACATTGTGTTTCCAACAGGACATTGACACAGGTACTGGACATTGTGTTTCCAACAGGACATTGACACAGGTACTGGACATTGTGTTTCCAACAGGACATTAAAAAACTAGACCGAAAGGGTTGACTGCCAGTGCTTGTAATTTAGAAAAAAAAAAACTACCAAGTGAGTAGGAGAAAGCACTGTCAAGGGAGAGAAGTGTACATGATAGACCAATGATCATAGATCTACTTTGGTCCAAGCACACACACAAAAAAAAAAGATAGGAAAGAGGGGGTGCGCTAAGTAAGAGACTGAAAGCAATGCATATGGAAGCCCCCTCTTTCCTATCTTTGTGTGTGTGTGCTTGGACCAAAGTAGATCTATGATCATTGGTCTATCATGCACACTTCTCTCCCTTGACAGTGCTTTTTCCAACAGGACATTGGCACAGGTACTGGACATTGTACTAGCCTGACAAACGGCTCCGTGATATTACACTGAGGATGCATTGCTCAAGGTCTCTGTCTTGAGAGATGTCACGGTGCTGATGTAGAATGGAGTCTCGACTAATGAGCGATGTATGGAGTTTAATCACGTGGTATTGGAACTAAAATTGGGTTCTTCGTTTGTCAGTTATGACGACAGGCCAGAACATGTATTATTATTGTGACTACGGTATAGAATGCCTTCCCCTCTCACACACGTCAAGCTCCCTCAATTTCAATTATGAACAAAACCTCAACCGTCTGTTTTCGAGTGTTTTTGACTCTGACATACCCTAACCCTTGTACACGCGGCCACTGGTGCTGTAAACAATCCCGGTGACTGCACTCACAAGAGGGTTAACTGCCACAACCTTATGGTTGTTGTTTCCAGTGCTCTGTGTGCATGTTCCCTTGATCTGCATTGTGTGTGTGTGCGGAAGTATACATAGATGGTTTTGAGTGTTAGTAGATACGCCATGTGTCCTTGCTGTTTTTCAAGTCTCATCTGTTTATACAAGCGATTTTTAGGATGGGTTGCGGCGGAGCAAATTCAAAAGAACGCCCGTGACGACAAAGGCGGGCTCGTCTGCAAATCCGACAACTAAAGTAACTAGAAAAAATGACATGTCTAGTTACGGTAGCTTCGCTTCAGAACGTATTTTTGGCGGGAAGCGCCGCGTGCGTGTGTGTGTGTGTGTGTGCGCGCGCGCGCGCGTGTGTGTGTGTGTGTGTGTGTGTGTGTGTGTGTGTGTGTGCTTGTGTGTGTGTGTGTGTGTATGTGTGTGTGTGTGTGTGTGTGTGTGTGGTTGTACCGCATTAGGGTTGTACCGCCATAGGGTTGTACCGCATTAGGGTTGTACCGCCTTAGGGTTGTACAGCGTTAGGGTTGTACCGCCTTAGGGTTGTAACGCCTTAGGGTTGTACCGCCTTAGGGTTGTATCGCGTTAGGGTTGTACCGCGTTAGGGTTGTACCGCCTTAGGGTTGTACCGCGTTAGGGTTGTACCGCCTTAGGGTTGTACCACCTTAGGATTGTATCGCGTTAGGGTTGTACCGCGTTAGGGGTTGTACCGCCTTAGGGTTGTACCGCCTTAGGGTTGTACCGCCTTAGGGTTGTACCGCATTAGGGTTGTACCGCATTAGGGTTGTGCCGCGTTAGGGTTGTACCGCGTTAGGGTTGTACCGCATTAGGGTTGTACCGCATTAGGGTTGTACCGCGTTAGGGTTGTACCGCGTTAGGGTTATACCGCATTAGGGTTGTACCGCATTAGGGTTGTACCGCATTAGGGTTGTACCGCATTAGAGTCCGTCATTTTGTCATATTCACTTAAACGTTTGGATATAGCTAGATTGGAGAAAGACATTGGATGAATTCGTTAGCCAGCTATGTACCATTGCAGCGTCTTCAGTAAAATGCATTCTTTTCAACAACAACAAAAAACAATAAAACAAAAAGACAAGATGGACCATAACCCACAAAGTCCCTTCTATATGAGAGCTGTCAATGGTCTCTACCTTTTGTCTTTGACCTGATTCTGAATTATCTCCTATTGAAAAAGTTTCGCAGATCTGCCAATGCGTCAGTGAGTTATATAAGGGGCGCAGGACATATGTGTCATTGATTTGTCAAACGTCATTTGTCATGACGTAAGTTTTTCTATTCCTCCTGGAGATGCGCGCATGTTTTTGTGAGAGAGAGGGTGAGCGCCGCGCGCGCAAGAGAGAATGACGTCATATTTATAGTATTGTTTCAGTATCTGCGTGGTGACGGAGTTGCCTCTTTTACGACACCGCCACTTTATGACTTTCTCTAGAAGTGAAGGTTTTTTAGTGTTTTAATTTTTTTCTGAAAAGAATTAATTTTGACTAAAGAAGTTGAAAGGATACCGTAAGCTGGCTAATGAACTCATCCAATGTTTTCTCCAAACGAGCTATATGCAAAAGTTCAAGTAAATATGACAATCTGGGTCAACCGACTTCCTACAAACGGATGTTTATGCCTTCAATGAGACATTTAATTAAAATATGCTCGGCGGCTCGCTTAGCCACCCACTTAAGAAAGTATTTCGCCAAGTTTCAAGTTTGTGTGTACAGAAATATCGGAGATTATCTTGTTTACACACATACACACACACACACACACACACACACACACACACACACACACACACACACACACACACACACACATACATACATACATACGCACATACATACGCATATACATACATACGCACGTGCGGCGCTTCGCGCCAAATGTACGTTCAGCAGCGAGGTTAGCGTAACTAGACATGACGTAATTTGTATCTTGTTACTTCAATTGTTCGAGGTTTAGCCTGCCCGCCTTTGACACCATGGACATGCTATTAAATTCGCCCCACCGCGACCCGTCCTAAAAAGTCCCTTCTATAAATAGATCGGACTTACAAAAAAACAGTAAAAAGGATTGTCTCTGGAGAAAGTCAGACCGTGCTGGTGACAAAAAAAAGCAAATCCGTCACCAGTCAGACATAACGCAATACTCTAAATGACGTAATTCTCTCTCTCTCTCTCTCTCTCTCTCTCTCTCTCTCTCTCTCTCTCTCTCTCTCTCTCTCTCTCTCGCTCGCTCTCTCTCTCTCTCTCTCTCTCTCTCTCTCTCTCTCTCTCTCTCTCTCTCTCTCTCTCTCTCTCTCTCACATGCGTGCATCTCCAAGACAAGAGGCATAGATCCTCATGCGCCAAGAGGGCGCATGCGGATCTATGCGTCTTGGAGATGTTTGGAGCGTGCGTGCACGCACGCAGGCACACGCACGCACGCACGCACGCACACACACAAAACACACACACATACACACACACACGGTACACACACACACACACACACACACACACACACACACACACACACACACACAATCGACGCGCTTTCATCGGAGCATGCAGGTGTACTTAGTATTGCATGTAGCTAGGTAAAGTCAACCTGATTTCACACAAAGTATAGCATGACTGAAATTGTACCTTGAAATTCTAGTTTTCTCATCATTTTCTCAAGTCTTGAAGCGAAAGTGAAACTCTTATCACGTAAAATATAAAATTAAGTAAAAACAAAAAATACGTCATGACATATGACGTTTGACAAACCAATGACGCGTATGTCTTGCGCCCCTTATAGAACTCACTGACCTATTGGCAGATCTGCGAGACTTTTTGAATTGGAGACATTTCAACATCAGAATCAGGTCAAAGACAAAGGTAGAGATCCTTGACAGCCGCGAGGACAACTCTCATATTGAAGGGACTTTGTGGGTTATGATTCATCCCATCTTTTTGTTTGTGTATGTGTATTGTACATGTGTATTGCCAGTGTTGCTCTTTGAGCCTTTTGTGAGCGATAATGTTTGACGGCTACTACTACTACCACTACTACTACCACTACTACTACCACTACTACTACAGCTACTACTAATACATGATTTGTACATGTACAGTATATTTCGAACACGATTCTGGCTCCTAGTGACCGGACCGGCGTCTTAGCAATTTGTTTCTATCAAGAGGTCGTGTACAGAGTGCAGTTATTAACTAACCCCCCCCCCCCCCCCCCCTGGGTGTTTCTTTGTGTTGCAGTCGGCACCTGAGCACAGCGTGGTTTTAGTACAGAAAAGTCACGTGCACACGGCGACATCACAACACACGTGCACAACAGACAGTCCACAACCGCCATCACGGATCTGAGCGGGTCGGGTTGCCGTGTGCCACTACCAGGCAGCAAAACGGCAGAGGACATCGATTTCAGGTACTGTCGATTACTTCCCTCGCTCATACGTTGATTGTTATTGCATCATCCTCTTCCTCACCTTATCAGCATCATCATCACCTCGGTCACAATGATCGACAAAGTCATTATGTATATTGCATGTGTTGCAGACCGCGCTTCACGAGAATGGACTCTATGAAAGAACTGAAGGACTGGCTAGTGACCAAGTGCAGGTTACCGGGGTTTCACCACACACTCAAGCCGCCAGATGGCGCCGACAGCAAGTTCACCGCCAACCTCGTCACCCCGCAAACCATCCCCGAGTTCGTCATCCCGGGATCTGCCGAGTCCTCGCGGAACCCCAGCATCTGTTCCAGTGACGACATGCGCAGTCACTCCAGCGGCATGAGCGTTACGTGCTCCCCCAGTAACTCGCCCGCTGTGTCACCGCGGAACTCGCTGGCCGGGCTGGCGGTGCCCGAGAACAAGTCCCCCATCAGAGTCAGGTCGGCCCCAGTGTCACCGCGTCGCGACTCGCTGGGATTCCTCAGGGATTTTGGTGCACGTTCTCTCTCTAACATCAACAACCGTGACAACAACAACACCGACCACGACCAGGCGTCGACACCGGAAGTGCCCCAGTTTGCCAAGGTCAAGGCCAACTTTGCCTTTTCCACGCTTCGCGAGAGTCCGCACTGCAGGAGGAAGGAGGCGGGGCCGGTCTATGACGGCAAGCCAGATGCCGACCACCGCCTGAGAACCTTCATGCGCCGGCCCTTTAGGTAGGAGATAGTTCGTAAGTTTTAGAGTTTAACGTCGAGCTGGCGACTCAGGCCATCTCACACCGGCCCTTCAGGTAGGAGAGGAGATGCGCCCAGAATCCGGGTTCAAACCCTCCACTGTCACGTGTTCGAGTCAGGAATACCCTGTCACGTTACCACACGCAGTCAGTCCCACACTGTCACGTTACCACGCTTAGTCGGTCACACACTGTCACGTTACCACGCTTAGTCGGTCACACACTGTCACGTTACCACGCTTAGTCGGTCACACACTGTCACGTTACCACGCTTAGTCGGTCACACACTGTCGCGTTACCACGCTTAGTCGGTCACACACTGTCACGTTACCACGCTTAGTCGGTCACACACTGTCACGTTACCACGCTTAGTCGGTCACACACTGTCACGTTACCACGCTTAGTCGGTCACACACTGTCGCGTTACCACGCTTAGTCGGTCACACACTGTCACGTTACCACGCTTAGTCGGTCACACACTGTCACGTTACCACGCTTAGTCGGTCACACACTGTCACGTTACCACGCTTAGTCGGTCACACACTGTCACGTTACCACGCTTAGTCGGTCACACACTGTCACGTTACCACGCTTAGTCGGTCACACACTGTCACGTTACAACGCTTAGTCGGTCACACACTGTCACGTTACCACGCTTAGTCGGTCACACACTGCTACGTTACCACGCTTAGTCAGTCACACACTGTCACGTTACCACGCTTAGTCGGTCACACACTGTCATATTACCACGCTTAGTCGGTCACACACTGTCACGTTACCACGCTTAGTCGGTCACACACTGTCACGTTACCACGCTTAGTCGGTCACACACTGTCATATTACCACGCTTAGTCGGTCACACACTGTCACGTTACCACGCTTAGTCAGTCACACACTGTCACGTTACCGTGTCTCTAACACGCTGTCACGTTACCGTGTCTCTAACACGCTGTCACGTTACCGTGTCTCTAACACACTGTCACGTTACCGTGTCTCTAACACACTGTCACGTTACCGTGTCTCTAACACACTGTCACGTTACCACACTCAGGCAGTCACACACTGTCGCGTCACCGAGCCACTAACACAGTCACATGCCTGCAGGTCGCACGAGTCCCTGGTGTCTAATGACGCGTCGGGCGCGTCAGGCGGCGTCACGGAGTATCACCCCTGTCTGTCCTCATCCAATTCGCCGCGCCGCTGCTCGCCTGTCTTTGCCGACCAAAACGATTACCTGCCCTTACGCGAGTCGTTCCGGAGGTCTCAGCGGTACTACCGGCGGCGGTCCTCGCTGGCTCAGGTAGAGATGACGACGGCGTTGTGGCGGCAGTATAGAGACAGTAGCTCGGCGCTGGGAGACAGTCCAGTCAGGCGTATCCCCGTCACCAACCTCATGACAGTCCCGCCAAACACTTGTCTCCAGAAGCGACACTCGGCGCCATCAGAAGTCACGGCCGCGACCGGCTGTCTGCTGACCGTCAACAACCACAACCACACCACCGACCGACAACCGCACGAGGCCTGCAGCAGCGGCGTGACGTCACGTGAGACTTGCCACGAGCGCCCCCTGGAAGAGGCTGACGAGGAGGGAAAGACGGCGACGGAGCGAGGCGACATCAAGTTTTCCTTCCAGTACTTCCCGGCCACGCGGCGACTCAAGCTCCTGTTGATACGAGCGGAAAACCTTCACTTCCCCGCGCGGCCTGACGTCATCACAAACCCCTTCTTCAAGGTTAGTACCCAATGTCACGTGTGTTGCTCTGTCACATTGGACCTCATGGCCTCAGACCGTAAGATACAAAATCTCAGATCAGGGGTCAGTTGCACGAGTAAGCTTAGTCCTGCGCCAGTCACTAAGCAAGGTGCTCCGCTATAGCGCCACAACACTCACCCCGCTATAGCGCCACAACACTCACCCCGCTATAGCGCCACAACACTCACCCCGCTATAGCACCACAACACTCACCCCGCTATAGCGCCACTACACTCACCCCGCTATAGCGCCACAACACTCACCCCGCTATAGCGCCACAACACTCACCCTGCTATAGCGCCACAACACTCACCCCGCTATAGCGCCACAACACCCACCCCGCTATAGCGCCACAACACTCACCCCGCTATAGCGCCACTACACTCACCCCGCTATAGCGCCACAACACTCACCCCGCTATAGCGCCACAACACTCACCCCGCTATAGCGCCACAACACTCACCCCGCTATAGCGCCACAACACTCACCCAGCTATAGCGCCACTACACTCACCCCGCTATAGCGTCACAACACTCACCCCGCTATAGCGCCACTACACTCACCCCGCTATAGCGCCACAACACTCACCCCGCTATAGCGCCACTACACTCACCCCGCTATAGCGTCACAACACTCACCCCGCTATAGCGCCACAACACTCACCCCGCTATAGCGCCACTACACTCACCCCGCTATAGCGCCACAACACTCACCCCGCTATAGCGCCACAACACTCACCCCGCTATAGCGCCACAATACTCACCCCGCTATAGCACCACTACACTCACCCGCTATAGCGCCACAACACTCACCCCGCTATAGCACCACAACACTCACCCCGCTATAGCGCCACAACACTCACCCCGCTATAGCGCCACAACACTCACCCCGCTATAGCGCCACAACACTCACCCCGCTATAGCGCCACAACACTCACCCCGCTATAGCACCACAACACTCACCCCGCTATAGCGCCACAACACTCACCCCGCTATAGCGCCACAACACTCACCCCGCTATAGCGCCACAACACTCACCCCGCTATTGCGCCACAACACTCACCCCGCTATAGCGCCACACACACACACACACACACACACACACACACACACACACACACACACACACACACACACACACACACTTAGACTTAGTGGGATATTCCACACACACACACACTCATTTAGATATCCCCCCCCACACACACACACACACACACACTCACTCACACACACACACACACACACACACACACACACACACACACACACACACACACACACACACACATAACGCGTCCCGCAAAATGTACGTTCAAGAACGCGGTTAGCGTAGCTAGACATGGCGTAATTTTTATCAGTCGTGTTACTTCACTTTCCGTGTCTGATGTGTGCCCGCCTATGTTTGTCATTTGCATGCTACGGAACGTGCTGCAATCAGCCCCATCTCAGAGTCTAGCGTATTTTCAATGCGGTAGACAAAGAGGGAGAAACGAAGACTTATTAAGAAAACAAAATAATAAATATGCAAAGAAATAAACAATAAAGGTGAAAATAAACGCCTATAAACCCTAACCGTACTCTAACCTCCTTCTTGGCTTGACTTCGCGAACGAAGATTCTATAGGGCTTGCCCACGTCGTCTGCAGGCATTTTCGTGGCTGCGGAGGCCAATCCGGGACAGGCAGGTTCGACCGCAGTGGCTGCAGGGGAAGGTCTGGTCAGGGTTCTGAGTTACGGCAACTCGTTTTTTTCTCCTGAGCCGTTTGTCCTTAAGGTTAGCTCTGCGAGAGTCCTCAAAGGAGACGGCTGCCTTGTAGATGGTGGAGCGCCAGGTGTCACGGTCCGCAGCAAGCGAAGACCACTGGCGGTGGTCGATTTGGCAAGCACTAAGTGACTTCTTGAGACCGTCTTTGTATCTCTTCTTTGGTGCCCCTCTGTCACGGTGTCCAGTAGCAAGCTCGCCGAACAGAACTCTAACCTAACGTTTGAAGAAACAGCAGAAAATATAAGTCAGCTGAAAGCTCTAAACATACCACAGGCCCTAACACACCCTGCCGTCACGTGGTCCCAACCCGCACTATCCAATACCGGTCAAAATCACACTAACATCCCGCTAGTCTGAACACCACACGAATACCCCAGTTGGCACGAGAAAATACTACTACGCACAAAAATATCCGATCTACCGGTGAATCCCATAGCTAAATCCTGTCACCTAAGACCTAGCTATATCTAAAAAGCTAACCGAAGTCTCTTCTGTGACAAGGTGTCCCTGATGTCTGTTCTGTCTGCAGGCGACGCTGGTGCCGGGCACCACACCTGGTTGTTGTAAGCTGTGACTATGTCTGTGTGCAGACGACCCTGGTGCCGGGCACCACACCTGGTTGTTGTAAGCTGTGACTATGTCTGTGTGCAGACGACCCTGGTGCCGGGCACCACACCTAGTTGTTGTAAGCTGTGACTATGTCTGTGTGCAGACGACCCTGGTGACGGGCACCACACCTGGTTGTTGTAAGGTGTAGCTATGTCTGTGTGCAGGTGAGCCTGGTGCCGGGCACCACACCTGGTTGTTGTAAGGTGTGACTATGTCTGTGTGCAGGTGAGCCTGGTGCCGGGCACCACACCTGGTTGTTGTAAGGTGTGACTATGTTTGTGTGCAGGTGTCCCTGATGCCGGGCAAGCTGCAGAAACAGATCTCCGAGACAGTGAAGCACACGCGGAACCCCGTGTATAACCGCGAGTTTTTCTTCAGCGACATCAAGATGGAGGAGCTGAAGAACCTGCGCCTGAGGATCAAGGCCTTTCACAAGTCGCACAACCTCAAGCTGGCCGAGTACCTTGGGGAGGTCAACATCCCACTTGCCAACTATGACCTGCTGATGGAGAACCGCATGTGGACCGACCTGCACTTCAAGCCTTACGAAAAGGTATATACCTTGTGACTGTGACAGGTGTTCATGTATTGTCCTTGTTGTGGCGGTGTTGTTCGTGGCGGTGGTGGTGCTAAAGAATGTCCTGTTGATGGAGAACCGCACGTGGAACGTCATGGTGGGTGTGGTGATGACGTGTAGAGCGTCATGGTGGCTGTGGTGATGACGTGTAGAGCGTCATGGTGGCTGTGGTGTTGACGTGTAGAGCGTAATGGTGGCTGTGGTGATGACGTGTAGAGCGTCATGGTGGCTGTGATGATGACGTGTAAAGCGTCATGGTGGCTGTAATGGTGACGTGTAGAGCGTCATGGTGGCTGTGGTGATGACGTGTAGAGCGTCATGGTGGCTGTGGTGATGACGTGTAGAGCGTCATGGTGGCTGTGGTGATGACGTGTAGAGCGTCATGGTGGCTGTGATGGTGACGTGTAGAGCGTCATGGTGGCTGTGCTGGTGACGTGTAGAGCGTCATGGTGGCTGTGATGGTGACGTGTAGAGCGTCATGGTGGCTGTGATGGTGACGTGTAGAGCGTCATAGTGGCTGTGATGGTGACGTGTAGAGCGTCATTTTGGCTGTGGTGATGACGTGTGGAGCGTCATGGTGGCTGTGGTGATGACGTGTATAACGTCATGGTGGCTGTGGTGATGACGTGTAGAACTTCATGGTGGCTGTGGTGATGACGTGTAGAACGTCATGGTGGCTGTGGTAATGACATGTAGAACGTTATGGTGGCTGTGATGGTGACGTGTAGAGCGTCATGGTGGCTGTGATGGTGACTGATGACGTGTAGAACGTCATGGTGGCTGTGATGGTGACGTGTAGAGCATCATGGTGGCTGTGATAGTGACTGACGACGTGTAGAACGTCATGGTGGTTGTGATGGTGACGTGTAGAGATTCATGGTGGCTGTGGTGATGACTGATGACGTGTAGAACGTCATGATGGCTGTGGTGGTGACGTGTAGAGCTTCATGGTGGCTGTGGTGATGACTGATGACGTGTAGAACGTCATGGTGGCTGTGGTGGTGACGTGTAGAGCTTCATGGTGGCTTTGGTGATGACTGATGACGTGTAATACGTCATGGTGGCTGTGATGGTGACGTATAGAGCGTCATGGTGGCTGTGGTGATGACTGATGACGTGTAGAACGTCATGGTGTCTGTGATGGTGACGTGTAGAACGTCATGGTAGCTGTGATGGTGACGTGTAGATCTTCATGGTGGCTGTGGTGATGACGTGTAGAACGTCATGGTGGCTGTGATGGTGACGTGTAGAACATCATGGTGGCTGTGGTGGTGACGTGTAGAATGTCATGGTGGCTGTGGTGGTGACGTGTAGAATGTCATGGTGGCTGTGATGGTGTTTGCTGATATATATATATAACGTCATGATGGCTGTGATAGTGACGTGTAGGAAGTCATGGTGGCTGTGATAGTGACGTGTAGAACGTCATGGTGGCTGTGGTGGTGACGTGTACAACGTCATGGTGGCTGTGGTGATGACTGATGACCTGTAGAACGTCATGATGGCTGTGATAGTGACGTGTAGGACGTCACTGTGGCTGTGGTGGTGACGTGTAGTACGTCATGGATGGTGGTGAGGTTAGAACGTCATAGTAGTGGTGATGACGGTTGGCAAACTGTCCCGAGGCTGATATTGACAGGTTTTAGAAGTTGTCAGTTGAAGACCACACTGAAGTCCTAGAAACCGATCGTCCATTGTACTATACTACTGTACTACTTTACTATACTATCTGGCTGTGACAACCCTTTGTGGCACTACCCTTCATCCATCATATGCTCTATCTCGTGTTGTACTGCATCACAGCGAGAATGGGTTAAAATGATCAGTTTACAGAAAATCAGGCGCGCACGACATCTGCAGTGGACTATTGCAACACCTTTTTCGCATTTTGATGGTGATGATGATGGTGATGATGATGACGGTGATGATGATCATGATGATGATGATGATGACGGTGATGATGACGGTGATGATGATGATGATGATGATGATGATGATGATGATGATGAGGAGGACGATGACGACGACGATGATGATGATGATATGATGATATGATGATATGATGATATGATGATATGATGATGATGATGATGATGATGATGATGGTGAATGGTTGATGGTTGATGATGATGATGATGATGATGGTGATGGTGATGATGATGGTGATGATGATGGTGATGATGAGGATGAGGATGAGGACGGTGATGATGATGATGATGATGATGATGATGATGATGATGCGATGAACAATCGTAATTTGTATCGGTTAACATTTTGACTATCGGCAGCCGTTTTGTGGCAAATGATTCCTGCAGAAAATATTGCTCTGCAAAGGTGACATTCAAAGTTCACGTTATTATAGAAATAGGACTTGAAAGGTTGTTAATTAGGTAGCTATTGTGCTCAGGGATTTCGCCTGGCTTGCAGGTAAACGTTGTATCGTCGTACGCTCGGCGCCACAGCCCAGGTAACTTTTCGCATGAGTTGTTGCCTGTTACTGTTTTTGTCGCCATTTTTTCATTCTTTCACTGCCCACTTTATCAATCCCATCTCACTGTAAATTCTTGGAATGGTCTTTGTCGTACAAAACCTCCCAAAGCGCAAAAGGCCATCGGGCCGACATCGACCGCCGTCGGCACGCGCACGGCCGTGTGCGGAGCAACGGCGGCCGACTTCGGCCCTATGGCCGTTTGCTCATTGTGCTCTTCTTCTGAATGATGGTGGATACACCAGGGACGAGGCATTGCTCTTCTGAATGATGGCGGATACGCCAGGGACGAGGCATTGCTCTTCTGGATAATGGCGGATACGTCAGGGACGAGGCATTGCTATTCTGGATAATGGCGGATACGTCAGGGACGAGGCATTGCTCTTCTGGATAATGGCGGATACGCCAGGGACGAGACATTGCTCTTCCGGATAATGGCGGATACGCCAGGGACCAGGCATTGCTCTTCTGGATAATGGCGGGATGCGGCGTCAGGAAGGAAACACCGGAGGGAAACAAGCAAAACACACGAAGCTTCTGTGGTTTATTCAATGGTCGTGTTTCATTCGTCAATCACCGTGCTTAATGCCAGCACTGGGCTTCCTTCATCCTGAAAGTTTCACTATTTCACATTTCACTATTTTATGGTGTTCAACACGGTTATCATAAATTATCATGACTAGCAAACGAAATGCGACATTTTTGTAATGATCTGTTTCTGATGATTCCAGAAATGTCGCATTTGTTTTGCTCATCAGTATATAAATTCAAGTCGTGTGTTTGCGCCTTGGTGTGTGCGTACTTACAGCTACGTACCTCATCTATCTTAAATCATTCAAGGCGCTCCGCATCCATAGCTGCGGAGTGTCGTATAGCGTTGCCGCGGGCACATGTTTTTATATAGCGCCCTTCTTACGTAGCGCCCTTCCCCACGGACAGCAAGCTCGGAGCGCTTTACAGCATATAAAAAAAAAATTTGAAAGGAGAAAAATTCGAACGCACTCACTCTTTAAATAAACACCTGCTCGCACCATGTAGGCACATTCCTAACACGAAACACACACACACACACACACACACACACACACACACACACACACACACACACACACACACACACACACACACAGCCTACCTACATGGGCTCCTATAAGAAAACAGCCAACATTTCCAGGCAGCACATCCAGACTAAGCTAATCTTGATATGCTACCTGGAAAAGATGGGTCTTCAAATTTGCTTTGAAGGTCATCAGGGTAAGGGATAGACGGACATGCAGTGGAAGTGAGTTCCAGATGTGAGGGGCCTGATAACCGAAAGAACGGGCACCAGCAGTTTTTAGGCTGATTCTGGGCTAAACAAGCAGTTTCTGTGAGCTTGTGCGTAGACTACTAGGATTGTGCGATGCAAGGGAAAGAGACAGATATGCAGGAAGTGTATTGTCATAGTGTTTGTATGCCAAAGTGGCCAGCTTGTACTATATTCTCTGCTTGACAGGTAGCCAGTGGAGATGCTTTAGCAGTGGTGTGACATGATCAGTGCGGTTTTTTTTTTTTTTTTTTTTTTTTTTGTTGTTGTGAAGGACTAACCGGGCTGCATTATTCTGGATACGCTGAATGCGAGTGAGTTGATCAGATGAGATACCAGTAAGGAGGGTATTACAGTAATCTAGACGGGACAGAATGCGAGAGCATACGAGCTGGGCAGTAGTCTTTTCTGTCAGAAAGGATCTGATCATGCCTATTCTGCGGAGCTCCAGTTAGGCAGTGCGGTAAAGATGGCTAACCTGTTTATTACATCTGATTTGAAAGAAATGTCATAACCACCTATGGAACTGTGATCACTGCTGGAGTCTGATGTTCTAGCTCGAGTACCAACAAGCATGCTCTCTGTTTTGTCATCATTTAACTTGAGTCTGTTGCAAGTCATCCAGTCTTTGACTTTAACTATACACTTCTCTACACTGGAGACAATGGTCTGCAGGTTACTAGGTTGGTCAGACTTAGAGCCCTTACTCAGCTATTGGTTACTAGGTTGGTCAGACTTAGAGCCCTTACTCAGCTATTGGTTACTAGGTTGGTCAGACTTAGAGCCCTTACTCAGCTATTGGTTACTACGTTGGTCAGACTTAGAGCCCTTACTCAGCTATTGGTTACTAGGTTGGTCAGACTTAGAGCCCTTACTCAGCTATTGGTTAATAGGTTGGTCAGACTTAGAGCCCTTACTCAGCTATTGGTTACTAGGTTGGTCAGACTTAGAGCCCTTACTCAGCTATTGGTTACTAGGTTGGTCAGACTTAGAGCCCTTACTCAGCTATTGGTTACTAGGTTGGTCAGACTTAGAGCCCTTACTCAGCTATTGGTTACTAGGTTGGTCAGACTTAGAGACCTTCTTCAGCTATTGGTTACTAGGTTGGTCAGATTTAGAGCCCTTACTCAGCTATTGGTTACTAGGTTGGTCAGACTTAGAGCCCTTACTCAGCTATTGGTTACTAGGTTGGTCAGACTTAGAGACCTTCTTCAGCTATTGGTTACTAGGTTGGTCAGATTTAGAGACCTTCTTCAGCTATTGGTTACTAGGATGGTCAGACTTAAAAACCGCCCTCAGCTATTTGTTACTAGGATGGTCAGACTTAGAGACCGTCCTCAGCTATTGGTTACTAGGATGGTCAGACGTGCAGACCTTCCTTAGCTATTGGTTACTAGGATGGTCAGACTTAGAGACCGTCCTCAGCAATTGGTTACTAGGATGGTCAGACGTGGAGACCTTCCTTAGCTATTGGTTACTAGGATGGTCAGACTTGGAGACCTTCCTTAGCTATTGGTTACTAGGATGGTCAGACTTAGAGACCTTCCTTAGCTATTGGTTACTAGGATGGTCAGACTTGGAGACCTTCCTTAGCTATTGGTTACTAGGATGGTCAGACTTGGAGACCTTCCTTAGCTATTGGTTACTAGGATGGTCAGACGTGGAGACCTTCCTTAGCTATTGGTTACTAGGATGGTCAGACGTGGAGACCGTCCTTAGCTATGAGACCTTCCTTAGCTATTGGTTACTAGGATGGTCAGACTTGGAGACCTTCCTTAGCTATTGGTTACTAGGATGGTCAGACGTGGAGACCTTCCTTAGCTATTGGTTACTAGGATGGTCAGACGTGGAGACCGTCCTTAGCTATTGGTTACTAGGATGGTCAGACGTGGAGACCGTCCTTAGCTATGAGACCTTCCTTAGCTATTGGTTACTAGGATGGTTAGACTTGGAGACCTTCCTTAGCTATTGGTTACTAGGATGGTCAGACGTGGAGACCTTCCTTAGCTATTGGTTACTAGGATGGTCAGACTTGGAGACCTTCCTTAGCTATTGGTTACTAGGATGGTCAGACGTGGAGACCTTCCTTAGCTATTGGTTACTAGGATGGTCAGACTTAGAGACCTTCCTTAGCTATTGGTACGGAGCGCCTCGAATGCGTTAAGTGCTTGATTGCTCTATAGTATACAGGTGTTGGTAGTGGAATGCATTTCAGAATAACTGACTGTCCATCAAACCAGCTTATACAGTACTAATACTTAAACAGTGCTTCTGTGCTTTCTTATATCATTAAGACTCACTGTGTTTTCATGTGACCTCTTGACTTTTCGAATTGCTTCATTACATTGAGGTAAAGGCTTCCCTACACGGAGAAATGAAATACACAAGAAACGAAACATTTTCATTGCATCGAAATGCCTCCTCCGCACACGCAGAAACGCCGAGAAAAATCATTTCGATTGGTACAGGGGAGGTAACTCTTAACTGACACATGCTGTGGTTTGTATCGGTGGATATCGGGTCATATTTCTGACTAATGACGCTTAACAACTAAACATATAAGACATGTGTGCCTTCACTTACACAATTAAAGTGAATTCCCGACCATATCGAATAAACTTTAGCGCTTTTGAATGCGTAAACAGGGCTGTTCAAGTGAATCGTGGATTCCGCTGTCTCGAAGCGATAGCCGCCATCTTGTAGGCTTCGCAGAGCAGCCGATGAAAGTGGGGTTCAGAATACTGACCTGAAATCATATTTTGGTGGTACTTTAGTGATAATACTTTATATATTCCATTTCGAAAATGATCCCCCCGCTTAAATCTTACAGAATCGTGCGTCATATCACGCGTTTTTAGCCATAATGGACCTGAATCCACGGCATCGCTTTACCCGCCATCTTGTTTTGGCTTGAATGACGTCAGATCTAGCATGTAACCAAGCGGAAGACGCTGTTTGGGCAACGGGTAGAAATGTTTCGGCGAAATGTTTCGCGAATAGAGACATGTTCTATTGCTCGAAATGTGCCGTTTCGCATTTCGTGAAACGGTGAAATGTTGGCGAAATGTCTGAAATGCGGACATTTCGACGAAATGATTCGTTTCGTTTCTCCGTGTGAGGAAGCCTTAACGTACAGTACAATCTACAGTAAAATAAAATACTTTTGTCAGAAGAAACAAGGAAAAAAAGAGAACGATTTAGAAGAAGAAGAAAAAAAAAAACACAATGAAAGAAGACAAGACATTAATATCCTTATAACTGACTCTGGCAATGGTGGCCTACACAGACAGATAACAGAAACGTGCAAGTTCATCAGGCCACACTGTCACCCATTCTGACGTGCATGTCCGGATACACGTCAAGGCCCCAGTGTAACGACTAACGACAATACAAGTCAAGGCGCCAGTGTAACGACTAACGACAATACAAGTCAAGGCCCCAGTGTAACGGCTAACGACAATACAAGTCAAGGCCCCAGTGTAACGGCTAACGACAATACAAGTCAAGGCCCAGTGTAACGGCTAACGACAATACAAGTCAAGGCCCCACTGTAACAGCAAACGGAAATACAAGTCAAGGCCCCACTGTAACAGCAAACGGAAATACAAGTCAAGGCGACACTGTAACAGCAAACGGAAATACAAGTCAAGGTCCCACTGTAACAGCTAACGGCACTACGCGTCAAGGCCCCACTGTAACGGCTATCGACAATACCAACCAAGGCCCCACTGTGACGGCTATCAGCAATACCAATCAAGGCCCCACTGTAACGGCTATCGGCAATACCAATCAAGGCCCCACTGTAACAGCTAATGGCAATACACTTCAAGGCCCCACTGTAACGGCTAACGGCAATATAAACGTACGTACACCAGGCCTAGCTAGAAGACCAAGCAAAAGCCAAGTAATGTATAGCACTGGAGGTCCCGCATATGTGAATTTTGCGTAGGACTTGTGGGGTGGCGCTAAACGACAGACATAGGTAAAAGGAAACGAAGGAAATGAAAATGTCACCTACCTGGCCCTCCTATGCCATCATAAACTGAAGCAGAAGGCTCTAGTCAATACACAAACCACTGACAGGTACTGAGAGCGAGCAGAAGGCTCTAGCCTTTTGACGACGGAACACTCATATGTGTGCCCCAAGCAAATCTCCGTTGCCGACGGGACGCACACATATGTGCGCTGGCCTTGTTTCCCATTGCCGACGAGGCGCACACATCTGTGCGCTGGATACCAGTATAACAGGCAATACCGGCAGTATGGTCTAAGGGAAGCAACCTACTATAATATGTCAAGCACTCATTTCCTTACTTGTAGAGTGACTTTTCTTGTTTGTATGGGCTGAAACCAACGAATCAGAAGCTCTAATACAAAACGTCCCCATCTGCGGAAAAAAAGGCGGATTTTGGTGTAAAAACTTTTATGTGTGAAGAAACTTTTCTGTTGTGCCTTTCTTTCTGGATTATTTACTGGTGACACACTAGAATATGTCTCTGGAATTGTCTCCAGTTGTAATTTTCACACTCTGGCTAACTAATACACTAACAGCATGTTTTCAGAACCCAGTGCGAAACTGTTTTTGATTTTTGGCTTCTTACCCCATCTTCTTTATACACCTGTAAAATCTTAACATTACAAAATATTTTCTTCAGCATAGTGTCTACGAGTTCACCCTGAATTGCTTTTTCCACTGATACCAAATATGTTGGGGTATGATAAGATTTTTACAACAGACAAGGCCAATGAAATGTGTCAAAATTACTACGGTAGCAGGGAAGTGAGCCAAAGTAAGGCATACGCTCAGGGGAAAAAATCTAGCTGGCAGACTACGGTGGCAAAAGGCTAGTCAATACACAAACCACTGACAGGTACTGAGAGCGAGCAGAAGGCTCTAGTCAATACACAAACCACTGACAGGTACCGAGATGTGACAGATTTCCGAGCTCCAGCCATTTCGCCGACAAGATTTTGTGCTAAATAGATTGCACGTCATTCGTATACAATGACGGTAACAAGAAAACATTTACGTCACTTGATAGCAAGATGACGTCATATTCTTTTAGTATATAATTTCTTTGACGTTGCATTCTTGTAGTAAATATAAAAGCATTGTACACTTGAGAGGACTCTTTACGGAGGACAAAGAACGTTGATACGTAGTTCTGTACTAACAGCTAAATCTATTTCACAAGGTGTTTTACGGCGGAAATGAATACATCACGTGTTCAAAATGGGTCGAACGAAGAAAGTGATTGACTGCAAGACACTGATCAGCGCACGTTACAGTGTGTGCCAACACATCCACAGTGAACCTAGCCTTGCCGGTAGCTTAAGGTTGGTTGTACATTGCTTAACGTCCCGACAGCAACAAGACTTTCTCAGGACGTGCCTGCACTGCTTGTGAAAAAACAACTAAACAGAATATTGAATGTATGTCGTCAGCCGGTCTAATACGCTAAACAAAGCTAAGACCATTAGCAACACACATCCAATATCAAGAGCTACAGGCAGCGCAGACACTAGGGAGAGTTTAAAAAAAGGAAAATACAGGTGAATTCCAAGGGTAGACAGAAACACATGCCCCAGAATAGAGGGAGAAACCCACCCTGTGGGGCTGACCAGGGTGACCCTAGGAACTAAAAAGTAGTTAACCCCACCCAAGTCCCCCAGGGCAGACTCCCGGGTGGGGGGAAGGGGGGGGGAGAAGGGGTGGGGGGGGGGGGGGGGGGGGCGATAGCTTATGGATCCAAAATGTCTTATGACACCACTACACCATCCGGTAAGTTCTGAATGGATCTGGAGTCTCAGTTCTAGAGCCTCAAGAGCCACTAAAGAATCGAAATCACATCGGCGTTCTATGCGACTATTTTATTGAAGAACTTCTAGAGACTTTGAGGAAGTCATCCTCCTCTTCTATTGCATTACTCTGACGATAAGTACACGATGCTGCTGGTCGTCACGGCAAAGTCATAAAGAGCTTTACGTCAGGCAAGCCTACTATGCATATTATTTTGACGTCAGTCATGTCTGGTGTGATTCAGGTCAGAATATTTTTTCTCCCTGTGAGGAAATCATTATTTAGTGACCTTCCTCAGCTTGATTTCTTGTACGAAAATGGCAGAGGAATGAAAACACATCTGTTACTGGCAGGAGTGGTTTCCTGTACGAACCCTTGTACTATTTAGGTACTCAGGAGGTCAACCATTGTCCCCCTCAAGCCCTCGGCCTAAGGTGCGCAATGGCTATTTTGAACACTCTCAGGCCGACAGTGGTCCGTGTGACAAATCCATGTAACGTTCCGACGTCAGTATAAGACTACGGGGTTCCGACATCAATAGTAAAAATACACTGTCACAGGTTAACCCCCCCCCCCCCCCCCACACACACACACACACACACATACACACAAACACACATTCCCTCTCCCCTTGTCCGTAAGACCATGCGCAGATCGCCCATGCGGCCAGCACGCCACACGAATAACTCCCATAGCCAGGGGACGCAATTACTGTTTTACCAGGGGACGTAATTAAGCCGGGAAAAGGCAAGGGCAAAAACTGCTGGTGGTAAAATTGAATTATCTAGAGACTACTTAAGCATACGCCATTCTGTGGAAAACTGTTAGTGCATGTTAAACAGCCTGAGACTTGCACCGTTGTGCATGTTATAAACAGCCTGAGACTTGCACCGTGGTTCATGTTATAAACAGCCTGAGACTTGAATCGTGGTGCATGTTATAAACAGCCTGAGACTTGCACCGTGGTGCATGTTACAAACAGCCTGAGACTTGTACCGTGGTGCATGTTAAACAGCCTGAGACTTGTACCGTGGAGCATGTTATAAACAGCCCGAGACTTGTACCGTGGTTCATGTTAAACAGCCCGAGTCTTGTACCGTGGAGCATGTTAAACAGCCCGAGACTTGTACCGTGGAGCATGTTAAACAGCCTGTGAGACTTGTACCGTGGAGCATGTTATAAACAGCCCGAGACTTGCACCGTGGAGCATGTTAAACAGCCTGTGAGACTTGTACCGTGGAGCATGTTATAAACAGCCCGAGACTTGTACCGTGGAGCATGTTAAACAGCCTGTGAGACTTGTACCGTGGTGCATGTTAAACAGCCCGAGACTTGTACCGTGGAGCATGTTACACAGCCTGTGAGACTTGTACCGTGGAGCATGTTATAAACAGCCCGAGACTTGTACTGTGGTGCATGTTACAAACAGCCTGAGACTTGTACCGTTGAGCATGTTATAAACAGCCCGAGACTTGTACCGTGGAGCATGTTAAACAGCCCGAGACTTGTACCGTAGAGCATGTTAAACAGCCTGTGAGACTTGTACCGTGGAGCATGTTATAAACAGCCCGAGACTTGTACCGTGGAGCATGTTAAACAGCCTGTGAGACTTGTACCGTGGTGCATGTTAAACAGCCCGAGACTTGTACCGTGGAGAATGTTACACAGCCTGTGAGACTTGTACCGTAGAGCATGTTATAAACAGCCCGAGACTTGTACTGTGGTGCATGTTACAAACAGCCTGAGACTTGTACCGTGGAGCATGTTATAAACAGCCCGAGACTTGTACCGTGGTGCATGTTACACAGCCTGTGAGACTTGTACCGTGGTGCATGTTATAAACAGCCCGAGACTTGTACCGTGGTGCATGTTACAAACAGCCTGAGACTTTTACCGTGGTGCATGTTATAAACAGCCCGAGACTTGTACCGTGGTGCATGTTACACAGCCCGAGACTTGTACCGTGGAGCATGTTATAAACAGCCTAAGACTTGTACTGTGGTGCATGTTAAACAGCCCGAGACTTGTACCGTGGTGCATGTTACAAACAGCCTGAGACTTTTACCGTGGTGCATGTTATAAACAGCCTGAGACGTTTACCGTGGTGCATGTTATAAACAGCCCGAGACTTGTACCGTGGTGCATGTTACAAACAGCCTGAGACTTTTACCGTGGTGCATGTTTTAAACAGCCTGTGAGACTTGTACCGTGGTGCATGTTACACAGCCCGAGACTTGTACCGTGGAGCATGTTATAAACAGCCTGAGACTTGTACTTACACAGCCTGAGACTTGTACCGTGGTGCATGTTACAAACAGCCTGAGACTTGTACCGTGGTGCATGTTACACAGCCTGAGACTTGTACCGTGGTGCATGTTACAAACAGCCCGAGACTTGTACCGTGGTGCATGTTACACAGCCTGAGACTTGTACCGTTGTGCATGTTACACAGCCTGAGACTTGTACCGTGGAGCATGTTATAAACAGCCTGAGACTTGTACTGTGGTGCATGTTAAACAGCCCGAGACTTGTACCGTGGTGCATGTTACACAGCCCGAGACTTGTACCGTGGTGCATGTTAAACAGCCCGAGACTTGTACCGTGGTGCATGTTACACAGCCTGAGACTTGTACCGTGTGCGCGCTGTGCACTTCCTCGTCCCTCACTTTTATTTTGAGCAGACATAGATGCTCACGTGTCCCTGGCGGTAAATCAGGATCTAGGTTTCTGGCGGCCCCCGCCATCAGATGCGGCTCTGTGCTTTTTGCTGACCGAGATGGGGATGGTTTGGCTCGGAGATGAAGCTATTTTCAACTGCCGCCATGATGTTGGGTTGATGGTTTGGCTCGGAAATGAAGCTATTTTCAACTGCCGCCATGATGTTGGATTGATGGTTTGGCTCGGAAATGAAGCTATTTTCAACTGCCGCCATGATGTTGGATTGATGGTTTGGCTCGGAAATGAAGCTATTTTCAACTGCCGCCATGATGTTGGATTGATGGTTTGGCTCGAAGATGAAGCTATTTTCAAGTGCCGCCATGATGTTGGATTGATGGTTTGGCTCGGAAATGAAGCTATTTTCAACTGCCGCCATGATGTTGGATTGATGGTTTGGCTCGGAAATGAAGCTATTTTCAACTGCCGCCATGATGTTGGATTGATGGTTTGGCTCGGAAATGAAGCTATTTTCAACTGCCGCCATGATGTTGGATTGATGGTTTGGCTCGGAAATGAAGCTATTTTCAACTGCCGCCATGATGTTGGATTGATGGTTTGGCTCGGAAATGAAGCTATTTTCAACTGCCGCCATGATGTTGGATTGATGGTTTGGCTCGAAGATGAAGCTATTTTCAAGTGCCGCCATGATGTTGGATTGATGGTTTGGCTCGGAAATGAAGCTATTTTCAACTGCCGCCATGATGTTGGATTGATGGTTTGGCTCGGAAATGAAGCTATTTTCAACTGGCTCGGAAATGAAGCTATTTTCAACTGCCGCCATGATGTTGGATTGATGGTTTGGCTCGGAAATGAAGCTATTTTCAACTGCCGCCATGATGTTGGATTGATGGTTTGGCTCGGAAATGAAGCTATTTTCAACTGCCGCCATGATGTTGGATTGATGGTTTGGCTCGGAAATGAAGCTATTTTCAACTGCCGCCATGATGTTGGATTGATGGTTTGGCTCGGAAATGAAGCTATTTTCAACTGCCGCCATGATGTTGGATTGATGGTTTGGCTCGAAGATGAAGCTATTTTCAAGTGCCGGCTTGATATTGGCGTACATTGTAGGTATTGTTGGTCATATTACATGTTCAAATTGGGCAGTTCAGGCAGTAAGAGAACCGGTGTTTTTAAAAATAATTTTAACCTTGTTTGGAAATTTGTAGTAGGGCTGAATGTTGGAATTTGCTGGAAATATCTGTTTAGAAGAGAGGAAACATGTTTGGTGCTTTGATTCTTACCATCCTGAGCTTATCCAGTGGACAATTGTGGGCCTATGTTGAGTTGCCGTTGACGTAGTGATTTAAGGGGCACGCTGATTTCAGGTGTGCTTGGATGTGGGGTTGGTAAGGAATCAGGTTCATAGCCAAGAAATGAGACTGTCAATGTGCTGGTTTTTTGGGTTTTTTGGTATTTTGTGCATGTCAAATGTGCAGCTGGTGGGCGGTAGTGTTTTTTAGGGGATTGAAATATTAGGGGATGACTGGGACTGACTAAGGCTAAGAGACTGGACAGTACGGAAACGGACCTGTGTACTTTGGCCTGTGTGTACTCCACTCACCCTTCCTGCAGTACATTATGGGTATGGTGTGTACT
>BTPG01000001.1:417500-445000 GCA_036245525.1 Semisulcospira habei | reverse complement strand
GGGTATGTTTAAAAATAACAGAGGTATGTTTGAAAGTAACAGGGGCGTGTTTGAAAGTAGCAGAGCGTGTTTGAAAGTAACAGGGGCGTGTTTGAAAGTAACAGGGGTATGTTTGAAAGTAACTGGGGTATGTTTGAAAGTAACAGGGGTATGTTTGAAAGTAACAGGGGTATGTTTGAAAGTAACAGGGGCCTGTTTGAAAGTAACAGGGGCCTGTTTGAAAGTAACAGGGGTATGTTTGAAAGTAACAGGGGTGTGTTTGAAAGTAACAGGGGCGTGTTGAAAGTTGCAAGGCGTGTTTGAAAGTAACAGGGGTGTGTTTGAAAGTAACAGGGGCCTGTTTTGAAAGTAACAGGGGCGTGTTGAAAGTAGCAGGGCGTGTTTGAAAGTAACAGAGGCGTGTTTGAAGGTAACACAGGCGTGTTGTAGCAGAGACAAATACACATGGGTGGGACTTTTCCGGCTAGAGCCGGATTTCCTGATTCCCCCCCCCCCCCCCCCCCCCCCCCACCAAAAAATTGTTGTTGTCAGGATTCAGCTTTTTTTCTGTCCCACCCATGAACACATTTCCCAGCAGAAATAAACCGAGATCCAATTCGGCCATGACCTTCAGACTTTGTACAGTCTCGTATGGTCTGGTTCTGTCAGCGCCGTGTTCATTGTTCATTGTTCACTCCGCCAGTGTCTGTATAGCTCAACTATTACTAGTTAAGTTCAGCCAGATTTTTAATGTTCAATAGTTTTTCTCAAAGTACAAATTTTAGGAATGGCGCTGACACGCACACACGCACGCACGCACGTACGCACACACACACAGACATACACACGCACCTACGCACACACAAACACACACATACACACCATCACACACACACACACACACACACACACACACACACACACACACACACACACACACACACACACAATCAAAGCAGTGACAAGGGGTTGCAAGTGACGTGTTAATCTGATGGTAGTGGCGACCATTTTGCTGTGTCTTGTGCGCAGACCGTCCACCATTGAATGCTGACAATGTCGTCTGATCCTACTGTCGTGTGCACAGTGTGGTGGGCGCTGTTTTGCAGACCGACACAAACAGACGCTGCCGGATCCCGCAGTGGTCTAGTATTTTGATGAGGACATGTTTTCCGTTACGAATACACGTGTACAAACACTCATAGTGTGAGAGTAGCAGTGTACAGACAATAGTTAGCGACATATTTGTTCCGGTCTATCATTTTGAGTCTTGAGGTTTGAATCTGTAAGGACCACGATCACAGAGCAGCACGTATACCGTTATGTGAGAACAGAGTGATTGTGCAGCGCATGCCTACTTTAAAGCGATTCTGCTAGCTGCTATTGGGTGCAGGAACTGACAGGCCTGACGGAGACTCGCTGTGACACTGTGACAGGCCTGACTGAGACTCGCTGTGATGCTGTCACAGGCCTGACGGATACTCGCTGGTTGTCCACGATAACGCCTAATAAGCGATGCCTAGTTACTTGTTCTACAGGCTGGTTATCTAAGGAGAGTGTTAATGGTGGTAGGCCAGGCTGGTGTTTCTGACGTGTAGTAACTAACATGATCTTTGTCTTTGAAATACTAATAATCATTTGATTATCACTGCACCAGCCTGCTACTTCATCAAAACTTTGTTGGAGTACCTTTATGCAGTAATGGTTGCGATATCTTTATCAGATGTGTGTATGGTCGTGTCGTCTGCGAACAGATCGCAGTTTGCGTCTAAATGAGATATGCACAGTGGCAGATCATTAATAAATATATTAAATAATAAGGGCCCTAGAATAGACCCATGTGAAACACCGCAAGTTACTAACCCGTCTGAAGAATCTTTGCCATTTAGCAGTACTTTCTGCGTTCTGTCCCTGAGATAGGAAGATAATAAAGGAGACAGTATTTGAGTCATTGTGATAGAATGGTAATTTGTTTTAGTAGGATAGAGTGGTTGACAAGATCAAAAGCTTTTTTCAGGTCAAGAAAGATTGTACCTGATACTTTACTGTCATTTATGGCAGAGAGCCATTATCAATTAACTGACTGAGGGCAGTTTGACACGAATGTAGAGGTCGAAATCTTGATGGTGCTGCAGTTATCAGATGATTTTGCTCCAGAAAGTTTAGAAGATGAGTATGGATATGTTTCTCGAGCGGTTTTGAAATACAGGATAATATGGAAATGGGTCTGTATTTGTTTAGGTTGCATGAATCTTTGCTTTTAGGAAGAGGGGTTACCTTCGCATTTCTTAGCTCGTCGGGAAAAAAAACGTTATGTCTGATCGATAAATTATAAATAAAGGTCAGGGATTCGACGACGTAGGGCAGAGATAGTTTTAAAATGTGACTACTAATACCATCTGGACTGGAAGACGATTTGTTCTTTAAACTGGAAATAGATTTGCCTACATCTAGGACAGTCATAAACGGTACTAAAAATGGGCCGCAGGCTCTCTGTTGACTATGGTGACGTAGTTGATGAAAGCAAGTGTAGTTTACAGGGTTATGTGTATTATGACTTCGCCAGAGCTTAAGCAACAGTTATGAAGTGAGCTTTGAACGCATCTGCAGTAAGATCGTGCAGAATATTAGGCGATCGTTTACTGTTACCTTTGGTGAAATTGTTTATTACTTGCCAGACTGAACTGATGTCTTTGCCGTCGGCAATAACTTGTTCTGCATTTTGCCTCTGTGCTTTACGAACTAGAGATTTGACATGATTTCGCTGCTTCTTGTATTTAGTAAATTTCTTGTCTCGTTTTAATTCATCTCTTACTTCCATTGCTTGTTTTATCTCACCAGCATGCCATTTTGGCATAACAGGATATTTGACGCGTTTGATGCGCTTAGGCGCGTGTCTATCCAGAACGGCGAGAAACAGCTCGTACCAACGTGACAGGGCATCGTTAGGGGTTTTGCAGTTTTGTATATCATAAAATGGTACTAAAGATAGGTCATATAAAAAAGCAGTTTGGTCGAATTTTTGGAAACATCTATAAATTATGGTAGTGTGTCCTTTGATTGACTGTTTAGCTAACCTAACAGACAACGTAAAACAAACAGGAAAGTGATCACTAATGGAAATATTAGGTACGCTAACAATTTTTTACAACGCTGACATTTGTGGTATATACATGGTCTATCAGCGTTGACGATGAGGAAGTAACTCTAGTAGGTGACTGGACAAGCTGTTTCAACCCTAAAAAATTCAACATGGATCTCCACGAAGTGTCCTTGCTTTTGCAAGTCTATGTTGAAGTCTCCCAAGATATGTACATCACCTTTGGACTCCTGAACCACATCCATCATTAATACAAACTCGTCCTGCCAGGAGGCTGAGGTCGCTGGGTTTCTATATGCAAAACCTATCAGAACACGCGAGGACTTGGTCGTTTTAACTTCTAACCACAGTTATGCACTCTATTTTAGGGGATTGTAAATCATAACGCCTCTTTACATAGTTGTTGATGGAATTGTGTACGTACACTGCTAGGCCAGTATGGCCGGGACAGATGCATCTCGCATGAGAATGGAATAATTGTATATAGCTTTGGCATGGTCACTAATGTTAGCTGTTAGACGAGATTTCGTAAATCCAAAAATGTGAAATGGTGAAGACTGGTTTAGGAGAATAGTTGTATCTGGTATTTTGTGAAAAAGGTGATTCACATTAAGATGACCGATATTTAAAAGATAAATGCTGTTGCCACCTGTTGACATATTAAAAGCGAACGTATAAATAATTAAGCAGAACAAAGCGAAAACAATAATAACAACAAATACAAAAATAAACAAAAACAAGAAAACAATGCTTGGGCTGAAGGAAAAAATCGTGTAAACACCTAGCATGTAAACACCTAGCATGTAAACACCTAGCATGTAAACACATAGCATGTAAACACATAGCATGTAATTACACAACATAAAGTGTCTAGGTATCCAAGAGAGAGAGAGAGAGAGAGAGAGAGAGAGAGAGAGAGAGAGAGAGAGAGGAGAGAGAGAGAGAGAGAGAGAGAGAGAGAGAGAGAGAGAGAGAGAGAGAGAGAGAGAGAGAGAACAAACGAACGAAACTTTATTTTCCAAGGATTGAGATATTAGGCGCCCAGGCCTTTCTTACACTCTGTCCTTGCTAAGCTACTTTTAAAAAAAAGGAACACCAACCAAACAACAAAAACTAACTAATAATAAACGTCAAACACACGCATACACACACGCACACAGACACACATATACATGTACTCGTGTACATGCGCACTTTTGTACATACACATACACACGTACATGCGCACATAATTATCTAACATATAAGTAGGTATGATATTTTGTGTACTATCAAAGACAAGTTAGAAAACTGAACAAACAATTTGGAGGCTAGATGGAGGAAACAAAAAACAAAACAAAAAAAAACAAAAAAAAAACAAACACACAAACAAACAAACAAACAAACAAACAAACAAAAACATGAAGCGTATTATGTCGAAAAACAAAGAAGAAGAAAGGATCAGCATAACGATGTCTTAGAAAGGTAATCATGTACTCTACTTTTAAACAGAGAGAGGGACGTGGTTTGTTGAATAGTGGGAGAAAGGGAATTCCATAAAAGAGCACCTGAATAAGACAGGCTAGATTTGAACAGGTCTATACGGGGCCTTTTTATAGAGAGACTGTTCTTGGAGATGCTGTATTTTTTTTTTCAGTTGGCGAAAAAAGCCTGGATAAGTAAGGTGGAGCTTTCCCGTTAAGAATTGTGTGCATCAGTACACATTTGTTTAGTGCGAGGTGCTTAACCAGAGGGAGATGTCCGATGGCCTGCAGCTTGGCATCATCATCATCATCATCATCAGTCCCTTGCCCGAACTGGGCGTTGGGGGGACTGAAAGGCAGCAGCAACAGACAGTGCTCTCCACTGAGTTCTATTTTGGGCGGTGGCAAGCAAGTCTGGCATCTGCAGCTTGGCATCAGTGGATAAAGACGGATCAGGGAGGATAAGCTTAGCAGCGCGCTTGTATAATGAGTTTATCTTCTTGAAGTGATTTTCACTGCAGCCATCCCATATTGTTGAGGCATAATCAATGTGTGGTTTAATGTAGGCATTAAAAATAGTTTGCGTGTCTTAAGGTCAATGCTCGTTTTAAGTTTGGAAAGTAGAAACAACTTTTTGGACAAATGTTTTCTCATATAATATAGGTGGTTATGCCAGCTTAGATCATCATCTATTATTACTCCAAGCAGGCGGTGTTGACTGACCTGCTCAACTGAGATGGAGTCCAAAGAAAGGTTGAGTGATGGAGCTTTGAGCTGATGTTTCTGGCGGGTTGTGATAAGCATGCTTTTTGTTTTTGTGGGATTTACAAGCAAGCGATTTTCATTACACCACCGAGAGACTTCATGAAGACTCTCTTGAAGATTATTTGCATTTTCAGGCACAGTTTACCCAGCGGAATGTAATGTTGAGTCGTCGGCAAACATGTCACACTCAGTCTCACTACACGTTACATGTAACGGTAGATCGTTAACGAAGATACAAAACAGTAGTGGGCCTAAAATAGACCCTTGGGGCACTCCATACTCCACAAATTGTTCAGAAGAACATTTTCCATTGACGTAGACTGTTTGTGTTCTTTTTGTAAGATAGGAGTTCAGAAACGAAAGAGCTGAGGGGCTCTTTTTGTTTAAGTAGGTGGCAAGCTTTTTCAATAAGATGGTATGATCGATAAGATCAATCTCTTTTCTTAGATCCAAGAAGACAGCACCAGCCATGTTATTATCAGAGAGAGAGAGAGAGAGAGAGAGAGAGAGGGAGAGAGGGAGGGAGGGAGGGAGGGAGGGAGGGAGGGAGGGAGAGAGAGGGAGAGAGAGAGAGAGAGAGAGAGAGAGAGAGAGAGAGAGAGAGAGAGAGAGAGAGAGAGAGAGAGAGAGAGAGAGAGAGATAACACAGTGAGTGACTATGTCATTTTTCGTACCTGCCGTTGCTAAAACTATGACTAACTAAGTACAAAATATACATAATACAGGGACATCAAAGCACAGTGATACAAAATATACAGTCCACTAAATACAAACACACGCATGCACGCACAAACGCACACATGCGTGCGCGTGCGCACACACACACACACACACACACACACACACACACACACACACATGCACACACACACATACACATGCATACACACACACATACATACACGCGCACATACACATGACAGTTAGAATATACACGTGTGTCAACGTTTAACTATTATTATTTAAGTGATGTCAGGTATCTATAAAGACTTGTCCTGAAACGAGATAATGTCGGCGTGGCTTTGACGTCATGTGGGAGTGAGTTCCACAGTGTGGAACCCGCAAATGACAAAGTGGATTTAAATAAATCTATTCCGGGTTTTGGAACAATATAAAGACCCCTCATATTCCCATCGCAGGAATCTGATTTTTTAAACAGATCTATTAAATATTCTGGAGCGATATGGTTCCACACTTTAAACATCAGTACCCCTTTGTTAAATTTAAAGTGATTTTGAAGGGGTAGGAATCCAGTTTTTTTGAGTTTTTCCTCGGTTGTCAAGTGCGGGTCGGGAAGAATTAATTTTGTCATTTTCCTATGTAGAGAATTTAATCTTTTTAAGTGGACATCACTGCAACAATCCCTCACCGTCGATGCGTAGTTTATATGTGACATGATGTGTGCATTACTGAACAATTTTTCTGGTTTCACTATCTGTGAAATACTTTAATTTTGATAACATAAAGACATTTCTAGAGACCGTTTTACAGACATTGTCAATGTGCATCTGCCACCTGAGCCGATTATCAATTGTAAATCCCAATAGACTATGTTCGGCTACCTGTTCTATGATGTCGTCGCCGAGAGACAGATTAAGCTTTAAACGTTTCAACTGATGCTTTTGGCGTGTAGCAATAATCATAGATTTTGTTTTAGTAGGATGCAGAATCATAGTTTAGAAATCAATAGTGTATGGTTCACTAAGTCGAAAGCCTTTTTAAAGTCAACATAAATTACACCTGTCAGCTGCTAATTATTCATATTTAAAATCAATGTGTCTGTTAGTCTGCTCAGAGCCGTTTGACATGAGTGCCAAGGGCGAAATCCTGACTGAGACGAATGGAGCAAATTTCGTGATTCTAAGTAGTCAGACAGGTGTTTATGTATATGCCTTTCGAGGGGTTTAGATACTACTGACAGCAGAGAAATGGGTCTATAGTTGTTAGGGTCAGTACGATCTTTTGATTTTGGCAGTGGAACGACTTTTGCGACTTTAAGGTCTGTAGGGAATACATTGTTTTGAATACATCAGTTGTAAATAAAAGTAAGGGTCTCTACGATGTATGGTATAGACAACTTTAATAATTATTTGTGAGCTAATATCATCATTGCCGGAGGATTTCTTATTAGTGGACATCACTAATTAATTTGCCCACTTCGTGCACAACAAGTGTGGGGATATTAAATGGTGGTGGTCCAGTTGTTTTTCTGTTGCAGAAATGAACTAAGTAATCTGGGCATATGTCAGCCTCTGTATCGCGACTAAGAGTAATTATCAAATCCGCAACAGACAGAAAATGTTCGTTGAATGTGTCGGCAGAGAGATTACTAGGGATGGTTGTTGACCTACTACTATTGCCTCGGGTGATCGAATTTAGTACCCGCCACACTGCTGACATATCTTTGTTGTCCTTGACAGTGTTGCGGATAAAGTCCCTCCTCGCGGCGCGCACCATTGATCTCACACGGTGTCGCTGCTTTTTAAATTGATCAAAGTTCTTTTCTCTTTTTAGGTCATTTCGCACCGACATAGCATGCATTATTTGTTTTGTCAACCAAGGATGAAGTATCTCACTCTTTACTCTTTTTGTTCAAATCGGCGCATGTCTCAGTGTCTAATACTCCAAGGAATAAACTGTACCAAGTGGACAGCGCAATATTTGGATCATCTGCGAGAAGGACCTCGTCAAAAGGAGTGTTACTGAGATCATGTAGAAACGCATTACGATTGAAATGCTTAAATGACCTGTAGGTTGCTGTAGTATGACTATGTTTCTTTAATTTGGGGAGTTTTACAGACCATCAACAAATCACGGGGCAGTGGTCACTAACACTAAGATCTGAAACACTAACATCGGTCACCGCCTGCGGTTTGTTTGTATAGACATGGTCAATGAGCTCAGAGCTCGTGGCGGTAATTCTGGTGGGGGATTTAACTAGCTGTACTAGGCCAAATAAAGAAGATGTAGTTTCCCATGCGGGATGGGGTTTAATCATGTCTATATTAAAGTCACCTAGAAGAATGACGTCATTTTGCCCTTTACAAACCTTGTCTAGGTTAGTAGTAAAATTGTCATACCACTCGAACGTAGACGCCGGATTGCGGTAAAGAAACCCGACAAATGACGGTGAGCAGTACGGGCTCTTGACCTCAATCCACACACACTCTACTTCAGCCGTTTCTAAGTCTTTCCGCCTACGGACTAAGTGTTCAATAGAGTGATGAACGTATACAGCAATGCCTGTTTGACCGTGACAGGAGGAATCTCTTCTCATGATACTAAAATGAGGAATTTTCACGGCATCATCACTGATGTTTGAATTTAGGCGTGACTCGGCAAGGCCGAACATGTCGAACGGTGTGGGACTGTTAAGGAACGCTGACAGGTCAGATATCTTATTATAAAGATGAAAAACGTTGAGGTGACCCACTCGTAATTTGTGTTCTTTTTGTTTGCCTCTAGCCATGAGTATTTCGCTAACAGTTGTATTTTGTTTCACAATGAAACAGCAACTACAATAGCGGTGGTTGAGCAAACGTCAATCAAATATGTAAAGCCGATGTAAAAGGAAAACAAAACAATCAAAGAAAACAATTAAAAAAAGTATAAAATACAAAATCTGATGATCAAACGTTCCGGGATTATAAAAGCTCAGCGCCCACAGCTGAAGTTTATACGGGAAGTATCAATGTCCGATACCCTGAAGGAGCAATGTCAAAATGCTCCACGTCTGTTTAGTAAATGTTTGTGTTGCCGCGGATAAGTACATGCAATGACGACGAAAACAAAACTTAAGCCGCGGAGCACCCACAATAAAACGTATCACTGTAAATAAAACAGTCCATCAGTGTCCACAGTTAAATTTTCTGCAATGTCTTTCACAGTACGGCCTAATAAACGCCGATTTAGATGAGAACGATTTTTAAAAAAAACTTCTACACAGTGAAATGTAAGTGAAAGCGCTACCCCAAAGCAGCGTTCACTTAAGACACTCGGTCTAGTCCGCAAAAGATATAAAAGAATTCCAGAAGTCCGATCAAGTCAGTCAGTGTATCGACTGTGGTAGGGATGGGGCGTCTATCTATCATTTTTACAGCTCTTTTGTATATGGAGTTTAATCTCTTCATGTGGACATCACTGCAGCCGTCCCACACTGGGGAGACATAATCAACATGGGACTTTATATGAGCATGAAAAAACGATTTACGGGTATTTGTATCCGTTACATGTCTAAGCTGGGACAATAAGAAAGTGTTTTTAGCAATGGTTTACAAACAGCATTTATATGAGTCTCCCAGCATAGTTGTTCATCAACATGTATTCCTAAGAATTTACGCTCAGTGACTTGTTCAACAGGTTCAGTGTTTAATTGTAATTGTAATGGCTGTAGTCGGCGTTGATGTTTTTGTCGCGTGGCGATTAAGATACTCTTTGTTTTAGCTGGGTGAAGAACCATATGGTTCTGTCTACACCAGTCAGATACCTCATTGAGACTGCATTGTAAACTATGGCTAATGTCCGTCGTTTTTTAACCAGAAACATGAAGACTCGTATCGTCAGCAAATAGATTACAATTAACGTCAGAATTAGTGATATGCAACGGTAGATCATTGATAAGTAGTATGAATGTATTGAGGACACTGAGAAACAGATCCATCCAGCACGACAAGGCACTGTCAGGAGATTGCTGATCATAAACCTCAGTAAACGGAGCATTGTGCAGGTCCCACATAAATTCGTCTTTATTAAAGTGTTTAAAGGAGCGATATTTTATAGTTTTATGTCTTTTAGTTTTTTGCTTGTCTAGTTTCATGGAGACGTTACAACATACTGGGTTATGATCGCTGACAGCTAAGGAGGGACCCTGCACATTTGATATTTTATCGTCATTTGTCACGTAAATATGATCAATTAAGGTTGAGGATGTAGATGTGGTTCTAGTGTTTTTTTTAACTAATTGTTTTAAACCGAATAAGGCTGTTGTTGATGCCCATGCAGCATGGTGCCCTTTGGGCTTAAGTAGGTCAATGTTAAAGTCGCCCAGAAGAACAATGTTATCTTTACTTTGATTAACTTTATCCATCATTTCTACGAAGTCATCATACCAGTCCCAGTTGGCTGTTGGATTTTTATAGATAAAGCCAACCAGGACTGAGGGGGATTTAGATGTTTTCACCTCGACCCATAAACTTTCAACTTCGTCTGACTCTAAGTCCTGTCGTCGTTTAACGTTACTAAGAGAGAGAGAGAGAGAGAGAGAGAGAGAGAGAGAGAGAGAGAGAGAGAGAGAGAGAGAGAGAGAGAGAGAGAGAGAGAGAGAGAGAGATACTAAGAGATTTAAAAGGCAATTTCAATAAAGCCGCATCCGTCATTAAATTACGTCATTTTTAATATTAAAATTTTTTACCCCATTACACCCCCGTTATTACCGAATCAACCCTTTGATTTTAAAAAACTGACGAGCATGACCGATGCGGCCTCATTGATCTAATTATCTTTTAAATCTCTTAGTGTCTATCTCTATAACTATTGTCTCTGTGAACACCTAATCATTTACCTGTCTAAGTGATTTCAGTGGAACATTATATGTTACTAATAAGTTACAACTAACTTTTAGAAACCTGCAGAGGTAACCTTTAAGTTAGTTATCATAAGAACTTATTAATTACTTACCATAAGAACTTATTAATTTCTTACTGTAATTTCTTATAAGTTCTTACAACAACTTGACTTAAGTCACAACTTACTCGGTCAGATTTGTCAAGATACAAGGAGAATAAAAAAACTTTTTTTCTCAATAATACTCTGGTGGTGGTGCAGATGGGGTTAAATAATTATGCCTAAACTGTGTAAGTGGCATGACATTTTTCTGTGAAGTGTATGACATTATTAAACGATTACAAAATCTGATTTTTATTTGTTTAAAAGATTGTGTAGCTTTTCTGTGGTTTCCTGTACCCCTATCCTTTTCCCTCTGCTAAAAAACTAGCCTTCAGTTCTTCAACATTCACAGGAGACTGACTACGCATTTTATTTTGTATTTCTGATTTCATTTGTTTGTAGTTATTTAAATCATCCTGGACTCGCTTAAATTCTTCGTCACTAATAAAATTGTCCTGCAACGCTTTACTTATAATAAGTTTAAGACTACTCAGTTTTGCACTTGCCAGCGTACTCAATGCTTCATGTTTTTCTAACTTTGTGTGAAACCTCTTGTTTATGACATCCAAACCAAAGCAAGCCAGTCCTGTGGCAATGCTAGCTCCTTCCAGTCCGATTCCAACCAAACTTCCAATTCCAGTTGAAATCAATACAATACCCCCTACAGAACAACCAGCTGAAAAAGCGCCAACAGCCATAGATGTATTTTGTACAGAATTGAAAATGGTCTGATACCTCCTTTTGCATCTGGAGTACCTCGCTTCTTCACTTTCCAAATATTTAATTGCTTCTGTAATATTATTTAATCTGAATGCGTCTGCCGGTAATGTTTTATCTGATGCAATTGGCATATGCGGATCAAGCGCAAACGACGACACAGTCTCAGGCGCAAGCGTCGTCGGTAGTTGTGGATAGAAGTTTACCATATTTTTTTTATTGACAAATATTTTTTATTTAATCAGCAATTACATTTTGCAACTCGTCAAAAGTATACAATTTGCTGGCATAATAAAATGAAACAAGATCAATGTGTTCAAGGTTTATGTAACTTAGACGAACAAAAGTTGTTTTGTCAACCACCACTTTGACAGCCAGAACACTGCTCGAAACATTAATAACATCAGCACTTTTTGTAATAGCAATAAAGACGTTTGTTGATTCTGATACTGTTTCATCCCATGTAAGTTTGATTCCTTGTGCTATATTTGCCTCTTTCACAGAAGCTATAGATCTCAAGATAATTTCAAATACTATTGTCGCTTCTCTAGCCACGACTAAGCTTGCTGGCATAAACACAACAGAAGTATCTGATCTTCCCTTTCTAGTTGTAAGAAGATACCGTCGTTTCTCATAATTTTCAACTTTCAGTTTATCTCTGCTATTGTTGTCTGGGGCAAAACTTGGAACAAGGCTTGCAATCAGCGGCCCAGAATTAACAACCTTCCTAAACACTAAGGCGCCTTCGTCATCAGTGTATACTTAAGGACTAATAAATTCAATCTTTATGTCCCAGTCAATTGTTGGTGCTGGTGCCGGCACAGGTGAAACAACCCACTTATTAGCTACATGTATTAAGTTGTAGGGCACATTATTTACAAGAGTAGGTGCAACTGGTACAGTAACATCACGCAGCTGACCAAGTTTAGGAATCTGTCTTTCACCGTCTTTCATGTCAACAATTACTTTCCGCTTGTACATACCAGTTGAATCAAGTTCAAAACCATATATTTCTCCAATTTCCCCTTCCTTCTCAAAATCCTGTACGTCTGCCAAATCTTTCAACTCTGTTACCGGACATGCAACTGGTATGATTCTCGGCTTTGGACCACCACTCATTTTTATAAACAAAAATAAAATTATTTAATTTCCAACACAACACTAAAATCATGCATAACAACTGGTTTGTTATCCTGATTAGTTACAGATATACTCAGTGACTCAAAGAAACTAGAACCTAATTTCTTAAACTGCGCAGGAAATATAACAACCACACTTTCACAATAGGGTGTAGTTCCAGTCGGCACACACCTCAACAAAGTCGAAGGCTTTCCATTGTGTACATTCTCAGTAGTGTTTAGTTCTTTCAAATACACATTAAATACTGTGTGTACTGACAAATTGACAGGGCGTTTCCCAGTTATTTAAAGTTTTTTGGTCTTCATTGTTATAATACCAGACATAGCTTCATCTAAATCATCTGATCTCCACCAATCTTCATCAATATAAAATCCAAGTAAATATGCAAATCTATCTGAGATCTTTAACCAATTTTGTGTCAGAAATTCTAATGTAACAAGTAGGTTAGCTGGATTTAAAGTTGCTTTAATTTTAAATTTACTTTGAAACCATTCAGCTATAGTACAAAAGTCATAATACCCAGGCGGTAAAGCTTCAGTCTTACCATCTAAATTTACTTTATTATATATATCATCTTCTATATTAAACCACTTTACAGTGTAAAACATTTCATGGATAGCTACAGCCTTGCTACCATCCCGATCATCAATCCCATTAGTTAACCACACTGGTTTGCTTGTGTCAAGATTTGTTAAGGTAATAAACATTTTTATTATCTCATATAAAAAAGGATGGAATTTAAATCGCCAACCATTACCACAACAAACGCATTTCAATTTAATGTGAATGCCAAATATAATGTTGCACCTACTTATGAACAGAAAATAATTCAACTAAATCAACTTGATATTGCTGTATCAGAACAAGATTTATTTCAAGTGAAAGTACCCAACCCCTTTGATCATTATCTAAACCCTCCAATAACAGATGATGCTACTGCAAGTAAGTGGTCCTCAAGTCCACTACAGATGTTTCAAAACCAACTCAACTTTGCCATACTATGTTCAACTACAGGCTGTGGTGTTTCATTTACAGACCACTTGAATCACTCAAACAAACTGATTAGGTCTGTGTATCGTTTTCATGTTTATTACCAGCTTAGACGTATACTGTCAGAACTTCATACACCACTACCAACTGAATCCAGTTTCAACAGGTTTAACAACCCCATGGATATGAAAGCATTTGAACGCATATGTAATGAATTTAACATAAGCCCTAAGTATGACTTCACACAAAACTTGATGATCACAATGGTATGGGTACATTGTATTATGCTATGAGTCACAGACAATACCCACAAGATTACTACCCTGGTTACACTTCATTCTCATCAAAATCACAAGTCTGGATAGGTTCCATTGAGCAGAAGCAGTCTAATGCGTGGACAACATTTATTTTAGACAAGAGTGACGGGTTTACTCAAGCAGGAGTTGAGCGCGTAAATGAGTCAATCAGAACATATGTCTGGTGTTTACTAGGAGCACAATCACTAACAAAATCGAATATTTTGAATGGAAGTGGTAAATTTGAAGCACAAAAACAATTTCTTGCAAATCTTGAAGTTTCAATTAATTCAGTGGTTGATCTCCCATCAAGCATACAGCGCTACCAAGACGTTCTCAGATATGCGAGATCAAAAGTTGACTTTGTAGTTGGCATCGGGTTATACATGTTACCATCTGACCTTCAACTCCAAATGGGGACAATCACAAATTATAATAATGAAATCATTGTTGCAGGCCGTGATCAAAAATTAGGACTCAATCAATCTGTAAACTTAGGAGCAACAACCACACATGTTCAGTCATTAAAATCATTACAGACGGTAACACCCCCGGCCCCGGCCCCAACACCGGCGCCCATACAACCAGTACAGTCAACCCCGGACACACATGAGTCAGAGAGAACTGCATTGGTAATAGGCCTAACGGGGTTAGGGGTTTTACTTCTTTATCTGTTTCATTAAATAACCCACCATCAACCCTCCTACTGTAACCAAAAATACCCACACATGTTCTGCCATAAACTCAACTACCTTTGCTGCTGTAGTAATAATCCTACTGACAACTGTGCCTATAATACCAGGCAAAGCATCCATTGCTTTCAGAGCCAATTTCTTAAGCAGATCTGATATGTGAGACAGTTGTTTCTTTACCCATGACTGTAAATCTTTTGGGTCTGTTGGAGCCGGGGGGCCTGGAGGACCTGGCGGTGCCGGTGCTGCACCCCCACCACCCCTTGCGCCCCCACCCCCAGAGACAGCTAACACAACAGTACTGATAATAAATCCAAGAGCAGTAATTAAACTAGCAATTGTGATACCCTGTTCTCTGAAAAGTGTTTTTAATCTCTCAGCCAAAGTTGTGTCTTCGTGAAGTATTTTCTGAATAGTTTCTCTAATTCTGTTGACCTGTGATTTCAGTTTTTGTCTTCCAATACTAATTGTTTCTAACCTTCCTGATCTTTCTATCTGCAAATCATTTAATCTGTGTTGGATTCTTTCTTTCATTTCTGTGTCAAGATTCCCATTGTCTGCGGTAGCCAGTTTCTCTTTTTCACGTTCTATGTGTTTATCAAGCTCACCCAGTTTGGCAACATTATTTACCATCTCACCTCTTATTGTCTGCAGTGATTTATCCAACCCTATAATCTCCCGCATTGACAAAGGTGGGTCATCTATTGTTTTCATAGCATCGTTTATTTGTCCTTCAGTAAATGAGGTTTCTTGTATCACTGTGTTTGCTATTTCTGGTAGGCTTGTTACATGTGCCATTTCAATTTGTTGCCCTGTTGGCAACTTTGTTTGCGTGTCGTGAAGTGCACTAACAAGACGTGGCGTGACAGGAGACCCTCCAATTCCAAGTTGACGCAAGGCACCAACACCACCTTCATTTTTGATTGTACTTAAAGCCCTAAACTTACCAGGGTCTTTTTTGTTAGTCAATAGTACTTTTCCTTTGTCAACAGTATTTAAATATAAATGACCCTTGCCATCAAGATCAAACTGATTAGGATCTATGTTGTATGGGCGGCCACCAACATGATCATAAAATGAGTTCACTTTGGTTTCTAAAAGTTCGTGGCGTAAACTGTAAATATTTCTTGTACCAGTCATATCTGTCATATCTGTCATATCTGTTGTATTACCAAAATCATACGTGTCATCCATTTCAAAATCTTCATGATTAAATCCTCCCGCTGCCATTGTTTTATTAATTTATTATTTTTTATTGTGCATAATAAAAATGACACAGTCTTACGGATCAAAGTTAGACCCATACAGAAAACTATGTGAGCCTCTTGATGTTAAGGGCATTAGACAATCAATCGTCATCACAAACAATCCAAGTACCATAGACCAGAACCAAACACTTACAGTCAAGTTTCCAAACCTAGGTCCCAGTGACGTTATTGTTCCTGGCACTGCACGCCTAGCATTTAATATTGAACTATCATCAGACGCAGATGCAAACAGAACACTGGTTGACAATCTTGGCAGAGCAATTGTTAGAACTATTAAAGTAAAACTTGAAGGACAGGAAGTGTTTAGTCTTGATGATTCCGATGTATTTTACTGTTACAAAGATCTTTGGCTCACAAGAGAAGAACGAGAGGATCGTATTTACCAAGGTATACAGTCAGATAATATTGGTAAACTTCGAATCGACGCCGGAGACAAAACAACCACAGCAGACAAAGACATTATTATAGCAGAAACATATGGAACCAGATTTTACATTCCACTTGAGTTTGAAATCCTAACAGCACATTTGCCTTATTATCAAGGGGCACTGAATGACCATCTGAGTTTTGAACTAACTTTCAATGACTACTCCAAAGTTATAAAATCATCTGATCTCAGTGCAACATATAAGATCTCTAACATTTCTTTGGAATATGAAATTGTCACACATACTGAACTAGCCAGACTCATTCAAAATCAATACCAGTCAAGACTTCCAATTTATTATGACCGAGTGATTAGACATAATAATAATAATAATAATAATAATACCGTTATTATATAGGCTCTTTTTCTCAATTTTGGGGAAATCGACTCAAAGCGCCGCGCCTGAAACCCAACACACACACTCACGAAACAGACACGGATTTATGCCATTTAAGACAAACACAGTACAAGACAAACGAAGGGCCAGTCAGCTACTAAAGTTACAGAGATTTTTGATCGCTTGTAATTGAAATTTGTAAAGTGGCCTGAGACCGGTACCAAAGTGTTGGGGGGGGGGGTGGAAGAACCGGAGTACCCGAAGAAACATAGTTTAATCAATAAAGACAAGAGCGACCCAATGTGGAATATAAACTTGAACACACCTGCCAGGTCACTGAAAGGTATACTCATGTTGTTTGTTGAACCAGCGAGTCCATACAAACGGGATTCAGAAAAATTCTATAATCCAAAGATTACACATTTGTCTTGTACAATCGAAGGCCGTCCTAATCAAGTGTACGCTTCAGGTTTGTTACCTTATCAACACTACGATGAGATCACAAAGTTTTTTGCCGGTGGAAGGATTAGAGATAAACCTGCAAACATTGCGTGCAAAGATTTACATCTGTATGACGTAAGGATTGGTCAATACCTTACAAATAAGTATGCTCTTTGGCTAGACCTTCGTAGTACAGATGATGATTACCTTCATGGGTCAGGTCGAACTATTGAGAACGGCAGTGATGGAATAACAATTCAGATACAAAAGAAGGTTGAAACTGCTGCAGCCATAAACATATATTTGTATTTGATTTATGATGCACAACCCAATATTGCAGAAAGCAGACTGAGTGGACACATATATTAAAATTATATTGTGTATTAAAATGAACCGGAGCTTGATGATCCTTGACCCACACTGTGGATTGTTTTGTGGTGCCACAGGGTGTGGGAAAACTGAATTTGTTCTTAACCTATTACAAACAAGATACATACACCACTTTGAAAACATTGTAATATTTTGTCCTACTATTAAACACAACAAAGCTTATCACAACCGTTTATTCATTTGGACTGACAACAACATTTACTTAGTCGACCCTGAGAAAAAACTGAATGACTACCTACAATATTTTTACAAGCAATTTGAAGGGCAGTCAACTTTGTTTATTGTTGATGACTGTTCTGCAGAGAAAGACATTGTCAAGAAGAGAAACACATTAGCAGAACTTGCTTTCAGTGGTCGACATGCAAATGTAAGTGTATGGATTCTCACTCAGAAATATAATGCTGTACTGAAAGATTTTCGAGAATAGTTAAAGTTTATCTGTTTGTTTTACTGTAAGGATCGTGACAGCTTTGAAGACTGTCTCAGAGAGAATGATGTCATCCCAAATAAGCATGAACGAGATAATGTAAAAAATAAACTGAAATCAACTAAGCATCTAAAGCTCATTTTAAAGACAGATCAGCCCACAGGGTATGGGTTAGTAAATTAATTTATACATTTGTTTGTCCAATAAAAAATGACAGACGGACAAACCCAAGTGTTTGATGTTACAGAATGCTTCAAAGATGTTATGCACTTTACTGACTTAAAATCACGTGTGTTTGAACCCAGCTTTAAACTCTCAACACCGTCAATAAGAATATACACGACATATAATGTTACTTTGGAATATTCAGATGGATTACCACGTTATGATTATGAGACTGTTGATCTTAAGACAAAAGCTTTTAAAGTTTATAATGCTAACAGTGGCCACTTGCGTTGGTTTGAGGTACTGTGTGAAGACATATTTGATCAATTAAGAAAACTACATTGTTACATTGAAAGTGTTACATTTAATAAAGTGATATTACACCTGCAGGACAAACACCAGGGAAGTAGTTGACTTGTTTATCATAACTACAGATAATACAGTATTACATATGGTGTGTCAGCAGTAATTTTTTTTTCATTTATTATTTTGTCCGACAAATAAAAATGACGGACAATGTTCAAAGCCCATCAGGCTCATCAAGCTTAAGAAACGTGTTTCACACAACAGACCCTATATCTAATACTAACAATGTCTATGAATCAATAGAAAACTCTTTTTCTGTCATACAAGATAATCTTCTTACAGGCAGTGTGAAGATTCAGATTGTTGCCAAAATAGAATTTACTAGAGTAGATGGTGAAGTGATTGTATCATTTATATCAACAAGACAACACACAGTTAACACAAAAAGGGAATTAGAGAACGTGTTTAGAGACAGACTATTACCAGACTTCCTCCAAGCAATTGACAGTGTGAAAATGAAGGGGTCTGGTTGGCACGAAGGACATGTACATGAACTACAATTAAAGCAGTCAAGGTATCATCCTATATTAGGTAAATCATGGATACCACTGCCAACAGAGGTTGCAAACAAAAAGGCTGTTGTTAACATACAGAACAATGACAACTATTGTTTCATGTGGTGTGTGCTTGCTAAACTACACTTTGTAAAATCAAAGCCTGAACGTGTATCTAACTACATCAAATTTGTAAATGAACTCAACTTCAGTGGCATTGAGTTCCCTGTTAAAATAGAAGACATAGACTTGTTTGGAAAACTAAATCCTGGCATATCTGTGAATGTGTATGTGTGGGATAATGAGTCTGTTGACAAGTTACAACCCATTAAAGTATCACCATTGGCTCCAACCTACGGTCAGTCAGAAGATAAGCATGTTGAAATGTTGCTAATAGGCCCTGCCGGTGATAACAATAACTTCCATTACACAATTATCAGAAATATGTCACGTCTAATTCATGGGCATACAACAAAACACAATGGCAAACAGGAAGTGTGTAAGAAATGTTTACAAATATTCTCTTCTATTGCAGTGGCACATAAACATGTTTTACACTGCAGGTCGGCTGATGACATACAAACTGTACTTAAGTATCCAGATCCTGGTAGTCAAGTATATTTTAAGAACTATGGGAATCAACAAAAGCTGCCGTTTGTAGTGTATGCTGATTTTGAATCACTGGTTGTACCGTATGAAGGTCCTGTTCCAGAGTCATTACCAAAGACTATAAAGTTGAGTGACCAAGTGGTGTGTTCTTTCGGTTACATTATTGTTAGGTCAGACGGTTTGCATTCAGAACCTGTTATCTACAGGGGTGAAAATGCAGCATGTCTATTTTTAACAGAAATGAGACATCTGTACAGTCAGGTAGTACAATATCTCACAACATGTCAGATGCCTTTGGTGATGACAGAAGAAGACAAATTAAAATTTGATACAGCTGAGATGTGTTGGATTTGTGAACAAGCTCTGGGGGGTGATAAAGTTCGTGACCATGATCACATAACTGGGCGTTACAGAGGTGCTGCACATAACAATTGTAACTTGTTATTAAAAACAGATCCTAAGACATATAAGTTACCAATCTTTTTCCACAATCTCAAAGGATATGATTCACACATTATCATGCAGGCTGTAGATGAATCTTACAAAAACATAAGTTGTATTGCACAGACAACTGAGAAGTATTTGACTTTTAGGTTAGACAAATTAGCATTTTATGACTCCATGCAACATTTGTCTTTAGGACTTGCTAGTTTGGCAGAAGGTTTGACTGAGTATCCAATAACGAGTAAATATTTTGAACCAGACTTGATTAAGAAAGGTGTGTATCCGTACGAGTACATTGATCACTGGGTTGTGTTTGAGGAAAGGAGACTGCCACCAAAAGAGAAATTTTATTCCACACTTAATGGTAAAGGTATTTCTGACTCTGAATACCAGCACGCACTTGATGCGTGGGATAAACTGGGGTGTCAGACAATTGGTGACTACCATGACCAGTACTTGAAAGCTGACGTTTGTTTGCTAGCAGACGTATTTGAAAGTTACCGTGAAAAGGGTTTGTTACACTACAAGCTTGACCCGGCTTGTTACATAACTAGTCCTGGCATGACATGGGATGCATTTTTGAAATCCAGTAAGATATCTATAGACCTGTTGTCTGATCGTACGATGGGTGAAATGGTGGAACGTGGATTGAGGGTTGGGATAAGTATTGCAGCGAACAATTATGCCAGAGCCAACAACAAATATCTGGATGACCCGGACCAGGGGTTTGACCCCTCAAGGTCAAGGTCATTCATTACCTATGTAGACGCTAACAATTTGTATGGCTGGGCGATGTGTGAATTATTGCCCTTGAAAAACTTTTGTCTGTATGATTTGTCACAGTATGATGTAACAGAGTCAGGGTTAGCAAACAATATTATGAATCTTGACCGAAACGACGCGAAGGGTTGGATCTTTGAAGTCGACCTGGAGTACCCACACCATCTACATGATAACCACAATGATTATCCATTAGCTGTTGAAAAAATGAGTATGACAGGAAAAAAAGAAGACACTAAACTTGTGCCAAATTTGAATGACAAATTCAATTACGTTTGCCACTATCGATTGCTGCAGTTTTACATCAGACACGGGTTAGTACTAAAGAAAGTTCACAGAGGAATTCAATTTGATCAGAGTGCTTTCATGAAAGATTACATAATGAAGAACACAACATTGCGTGCAAGGGACGGCAACACTGCATTTGACAAAGACCTCTTTAAGCTTATGAACAATGCCTGTTTTGGAAAGACTATGGAAAATCCTCATCACCGCAAAGATGTTAGACTTGTCACAACTGAATCGGGTGCAATTAAACTTACATGTAAGCCACAGTACACGGGGTACAAAGAGTTTCATTCATCATTGTATGCAGTGTCACTCAAAAAAAAGATTGTTAAACTGGACAAGCCAGTATTCATTGGTATGGCAATTCTTGAGTTGTCAAAACTGTTGATGCTTGAATTTTATTATGATTACTTCAAACCAAAGTATCCTGAGTGTCGTCTGCTATACACTGACACTGACTCTATGATCATTGATGTGTGTACTGAAGACTTTTATGAAGACATGAAAACAGAACTACACATGTATGACACGTCTGACTACCCAAAAGATCACCCACTGTACAGCACACAGAATAAGAAAGTGCCTGGAAAGTTTAAAGATGAACTAAATGGTGTGCCAATAGTTGAGTACGTTGGTCTGAGATCCAAAATGTATTCTATACTGCACCAAAAGGGAAGTCAGTCAAAAGCCAAAGGAATTAAAAAAACAGCAATAAAAAATAAAGACATTCGTCATGAACATTACAAGCAAGTGTTAGATGGTGCATTAATGCCTGATTATCCAAACAAGTCACTGAGATCAAACAAACATAATCTTGAAATAATCCAAACACATAAGAAGTCACTTGCAGTTGGGGACACGAAACGAGTGTTTTTCAGTAAAGAAAAAGCTTATGCACCTGGACATTACAGGCTCAAGTTATCTGAAGACATAGCCGATGAACTGGTTGAAGAATTAATCGATGAGTTAGTTACTGAAATGAGTAACGGTGTCTGGGGGAATAATCTGTAATTCTTCTCTGACAAATGCCCTTTGGGGTGCAGGGTCGTACAGGTAATATATTGTTGCGTCAGGACTGGGGACTATTTTTTTTATATTGTGTACAGACGTTGACCAGATGGGGTCTGTTGCCCTGCGTCTGTCGTCGTTTTCAGCCTCCCCTGGTTGATATAAATATCTCACCTGTTTAGTAAACAAGCTTGTGTCGGGTGCTGGGGTTGGTCCTGTTTTTGGCTCTGTAATTGATTTCAATTTAATAGCGTCAACAGGCTTAGGATGACCTTCATTGTTCATTGCTTTTATCACATGTGGTAATCTCTTTACCCACTCAGTGTTCCGGGTGTCATGCATGAGTTCCTTTGAATACTGGTAACTGAAAAGTCTCTCTGATAACTGTTTGTTAAAGTTCTCTACAATTGCCTGTGATCTGTGTACACCTGGAATGCCTCGTCTGACCAGTACACCATGCTTCGCAAATAACTGATTAACAGCACCTTTGAATTCTGATCCGTCATCAACTTGAACAAGTCTGGGGTATCTTAAAGGGCCTCGACTATATATTTTTGATAATGCTTTAGCAACTGTGGTGGCTGTTTTGTCAGATATGGGTTCAGCGTCCTTATACCTTGAAGCAATGTCTACGACAGTCAAAGCGTACTTGTATCGTTTCTTTCTTATTGTGTCATGTGGTAGAAACAGGAGGTCCATTTGATGTGTGTCATTTGGGGTAGTGTTTTCAAAATGGGGTCTAGATATCTTTCTTGGAGCAGGAAGATATATCTGCCAAATTGCCTGTCTCTGTAACCGTTGTTTGACTTGATTGAGTGTTATATCTCCGCCCACAGCGGCATGTAATTTCTGAATAGCGGTGTTACTTTTCCAGTACCCTGATGGGGAGTAATATATTTTTGATAGTTTATTTTCGGCTGCCATTTCTTCTAGCAATATAAAGACCAGTAAAAAATACAAATGTCATTCCCACTAGAACAAAGATTATCTCCCCGTTTCTTTGTTGTGTACTCGGTTGATAGTAGTCACTTAGTTTCGGTTTTGGGATAGACATGTCATTACCAGTGACAAGAAAATACTCATGGATTGCTTCGTCTGTATTTGAAAACGTATGCTGTGCGTGGCCTTCTAGCCTCAGTTTTTCATTAATGAAATCAAGTTTCTCAATTCTATTCTTTTCATAATCCTGCTGCGCTTGTGCAAGTTTCTCAGACGCTTCATTGTGGCGTTTCATTTCTTCTGCAGATTCCTCTCTGCCTACTTTTGAAAAGAGATAATTTGAGCCGCTGAATGCTAGGGCGTTGACCATCGCGCCTCCAATTATTACTGCCAAAGTCGCCATATTATTTTTATTTACATAGAAACATTTTCGGGAATAATTCCTTGCTTAACAAGAAAATCTTTTGTCGCAATCGACGCTGTTACAACTACAATTAGCTTAGCGCTGTCTTCAAAGTCTAATCTACTCAGGTCTGCTGATTTCATTTTGAGTAGACTTTTTCCTAGCATAGAATATGCTACTGCTAGTCCGCTGATTACGGCAGAATGATACACAAGGTTCATTATGTTTTTTGAGTCATTCATTTTCTAAGGCAATAAAAATTAAAATAATATGTTTATTTACTGCATATAAAATGGGTCAATGGCTTTGGGTGTTACTGGTAATGTGGCGACTTCTGGTTTTGTTTTTGGAGTGTCTGATTTTTTGGTCACTGTACGAGTCTGTGGCTTGTATTTTTTGTATAATTGATAACCTACGTAACCAAATCCAACAACAAATCTGGCAATTATATATTTTGTTGATTGAGGTTTGGGGTCAGGGTTATGGTGCTATCTTCCAAACTGTCCTGCTACTCTACACATATAAAAATACATCAGACGATACATCAAAAGATAAAACATATGTAAGTAAAAAAACCCATCCCCCTCCCCCCCCACCACCACCACTCAGAGGGAGAAAAAAGAAAGAAAAAAAAAAAAAAAAAAAAAAAAATATATATATATATATATATATATATATATATATATATATTATATATATATATATATATATATATATATATATATATATATATATATATATACACAGGTATGAACCTGACATGTTAATGCAGACAGTCGAACTATTACATAATCTGTAGCAACAGTAGAAGAGTATTAGGTAATAGGAAACTTGTCACTAACTGTACTAACTATACGAATAGTAGCATAAGAGATGATGATGATGAAACGTTTTTATTCAGGATAAAAAGTTTTAGGCATAGCAATGCCTATCTTCCAAACTGTCCTGCTACTCTACACATATAAAAATACATCAGACGATACATCAAAAAATAAAACATATGTAAGTAAAAAGACCCATCCCCCCTCTACCCCCCCCCCCCACCACCACCACTCAGAGGGAAACAAAATAGAAATTAAAAGAATATATATATATACATAATTATATACACAGGTATGAACCTGACATGTTAATGCAGACAGTCGAGAGAGAGAGAGAGAGAGAGAATCAAAGAATCAATGAATCTTTATTTTACAACGGTAAAGATATTAACAATGCCAGAGAGAGAGAGAGAGAGAGAGAGAGAGAGAGAGAGAGAGAGAGAGAGAGAGAGAGAGAGAGAGAGAGAGAGAGAGAGATATGGAGAGGCACCGTTGCAAACATGACAACACTGTTCACATAGACAGACATACTCATAGATTCACAGACACCCCCCCCCCCTCCCCACCCCACCCGCCCCTTTCCCACATAGACGGAGCTAAGTAGTCCAAAAGATAAATGAAAAGGATACAGACTTAATTGGGAATAAATTGGACCCAGCATAAAAGAAACATATAATACAAGTGGTTAAGGCATCCCTACGAATGATCCATAAAATGTTTGCAGAGACCATATTAAAACAAACTAGCGAGGAGGTGGGGAGAGAGAGAGAGAGAGAGAGAGAGAGAGAGAGAGAGAGAGAGAGAGAGAGAGAGAGAGAGAGAGAGAGAGAGAATTACGTCATATTTAGAGTATTATGCCAGAGTCTGCGTGGTGACGGAGTTGCCTCTTTTACGTCACCGCCTTTGTCTGACTTTCTCTAGAAGTCAAGGTTTTTTACTGTTTTAACTATGTTCTGAAAAGAATTAATTTTTACTAAAGAAGTTGAAAGGATACAAAGCTGGCTAACGAACTCATCCAATGTCTTTCTCCAAACTAGCTATATGCAAAAGTTCAAGTAAATATGACAAAAATTACGGACTCTAATCTGGGTCAACCGACTTCCTATAAACGGTTGTTTATGTCTTTAATGAGACATTCAATTACAATGTGCTCGGAGGCTCTTCTAACCACCCACTTAATAAAGTATTTCGTCAAGTTTCAAGCTTGCGTGTATATAAATATCGGAGACTCACTTGCTTACATACATACGCACGCACACACACACACACACACACACACACACACACACACACACACACACACACACACACACACATACATACATACATATATATACATACATACATACATACATACATACATACGTGCGTACACACACATACACACACACACATACATACATACATACATACGTGCGTACACACATACATACATACATATATAAACACATACATACATACGTGCGTACACACACACATACATACATACATACACACATACATACATACTCACACACGGCGCTTCTTGCTAAATGTACGTTCATCAGCGAGGTTAGCGTAACTGGACATGACGTAATTTGTATCTTGTTACTTCAATTGTGAGAGGTTTAGCCTGCCCGTCAATAAAGGTTTATATAACAACATCGCCCTAAGTTGTCTTCCCCTAACCTTGCTGTAGGACTCCACATTGTGATTATGTCCCATGGGCTCCGTGCACTGCCGTTACTGAATGCTTCCACACATGCATCAGCAACAATAACCTGTACACCTCGATAGATCCACCCTCAAACGCCCCTTTAGCAGCTTACACAGGCCTTCACCCTTCAGGGGCTTGGCGTGTCGATAGCGGGTTTTGTCGCCATCATCCTACAGGATGTCAGTGTGTTGTGATTCTTACAGGAATCATAGCGTCAACAACCGCTACCGACACGCAAGGGAGTGGTTAATGAATCACCATGACAGTTGTTAGCACAGAAAGACGCATAGTGACACATCAGCCTAATAATTATACGATATCCAGACTTCATAATCTGTAAATGTGGCTCTGTGGCTCTGTCATCTGGCAAGCGAAAGGCAGTTTGTGAAAACAAGTTAGTTCGTGCACTGTATGAGAATACTACATTTTCCAATAGTACCGTTGGCAGGTATCATTGTGGTCTGTAATTTGATGCAGAATGAGTTAGAAAAGATTTGCTTTGTTATTCACAGAGGAATGTCGTCCGCGATGTGATGACGTACATAGGACTGACTTGCCACTCCTTTAGAGTATAGTGTTCCATGTCTCTAGTGTTAGAGTTCACATGGGAATAATTATCGTCCGCGATGTAATTACGTACGTAGGACTGAGGTACATACTCCTTTAGAGTATTGTGACGTGATTGTCTGCCCTGTGTTTCAGGATCTGGGTCACCTGCAGGTGGAGCTGCTGTTGGAGCCACGTGACGACCGCCTGACCGTGGGGGTGATACAGGCCAAGGGACTCCCGTCGCACCACATCACCGGGGCACCTGGTACGGCGTCTGGATACTATTATAAATTGTTGGTAGCAGGGGTTTGCTACACAGACCCGTGTAGGCCTGAGGGAGGTCAACGTCACCATTGTACCCCGAATCTTTACAGGCCCGAGGGTACAATGGTGACTTTGACCTCCTTCAAGGGTCCGTGTAACAAACCTCTCCTACCAATAACGTTTTTGTTTTCATTCCTCCACAATTTTCGTAAAAGAAAACTGATGAAATCTTCTAACCTGGAGCACACTTTGCGCCTGTTTGTCGGATGACGTCAAAGTTCTTTATCGTGCACCGCGACCATGCCCTACATTCCTTTGGAAGCTGACTGACCTCTGCACTCAGACCGAGGCCACACTGGACGTAAATTGAGACACTGCACTGCAGCTGAACACAGTACACAATTGTTGGGGTGGTGGCGAATTACGAACCTCTAATTGAGTTAGACACATTTCTGGCTTCTCGGAAGAGCCTCGGAACAAGAACTTGTGTATCAAAAGCAAGTCGAGGCTTGAAATTCACCACCACCCACTGCGTAACATTTACTTGACCCTTTGTGCTTGCAGCCACCGATACCGTAGGG
>BTPG01000001.1:220000-412500 GCA_036245525.1 Semisulcospira habei | reverse complement strand
AATCAAACACGCGCTCGCGCCGCACGCACGCACACACACACACACACACACACGCGCGCGCGCACGTGCGCGCGCGCACACACATAGGCACGCACACCTGCGCGCGGAGGTTAATATCAAGTTTTGAGGCAATGGGGATACCCTAACCAATGAGCTGTTAGATAGCACGTACTTGAAGAGGCTTTCCTTGAAAGAGGGGAGTGAACCGGTGTGTGTTATGTGCGCTGGCAGTTTATTCCAAAACGAGGCGCCCGAGAAAGAGAGGCCGGTGGTTTTAAATAAATCTATCCTCGGGCGTGGTGTGATAAAGTTTCGCCTTGATGTTGAATAGCCTGAAGCTGCCTTGGTGAAGAGCTTACAGAAGTATTCTGGGTGGATTTCATTCCAGATTTTACACTCGACTACCCCTTTGTTAAAGAGGTGGTGCCTGTCAAGAGGACGCATTTTTAATTTTTCAAATTTTTGATCGGTAAAAAGGGCTGGATCAAGCAGGATCTGCTTCACTGCCCTGCGATGCAAGGAGTTAAGCCTCTTCAAGTGTATGTCACCGCTGCCGTCCCATGTCGTGGAGGCATAATCGATTGGGATTTGACATGGGCATTGTAAAATAGTTTGCGAGCGTCGACATCAATAAGATATTTTAGGTTAGGCAGCATCAAAACATTTCTGGACACAGTTTTATAGACAACATTGATGTGAAATTGCCATTTTATCTGGTTATCAACAATAACTCCAAGTAGGCGATGTTCAGTTACTTGTGTAATGGTGTGGTCTTAGATTTCCAGGCTAAGAGAGAGAGAGAGAGAGAGAGAGAGAGAGAGAGAGAGAGAGAGAGAGAGAGAGAGAGAGAGAGAGAGAGAGAGAGAGAGAGAGAGAGAGAGAGAGAGAGAGAGAGAGAGATGATGATGATGATGATGATGATGATGATGATGATGAAACGTTTTTTATTCAGGATAAAAGTTTTAGGCATAGCAATGCCTATCTTCCAAACTGTCCTGCTACTCTACACATATAAAAATACATAAGACGATACAGCAAAAGATAAAATATATATAAGTACCCATACCCCCCCCCCCCCACCATCAGAAAGAAAAGAAAAAAAAAATAAAAAATAAAAAAATAAAATACAAAAAGAATTAAAACAATATATGTACGTGTATGAACCTGACATGTTAATGCAGACAGTCAAACTATTACATAATCTGCAGCAATCTGCTGTGCTGGAGCAACATACTAAACAGAAAAATAGGACATTCACATCGACAGCAAATATTTATGGACGCGAGCTCTGAAGATAGATAACTTTGAAATAGACTTTAAATGCGAGGGCAAGTTATTCCATGACTTAGCACCGGAAAATGATATGCTAGATTTGAAGATGTCGATTCTCGGTTTTGGGAGATGGAGTAAGCTGTTTCTCGTGTTCTCTCTATTCGTGTGGGAAAACAGCTCACGGAGATAGGGAGGGGCGGCATCGTTTAGAATTTTTTGCACAAGTAAGCATCTATTAAGTTCCAATTGTTTACTGAGTGGTAGAATATTAAGGGCCTTCAGTCTTTCATCAGTAGGGGACGAACCAGGAAGAATAAGCTTAATACCTCGCCGGTAAAGGGAATTAATTTTTTTCAAATGAATGTCTCCACAGCCGTCCCAGATATTGGAAGCATAATTACAATGTGTCTTGATGTGTGCGTTAAAGAATAGTTTTCGAGCATCAATGTCAACTATACGACTTAATTTGGATAATAAAAATAGATTCTTTGAAATAGTTTTACAGGCAGTTTCTATGTGCGGCTCCCAGCTGAGCTGTTCGTCGACTGTCACTCCTAACAAACGATGTTTTGACACTTGCTCTATGGGCTGAGAGTGAAGGGACAGCTCAAGGGGTTGCAAACCACGTTGATGCTTTTGGCGTGTTGTCACCAACATACTTTTCGTTTTAGGAATACTAATAATCATATGATTTTCTTCACACCAAGTTGACACTTCATCTAAACTATGTTGGAGGACAGCGCTCACGGTTGAAACATTTTTATCAGATACATGTAATGATGTATCGTCAGCAAATAGTTCACAGTTTGTGTCGGGGTGTGATATTGACAGTGGAAGGTCATTTATAAAGATGTTGAATAATAACGGTCCTAGGGTGGATCCCTGAGGAACACCATGGGTCACCAGTCCTTTCGCTGAGTATTTACCATTCAAGAACACTTTCTGCGTTCTGTCTAAGAGATAGGACGAGAGAAAAGCGACTGCATTTGAGTCAATGTGATATAAAGGTAACTTCTTTAATAAGATTGAGTGGTTAATGAGATCGAAGGCTTTTTTAAGATCTAGAAATACTACACCCGAAAGTTTGGACTCATTTATGGCAGTAAGCCATTTGTGGTTTATGAGAGTTAAAGCTTTCTGACACGAATGTTTAGGCCGAAAAGCTGATTGTGCAGTACTAAGAAGGTGGTTTTTCTCCAGGAATTGAAGTAAATGATTATGTATATGCTTTTCAAGTGGTTTGGACACTGCTGATAAGATTGATATATGTCTGTACTCACTTGGGTCGCTCAGATCTTTGCTTTTCGGTAGAGGAGTAACTTTTGCTATTTTCAATTCATCGGGAAACATGCTCTTTTGAATCGAAAGGTTATATATAAAGGTTAATGATTCAACAATATAAGGGAGCGCAATTTTCAGGATTTTACTGCTAATACCGTCTACACCACAAGATGTTTTACTTTTCATGTTGGTAATAGATTTTCCTACATCAAGGACGGTCATTAGGGGAACTGAGAAAGTATTGCCGGCGTTTATCTGACTGTGCTGTTTCAATTGTTCTGAGCATACGTATTCACTTGGCTCACTGGTGTTCGTCTGTGACAGGGTTTTAGCAATGTTAAGAAAGTGTTCATTAAATACATCAGCTGTAAGGTGCGGGGGGACACTCGTTGATTTGCTAGATTGTCCTTTAGTAAATGTGTTAATCACCTGCCACACGCTGCGTATGTCTTTGCCGCCCGCAATAATCTTTTCAGCATACTGCCTCTGTGCTTTACGTACTAATGATTTAACGAGGTTTCGCTGTTTTTTGTACTCGTCAAATTTCTTTTGTTGTTTCAATAGATCTCTTAGTTCCATCGCAGTTTTAATCTCATCCGTCAGCCACTCAGGCACAGTGGGATGTTTAACACGCTTAGTGCGCCTCGGGGCATGTCTGTCAAGAACACCGAGGAACAACTTATACCAGTGGGACAGCGCTACATTGGGATCGTTATAGTTATACACATCGGAAAAATGGTGTTTGGGAAAGTTCATGCAAAAAATCATCTTGATTAAATTTTTTGAACGATCTGTAGAGAATGGTTATATGCTCCTTATGAAGTTTCTTTGGCAACTTCGCAGATAATGAAAAACAAATCGGAAAGAGAGAGAGAAGAGAGATGATGATGATGATGAAACGTTTTATTGACAGGATAAAGTTTTAGGCGAAACGCCTCTCTTACAAACTGTCCTGTTAGAAAAGAAACATTAATAGCAAACACAATAAATCGAAACATGAAGAAATAAACTGAAAAAAAAGAGAGAAAAAAAAAAGAAGAGAAAACACCAATATAAAAGCAATGCAAATAATGCGCACATATATCAATAACAGTGAATAATATATATATATATATATATATATATATATATATATATATATATATATATATATATATATATATATATATATATATATATATATATATATATATATATATATAAGTAGTCCGTTCAGGTATTAAGTTACTGTAGCAAGATGTTATATAAACGAATTTTGAAGGTTCTAGAGTTAGAAATGGATTTAATTTGGGGTGCTAGTTCGTTCCAGGCTTTGGCACCTGAGAACGAAAGGCTGGTTTTATATATATCGAGCCTGGCCCATGGTAGCTGTAGCAAACTGTTCCTCGTGTTTTGTCTGACTATCCAAAAATAACATACGAAGGTAAGATGGGGTTTTATGGTGAAGAATTTTATGCATAAGTATGCATCGATTAAATGTGAACTGTTTGTTCAGGTTTAGCAGTCGGATAGTTCTAAACTTTTCGTCGGTGGGAGAGGGACCAGGCACAGTTAACTTTACCCCTCGATGATACAATGAGTTAAGTTTCTTTAAATGTACGTCACTGCATCCATCCCAGATAGTGGAGCAGTAAGAGAGAGAGAGAGAGAGAGAGAGAGAGAAGCGAGAGAGAGGAAGAGGAGAGAGAGAGAGAGAGAGAGAGAGAGAGAGAGAGAGAGAGAGAGAGACGGGCAGGCGGCGAAACCTGTTAGCACATAATGCAGGAGAAGCCGCACACTTGACACTAATGCCGGCACGTTAGGAGTCATCCGTGCTGAATAACATGGCGCCCATCGAACACAAACTCCGTCCCCGCCCATATCTTTCACTGCTACAGGTCAGTTGTCTTGAGGTGATTTCACTCAGAAAACTAGGGCGGCGACAATCCCCCAGTAAATAATTAATAGCGTTTTTTTCAACAGTTTAGTCCCTGCTATGTTAAAAACACGTAGGGATCGTGGCGGGGCGCTAAACGACAGAAATATTAAACAAGATGAGGATTTCCTCCCAAAGTCTCTCCCAGTTGCTAGGTGACGTTCCTCAAACACGTCCAGTTGCTAGGTGATGTTCCTCAAACACGTCCAGTTGCTAGGTGACGTTCCTCAAACACGTCCAGTTGCTAGGTGACGTTCCTCAAACACGTCCGGTTGCCAGATGACGTGTGACCCAGGCTGGACTGTAGCGAGGGAGGAAGTTGACTGAGCCATCTGCCCGGAAAACCCTGCACGTGTCAACGGCTTTTTTAACACGCCCCTGCCAACCACAGGAACTGATTCCCTGAGTCCCTGCAAACTTCAAGCCACCATGAAGTCATCCTGCGTCCCTAGCTGGTGGCCACCATGAAGTCAAACTGCGTCCCTTGCCATCGTGAAGTCAGCCTGCGTCCCTTGTCATCATGAAGTCAGCCTGCGCCCCTTGTCATCATGAAGTCAGCCTGCGTCCCTTGTCATCAAGAAGTCAGCCTGCGTCCCTTGTCATCATGAAGTCAGACTGCGTCCCTTGTCATCATGAATTCAGCCTGCGTCCCTTGTCATCATGAAGTCAGCCAGCGTCCCTTGCTGGTGGCCATCATGAAGTCAGCCTGCGTCCCTTGTTGGTGGCCATCATGAAGTCAGACTGCGTCCCTTGTCACCATAAATTCAGCCTGCGTCCCTTGTCATCATGAAGTCAGCCAGCGTCCCTTGCCATCATGAAGTCAGCCTGCGTCCCTTGTCATCATGAAGTCAGCCTGCGTCCCTTGTCATCATGAAGTCAGCCTGCGTCCCTTGTCATCATGAAGTCAGCCTGCGTCCCTTGTCATCATGAAGTCAGCCTGCGTCCCTTGCTGGTAGCCATCATGAAGTCAGCCTGCGTCCCTTGTCATCATGAAGTCAGCCTGCGTCCCTTGTCATCATGAAGTCAACCTGCGTCCCTTGCCATCATGAAGTCAGCCTGCGTCCCTTGCCATCATGAAGTCAGCCTGCGTCCCTTGCCATCATGAAGTCAACCTGCGTCCCTTGCTGGTGGCCGTCATGAAGTCAGCCTGTGTCCCTTGTCATCATGAAGTCAGCCTGCGTCCCTTGCCATCATGAAGTCAGCCTGCGTCCCTTGTCATCATGAAGTCAGCCTGCGTCCCTTGTCATCATGAAGTCAGCCTGCGTCCCTTGCCATCATGAAGTCAGCCTGCGTCCCTTGCCATCATGAAGTCAGCCTGCGTCCCTTGCCATCATGAAGTCAGCCTGCGTCCCTTGCCATCATGAAGTCAACCTGCGTCCCTAGACATCATGAAGTCAGCCTGTGTCCTTTGCTGGTGGCCATCATGAAGTCAGCCTGCGTCCCTTGCCATCATGAAGTCAGCCTGTGTCCTTTGCTGGTGGCCATCATGAAGTCAGCCTGCGTCCCTTGCTGGTGGCCATCATGAAGTCAGCCTGCGTCCCTTGTCATTATGAAGTCAGCCTGCGTCCCTTGCTGGTGGCCATCATGAAGTCAGCCTGCGTCCCTTGTCATCATGAAGTCAGCCTGCGTCCCTTGTCATCATGAAGTCAGCCTGCGTCCCTTGCCATCATGAAGTCACCCTCCGTCCCTTGCCATCATGAAGTCAGCCTGCGTCTCTTGCTATCATGAAGTCAGCCTGCGTCCCTTGCTGGTGGCCATCATGAAGTCAGCCTGCGTCCCTTGTCATCATGAAGTCAGCCAGCGTCCCTTGTCATCATGAAGTCAGCCTGCGTCCCTTGCCATCATGAAGTCACCCTCCGTCCCTTGCCATCATGAAGTCAGCCTGTGTCCCTTGCTATCATGAAGTCAGCCTGCGTCCCTTGTCATCATGAAGTAAGCCTGCGTCCCTTGCCATCATGAAGTCACCCTCCGTCCCTTGCCATCATGAAGTCAGCCTGCGTCCCTTGTCATCGTGAAGTCAGCCTGCGTCCCTTGCTGGTGGCCACCATGAAGTCAGCCTGCCTCCCTTGCTGGTGGCCACCATGAAGTTAGGCTGCGTCGCTTGCTGGTGGCCACCATGAAGTCAGCCTGCGTCCCTTGCTGGTGGCCACCATGAAGTCAGCCTGCCTCCCTTGCTGGTGGCCACCATGAAGTCAGCCTGCGTCCCTTGCTGGTGGCCACCATGAAGTCAGCCTGCCTCCCTTGCTGGTGGCCACCATGAAGTCAACCTGCGTCCCTTGCTGGTGGCCACCATGAAGTCAGCCTGCGTCCCTTGCAGGTGGAAGCATCCGTTGACAGCTGAGTGTTTTTGTCAAAGAGTTTTTGAAGATGTCCTTCGCCGCTTGATCCTCCACTGAAATCAAACTGACTCCTCTCTTTGTACGAGGCAGAGACCCTCGTGCGTGCCTGCAGGCCGCGGGGTTATAATCATCTTGCAGATGATTTCCTTTGATCATCTCTGTAACCTACAGAGGCGGGGGGTGGGGGGTCGGTAGATTCGTGTCAATGAGATTTTGAAGAGGTCTGTAGTGGTCCGGGGCTGCCCGTGCATAGTTCGTCTGTCGTGTGTTTTTACTGACCTCATGCCGTCCTACACTGTAGTGGCCCGGGGCTGCCCGTGCATAGTTCGTCTGTCGTGTGTTTTTACTGACCTCATGCCGTCCTACACTGTAGTGGCCCGGGGCCGCCCGTGCATAGTTCGTCTGTCGTGTGTTTTTACTGACCTCATGCCGTCCTACACTGTAGTGGCCCGGGGCTGCCCGTGCATAGTTTGCCTGTCGGGTGTTGTATCGGCTCCATGTCTTCTGTCGTATCAGCGCACGTCCTCTGCTGCCGGAGTTATTCTACCCTGGGTGCAAAGGTCCTCGGGCCGACTACGGCCGCAGTTTGCAAGCGCATGGCTGTACATGTGTGTCCCTCTGTGTCTTTGCATCACTGTGGATGTGTGTCTCTTTGTGTCTTTGCATCACTGTGGATGTGTGTCTCTCTGTGTGTCTGTGCACGGCTGTGTGCGAGTGTGTGTGTGTGTGTGTGTGTGTGTGTGTCTGTGCACACTGTGTGTGTCTGTGCACGGCTGTGTGTGCGTGCGTGCGTGCGTGCCTCTGTGTGTGTGTGTGTGTGTGTGTGTGTGTGTGTGTGTGTGTGTGTGTGTGTGTGTGTGTGTGTGTGTGTGTGTGTGCACAGCGCGAGACAACTGCGGCTGTCGCCGGCTCGAAGACCTATTGCTGCTGGGATAGTATCATCACTGACAAAACACATGATTACGCGCCACATATAGAACACATGATTACGCGCCACAGATAGAACACAGGATTACGCACCGCAGATAGAACACAGGATTACGCACCACAGATAGAACACAGGATTACGCTCCACAGATAGAACACAGGATTACGCACCACAGATAGAACACAGGATTACGCACCACAGGCAGAACACAGGATTACGCACCACAGATAGAACACAAGATTACGAACCACAGATAGAACACAGGATTACGCACCACAAATAGAACACATGATTACGCGCCACAGATAGAACACAGGATTACGCACCACAGATAGAACACAGGATTACGCACCACAGATAGAACACAGGATTACGCACCACAGATAGAACACAGGATTACGCACCACATATAGAACACAGGATTACGCACCACAGATAGAACACAGGACTATGCACCACAGATAGAACACAAGATTACGAACCACAGATAGAACACATGATTACGAACCACAGATAGAACACAGGATTACGCACCACAGATAGAACACAGGATTACGAACCACAGATAGAACACAGATATAACATAGGATTACGCACCACAGCTAGAACAAGGATTACGCACCACAGATAAAACACAGGATTACGCACCACAGATAGAACACAGGATTACGCACCACAGATAGAACACAGGATTACGCACCACTGACAGAACGCGAGATTACCCACCACTGATGAAATAGGGGATTACGCACAACTGATGAAATAGAGGATTTCGCACCACTGACAGAACACAGGATCACGCACTACAGATAGAACACATGATTACGCACCACAGATAGAATACGTAATTACGCACCACTGACAGAACACGGGATAACGCACCACTGATAGAACTCAGGATTACGCACCACTGATAGACCACAGGATTACGCATCACTGATGAAATAGAGGAATACGCACCACTGGCGAAAAACCGAAATACACTGGAATGACAGAATACAGGATTGTGCACCCAAACAAAAACGTAAATATCTCATTCGTAAGGGCGTTTTTTTCATTTTTTAGGCCATGTTAATATTGTCTGTGCTTGTCTATGATTTTGGATTTTCTGGCTTTCGGGCGTAAAGTTTAGTTTCACAGACCAGATATACATTAGTTTGCTGGCGACAGTGCTTTAAGACAAACAAATAACAACAATAAACAACAACAGTAAACAACATTCCCAAATCCAACAGTCCTCATCCAACATTCCCCATCCAACATTCCCCCATCCAACATTTCCCATCCAACATCCCCTCATCCAACATCCCCCCATCCAATTATCTTCATCCAACATTCCCCATCCAACATTCCCCCATCCAACATTTCCCATCCAACATCCCTCATCCAACATCCCCCCCATCCAATTATCTTCATCCAACATTCCCCCATCCAACATTCCCCCATCCAACATTCTCCATCCAACATTCCCCATCCAACATTTCCCATCCAATTATCTTCATGCAAAATTCCCTCATCCAACATTCCCTATCCAACATTCCCCCATCCAACATTCCCCATCCAACATTCCCCTATCCAACATTCCCCCATCCAAAATCCCCCACCCAACATTCCCCGACCCAGCATTCCCCATCCAACATTCCCCATCCAACATCCCCCCATCCAACATCATCCATCCAACATTCCCCATCCAACATTCCCCGATCCAACATTCCCAATCCAACATTCCCCCATCCAACATCCCCCATCCAACATTCCCCATCCAACATTCCCCCATCCAACATTCTCCATCCAACATTTCCCCATCCAACATTTCCCATCCAATTATCTTCATCCAACATTCCCCCATCCAACATCCCCTCATCCAACATCCCCCCTCCAAAATCCCCCCATCAAACATTCCCCCATCCAACATTCCCCCATCCAAACCCCCCCTCCCATCCAACACCCCCATCCAACGTTCCCCCATCCAACATCCCCCATCCAACATTACCCCATCCAACATTCCCCCATCCAACATTCCCCATCCAACTTCCCCCATCCAACATTCCCCCATCCAACATCCACTCATCCAACATTCCCCCATCCAACATCCCCCATCCAACATTCCCCCATCCAACATCCCCCATCCAACATTCCCCCATCCAACATCCACTCATCCAACATTCCCCCATCCAACATCTCCCATCCAACATTCCCCCCATCCAACATCCCCCATCCAACATTCCCCCATCCAACATCTCCCATCCAACATTCCCCCATCCAACATCCCCCATCCATCATTCCCCCATCCAACATTCCCCCATCCAACATCCCCCATCCAACATTCTCCCATCCAACATTGAACATTCCCCCATCCAACATCTCCCATCAAACATTCCCACATCCAACATTCCCTCATCCAACATTACCTCATCCAACATTCCCCATCCAACATTCCCCACCCAACATCCCCCCATCCCGTATCCCCCCCCCTCTCCATCCAACATCTTCCATCCAACATCTCCCCATCCAAAATCCCCCATCCAACATTCCCACATCCAACATTCCCCCATCCAACATCCCCCTTCCAACATTCCCCCTTCCACATTCCCTCATCCAACATTCCCTCATCCAACATTCCCCATCCAACATCCCCCCATCCAACATCCCCCCATCCAACATCCCCCCCATCCAACATCCCCCCATCCAACAGTCCCTCATCCAACATTGCCTCATCCACCATTCCCCCATCCAACATCCCCCATCCAACACCCCCCCATCCAACATCCCCCCATCCAACACGGCCCCTCCCCCCCCATCCAACATCCCTCATCCAACATTCCCCACCAACATCCCCCCATCCAACATTCCCTCATCCAACATTCCCTATCCAACATTCCCCCATCCAACATTCCCCATCCAACATTCATCTATCCAACATTCCCCTATTCAACATTCCCCCATCCAAAATCCCCCACCCAACATTCCCCCATCCAGCGTTCCCCATCCAACATCCCCCCATCCAACATCATCCATTCAACATTCCCCATCCAACATTCCCCGATCCAACATTCCCAATCCAACATTCCCCCATCCAACATTCCCCCATCCAACATCCCCCATCCAACATTCCCCCATCCAACATTCCCCCACCCAACATTCCCCATCCATTATTCCCCATCCAACATTCCCCCCTCCAACATTCCCCCATCCAACATCCCTCATCCAACATTCCCCATCGAACATTCTCCCATCCAACATTCCCCATCCAACATTTCCCTATCCAACATGGCGGTGTCTTTATACACATCACTAGCTGACCGACCGAGTGGCGGTGTCTTTATACACATCACTAGCTGACCGACCAAGTGGCGGTGTCTTTATACACATCACTAGCTGACCGACCAAGTGGCGGTGTCTTTATACACATCACTAGCTGACCGACCGAGTGGCGGTGTCTTTATACACATCACTAGCTGACCGACCAAGTGGCGTGTCCGAGGATTTCAGATGTTACCTTTGTTTTGAGAGGTGTGGATTGGGGTGGGTTGGGGTGGGGTGTAGGGCGGGGAACGGCTGTTAAGGTATACTTAGTAAAAACGTCTCTAAAGGCCCCGCCACACATGCCGGTTGTGCCCCGATTTTGAAGCCGATTCCGATCCGATTGCGATCGGATGACGTCATATATCCTAACCGATCCCAATCAGCTGGGAATCGGGTGTTTAGAAACTGCTCTATTTTTCCGATCCGAATCGGCCCCGATTGTAAGCTTCAACCAATCAGAGCGCGTCTCGCAAATCATGTCGTTTCAGTTTTAAAATGGCGGAGGATCAGTACCACCTTCGTTGCCGATGTTTCGCCCGCCTCTTCCCGAATATGATGCAAAACTGCTGATAATGCAAGCACATCATCATGACTGTTAAAACTAGCAGCATTTCGCTGAACAGGTACGACCTTGATCCTCGATTCAATCCGGTCGGCTAAAAAAAAGTCGGGGAATGTGTGGCAGTGCACACGTTTTTGTTGTCCGGTCCGATCACACTCCGATTCGAAACTGCTCAAGAATCGGCCTCAAAATCGGGCATGTGTGGCGGGGCCTTAAGAGTGTGGATTTCTAACCGCTTTCAGGATGTGTGGGCGCGCAATGCGTTTTGCGATCGGCGGGTTGGAAAAAAAAACGATTTGTCAAATTGCCCGCCGCGCTCCCTTCATCTCCATCACGATCGGTTGCTGCCTGCCGCACGTTAGGGCTGTAAATGTTGTGTGGAGGGGGGGGGGGGAGCGGTGGGGGAGGGGGGAGTAACGGCAGATAACGCTTTTCCTCCTTCCTGCACAGTGCCATAACTTGTTTCTTTTCTTCTTGTAACACCTTTTGCCACGACGCACAACACGGGTTGGCTCAACATTGATAATTAAAGGATAGTGCCAGGGTAAGAGTTGCTTGACATCACAACACGGGTTGGCTCAACCTTGATAATTAAAGGGTAGTGCCAGAGTAAGAGTTGCTTGGCGACTAAAGGCGCCAAGTTAATCTGGCACTACCCTTGAATTATCATGGCCGATCCATCTCCTGCAACTGGTACATAGTCGTTATTTAGCACGTCCAAAATCAGGGACATGGCGTGGGTTATATTGGCTGGCCCTTCCAATGTCAGAACACTGTTTGTTGGAATGCTTGCTGTGGTTATAGCCAATGTCAGAACACACTGTTTGTTGTTTGCTTGCTGTGGTTATAGCTCACTTCCGTTTTCGCCCACCCGAGCCAGGGAGAGAGATAATGACTTTTCAAAACCAGTATTTCCATTGTCCTAAGTTGACCCTTAATTAACTCATTCTACCCCAGACACACCACACTAAGAGAAGGATCGACCATGACAGTTCAAGGGTGATGGCGCCTATGGGCGCCAAGCTATTCTGGCATCACCCTTGAACTATCATGGTCGATCTGTGTCCTGCACTGCAATGCAGTCTTCAGAGGGCACCGGCAAAAATTGGGGATTTCGTTGATGGGGTAGAATGAGTTAATGGCTAATTGGGGCCATCACCCTCCATCACCTCTCACAAAGTCCCTGCCTTTCTCAGTACATTCATCTCCATCACCTCTCACAAAGTCCCTGCCTTTCTCAGTACATTCATCTCCATCACCTCTCACAAAGTCCCTGCCTTTCTCAGTACATTCATCTCCATCACCTCTCACAAAGTCCCTGCCTTTCTCAGTACATTCATCTCCATCACCTCTCACAAAGTCCCGGCCTTTCTCAGTACATTCATCTCCATCACCTCTCACAAAGTCCCTGCCTTTCTCAGTACATTCATCTCCATCACCTCTCACAAAGTCCCTGCCTTTCTCAGTACATTCATCTCCATCACCTCTCACAAAGTCCCTGCCTTTCTCAGTACATTCATCTCCATCACCTCTCACAAAGTCCCTGCCTTTCTCAGTACATTCATCTCCATCATCTCTCACAAAGTCCCTGCCTTTCTCAGTACATTCATCTCCATCACCTCTCACAAAGTCCCTGCCTTTCTCAGTACATTCATCTCCATCACCTCTCACAAAGTCCCTGCCTTTCTCAGTACATTCGGTACGTTTTCAAATCGTTGACAAAGCGTTTCTTCAATCTCACAAACCAGATAGGTGAGGCTAGCGCTGGCAGAATTGTACTCAAACCAAGGGGAATCACAGCGCTGGAGGATGGAAATGATCGTCTTGTTCTATACCTGCGTATTTCTATGTGGGCTGGCGATTGGGTGCCTGATAGGCGGGGGCAGGGGATCTAACTGTTTGTCTGTCCAGCGCTGTGTTTCTTCAATCAGTTGTCACCCCCATGGTCCTTCAGGATTTGGAGATTGTCTTAATTAATGACTAATTAGACCCATCATCCTCAGTACACTCAGTACATTTTCTTTTGATCGGCTGCCGACCCGGGGCACAACACCTACGCAAGCCATTCAATCCATAATTAAAACCTAGTTCCTTTCATTAGAAGCATTCATGCAAAACACTGTGACTCAGGAGACCCAGGTGTCTGTGTGGTGTGCCGTTTTTCTTTTCAAACTGTGCGCAAGGCGAGACTGTCTTTCATTCAAGTCAGTGCAGAGAGGGTCGGCGTTTAAAGGTCTGCAATTATAACAAAAAGCATCCAAAAAAGTCCCCCCAAAAAAAATCAGTCCTACTGTGCAGTAGCACAGTAGACTCTGTTCAAGTTATACAGTTGCAAATTTTGGTAGAAACACAGCAAAACCGTGCCAGTTGAGTGCCCAACTTCCTGTCGCCGTCCATGCATGCTACTGTCAACTTCTCCGTGCAGCTCAAACCTTTACCGTTAGGCTTAGCCACTGCACAGACTGGTAGAATAGACAGCAAACCAGGCGCGATATTTTCACTGGTAATTTCACAAAAATTACTCTGCCAGCTCTTACAATTCACGAGGCTTCATTTGTGTGCAAGAAAATGCACCTGAGGAAGTTTTTGACTGAAACTAAAGATACCTATTCGAGAGAGATAAAAATACCCACTGTGTTCGCGTCTGCGACAAATATTGGAAAGGCCCAAAAAACGCAAAATTAGCCATGCCTGCACAAAAAGCCTCTGCTGCATCCTGTTTACTACCACATTGTTATGTCTGCCTTACTACCACATCGTTATGTCTGCCTTACAACCACATCGTTATGTCTGCCTTACAACCACATCGTTGTGTCTGCCTTACAACCACATCGTTATGTCTGCCTTACTACCACATCGTTATGTCTGCCTTACAACCACATCGTTATGTCTGCCTTACTACCACATCGTTATGTCTGCCTTACAACCACATCGTTATGTCTGCCTTACAACCACATCGTTCTGTCTGCCTTACAACCACATCGTTATGTCTGCCTTACTACCACATCGTTATGTCTGCCTTACAACCTTACAACCACATCGTTATGTCTGCCTTACAACCACATCGTTATGTCTGCCTTACTACCACATCATTATGTCTGCCTTACAACCACATCGTTATGTCTGCCTTACAACCACATCGTTATGTCTGCCTTACTACCACATCGTTATGTCTGCCTTACTACCACATCGTTCTGTCTGCCTTACTACCACATTGTTATGTCTAGTTTACTACCGCATCGTTATGTCTGCCTTACTACCACATCGTTATGTTTGCTTTGAAATGTGAACATGCCACGCCTCCATTACTGTGACCGGTAACAGGGGTCAAAGGGGAAAGGGGAGGCTAGTCTTCACAATTGTGGTTGTGGCGTTGCTCTTTTTGTACTGTTTATACTGCAACATACCGAGAGATGAAGAAGAGGCATTTACTTTTTGTCTCTACACTCAAACTAGAATACTCTAGGGAGAAACACGAAACTGCAAACATTAAACTGAAAAAATATGTAGGTTGCTCATTTAGACAGATTTATATATGAGCAAAATAATATATTTTTCACCTTTTTACTGCACTACAAATTACAACATGGGTATCAAATCGCTTTGTCACGTTGTTATATGAAAACACACAAAGCACACCCCCATCACTGTACAATAGCCCCTGAACTGCTCGACTGCACGTTACAATTTTGTCGCCCCGCTGCTTCTATGTCAGGCTTATGGAAACACTCCCTCTTTATTTCTATTTTCTCGAGTTTTGTCATTGTCACTTTGTTGTCACTGCCCCCCTGCTGTTGTGTCTGCAGTTGAATAGCCAGGCCTAAAGCCTGCTTGCCCTTCTCCTAATATATGGCTATGCATCAGCTCAGGCAGTAAGGCACAGGCTTTTGCTGCATTGCGAATGATGTGACTGTCCAAAACCTTGACATTGTGGCCAGCCTGGTGGATGGACATCAAAATAGCAGGACGTCTGCCCTCCTACACAGGACAATCAGTTCACTTCCTTTGCCTTCTCGTCGGTTGGCCATCGCGGAGAGATGTACCCGCTGAACTCTTCTTCCCTCATCTTTCGCAACCTGCAAAAGATAATTTTGTATCAAAAATAGTTCTGACATGCACATATTGCGTGCATATATGTTTGCAAGTATTTATACAAAGTACATACATGCATAATATGACAGTAGTCAGAACATGAACAAGAAAGGCAATGTCCTTATGGTTCACGTGTATGACCAATCCACATAATATGTCTGTCCTTTTTGACCTTGGCTTGACTTCTCCAACAGGTCTCTGAAAATGTCTAAACATAAGTATAGGGCTGGATTTTGTACCAGTGAAACCTGAGTATTTTTCCAAATCCCTTCATTTTTCACACATTTGTCAACCCTCTGTGACCCTTGACCTCTGTGAGGGGCTGATTACATTAGTAGCACAGAAAAGTGTTATCATCATGCCAAATTTTATTGAAAAGTTTGCAAAAACATTGATAAAAACTACAACTCTACCCGAAACTAACTTTTGTCACCCTTATCATGTGGTATCTCCATAGCAAGTTTGAGTTTGAAGTTGAAAATACTACTTGAGATGACCTTTGAAAGGTCACAGAAATTGGTATGTTTAGAATTATTTTACCACAAAGTACCCTTGTGCCAAGTTTGAAGTCTGAGGCTTGCATAGTCTTCGAGGAAATGCCAATGTTAAAGTTGCCCACAGGTAACAGACAGTTGACGGACGACCCATTACAAACATTTACTTTTGCTATCACACGTGCGCCAAAAATTAGACGCCACTGAGCTTGAAATGACCACAAAGGGTGTATACATATATCTAGAATCAGCATCAATATTCAAAGTGTAACTTGCAGAAATTGTTTCAAACAGGACACAACGCATTGCTGTTTAGCAACAGCACACACTGGACCAAATGGGTAGTATTCAGATTTTTCTAGTCCTTTTGTATGCACTAAGTGCTTATTAAAGAAAACGACAGTATTTGGAGACTTGCCCAACCCTCTAGTTTTCAAATCAAATGCAATATGGTGCCACTTGTTGACAACAAGTGATTTTAGCATTCGGTGTTGTTGAGAATGCTGGTACTATTACTACACCATCTTCAAAATGAAAGAAAGCATTACAGTGTGATGTGTTTATCCCAACCAGTTGTGTTTTGTTATGAACCTGATTCTATTCACAAATCAATCGGTATGCTTTACCTCGAGTCCAGGACAATAAGTGTCGCCTTCTCTCACTTTAGTTGATCCGCTGGAACTGGAATTGCCTGCTTTTAGCTGTGGCCTTCTCCTTTGAGCAAACATGACCTGACTAGCTCTTGCCTCTTCTTGGTGTAGGCGTCATACTTCTGTGCTTGTTTGCAAGTATACCCTCTGGGCGTGACTCTGCAGTGAGACGTCAACAGCAGCACTGACCTGAAATGAAATGCATGTTTATTAATATTATCGTGTTATTCGGCAGCGTGGCAATTTCACTTCTGATCTTATTTCAGGGTGGGTCGGTTCCAAACTCCACAAACAGGGACTTTGTTATAGCATTATAAACAATTTCCGGGCCGGTGGGGGGAGTCCCCCCCCCCACCCACCCACCCACCCACCCAATTCGTCCCTACATTTAGTTTACACATTACTACCTTCAAACTAATGTGAAATAAACTGTGAACACCACAAACAACAATGGTGAAGCCTGGATCGCTTGTGTGCATTTAAAACTGATCATTTTCTTAATCTGAACTGTGTGACCTTTCCAAAAGGTGACTGAAATTTAAGTGCCATGAGTCTAAGCATAAGTAAAGGGCTGGCTTATGTACAGTTGTGAATAGTATTGGAGAAAAAATATCTTTTGTCAAAATATGGCTATTTGTTTTTTTTTTTACCTATTTCTTGATTTCTCATGACCCTTGGCCTGAACTCAAACTGGTAGGCTAAGAGTAAGAAAGGTCTTGCCACAAAGTATCCTTCGGCTACGTTTGAAGACTGTGGTTTGAATATTCTCCGAGAAAATGCCAACATTAAAGTTTACCATGGGCGACCAATGGCCCAGAACATAGCCTTACACTTGCTTCGCACGAGCCAATAAAAGAAGGCATTACAGTATGATGTGTTCATTCACACCATAGTTGTGTTCTGCACCTGATTCTCATCACAGATCTACTGGTATGATTTACCTTGAGTCCAGGAGAATAAGTGTCACCTTCCCTCACTTCATTTGAGCTGTGAGTGTGACCTTGGTCAGTTGGTGTAGATGTCATACTTCTGCGCTTGTTTGCAAGTATGTACTCTGGGTGAAAGTACTGAGACTCCACAGCGAGAGGTCAACAGCAGTATTAGCCTGAAATGAAATACATGATTATTACTGTGTTGTTCGGCAGCATGACAATTTCACTTTGCGTGAACTAAATGCAGGGGCAGATTATTACTTTCAAAATAAATGCGACAAAAACTGTGTAAACAGCAAAGAACAAACAACAATGGCAAAGTCACGTCTGTACGCCTCATGCACATAACTGATTCACAACCTGTGTGACCTTTCCAAAAGGTAGCTGAAATAAGTGTCACGAGTCTCAACATAAAGGCTTGCTTTTGTACTAGTCAAATTTGTATTTTTCACACATTCTACGGTCATCCTAAATGGTAGTCAACAAATATTAGGGTTTCAGTCATAGTAGCGTTTTACTAGGTAACCCTTTTAATCCTGATACACCCACTGCTTGAAATAAATGTGACTATGATAGTTCAAGGGTGGTGCCAGAATAGATTGGCGTCTCATCCGCCAAGCTATTCTGGCACCATCCTTGAACTAAAAAAATGCTGGACCTATCTCCTAATCTGTAATATAGCCTTCATAAGACAGAGAATGGATGAGAAAACTAAGTTACTAAGTACTGAAAGCAGTTACTGAGTTAGTAATGCAAAATTCTCCCTTAGCAGGACTTTTTACTACACACAGTACGTTTTCCTAAATAATAAGCACTGGCACTGGTTTAATATCATTACAATGTAGACTACATTCCTTCCACTGTATTAGTAAAGGCTCTCTGAGAATGTATGGAAATGTTCTACTTCTAGGTGGTGACTGACATACATGGAATGCATGCCCCTGTCAACCCACAATAAAATGTAGTCTTCTTCATTGCAGGTAGGCTGTAAATTTCCATGCATAAAAGGACAGTTAGCTATTGGGGTTTTATGCCGTGCAGGTGACATCTCACGGCGGTGCATAAAACTTTATTTTTTTTAAAAGAGTTGGAAAACCAGTCAGATATGCCACTTACGTACGACATTTTTCTTCCACTACTAGTAACTCGTGTTCTAGTCACTTAGCAAACACCACCATCCTCTTTTTCTACTTAGTTTACCTTTTCCTTGCTGATGTCGGAAGAGATTTTGTTGTTTTCCTGGCTCCCGTTCGGTTGGCCCGTTCATTTTTTTTTTCTTCTTCTGAGAAATGGTTATATAAATGCGTTACTACTGACGCTCGATGACTTGTCGCAACTTATGCAAAAGTATCTTATTTCTGAGGAAACACAACATTTTATGCATAGAAACAGTCAGCTTACACACCTATTTCAGACAGTATATATCTTTTGTCAATTATCGATAAATTGAGCTTGTTTGCAATACGACTTGCCGTATGGCGGTTTTTTTCGGTGACCTCTAGTCTCAGGTCATGGCAGACGCAAGATAGCGGTATCTAAATGCGCAGAAAAGATGCGCGAAAGAGGTGTGTCCTACAACCTTAATTCATTTTTGTAAATAATTATTTTTTACTAAAGAAGTTAAAAGGATACACAGATGGCTAACGAACTCACCCAATGTCTTTCTCCAAACTAACTATATGCAAAAGTTCAAGTAAATATGACAAACATTACCTCTAATCTGGGTCAACCGACTTCCTATAAACGGTTGTTTATGTCTTCAATGATTTCAGTGCCAATGCGACTGGCGTTATTGGTCATCAGTTTGGTCTTTTCTGCACTGATTTCCATCCCATATGCAATGGCTGTACTATCCAGCTTTTGTCACCAGCTTTTCCACCAGCTGAGCTAGCTCCTTCTCTGTTCCTGCAAGGCCATTGGCACTGAAATAATGGTTGGAGGCCAAAAACTGGAAACAGTTAAGAAATTCAAATACTTAGGAGCCATTGTGAAAGATGAGGGATCAAAACCAGAAATACTGTCCAGGAGTGCGCAAACAACAACAGCACTGACAAGATTGAAGAGCATATGGAAGGACAAAAACATCAGACTCTGCTCCAAGATCAGACTGATGCGCTCCTTAGTGATCTCAGTGTTCTTGTATGCCTGCGAGTCATGGACCCTCACAGCAGACCTTGAAAGGAGGATACAAGCCACTGAAATGAGATGTTTTCGAAGGCTGCTTGGCATCTCATACAGAGATCACATCACAAACGAGGAAGTGGGAAGCAGAATCAGGCAAGCCACCTATGCAGACTTATTAGCCATTGTGAGAAAACGCAAACTGAAGTGGTATGGGCATGTCACGCGTTCAGCAGGGCTTGCCAAAACAATCCTGCAAGGCACTGTGCAAGGAGGACGAAGGAGAGGAAGACAGAGGAAAAGATGGGATGACAATATCTCAGAGTGGACAGGACTGAAGCTGGGCGATACGCTGAGAATGGCAGAGAACAGAGAGGAATGGAGGGAGCTGGTTGTCAAGTCATCAGTGGTGCCCAAACGGTCGGCAAGACTACGGGATATAGATAGATAGATAGATAGATAGATAGATAGATAGATAGATAGATAGATAGATAGATAGATAGATAGATAGATAGGTAGGTAGGTAGGTAGGTAGGTATAGGTAGGTATAGGTAGATATAGATAGATATAGATAGATATAGATAGATAGATAGATAGATAGATAGATAGATAGATAGATAGATAGATAGATAGATAGATAGATAGATAATTTCATATTCCAAAGAGATGTTTGAGATCTTGTATGTTGCATCTGTGTCAAATGATCTGATAACTTTGGAGCAGTCATTGAAGGTTAGTTCAAAACTCAGACAGTCATTCAGTGCTCCTTGGTAATAAGGCAAATGTGCTGTTAGGATTTCAAATTCAAATGGAATGTAAAATCTACTTCCATATCTGTCTACCAATATAACAGTTTTGGCAGCAGATGTAGAATTGTCGTCTGCATTGATTCTAAGTTTGGCAAATTCATTATCAGACTGTACGCCTTGATAAATATGGTTTTCTTGTTCTTAGTGAGCCACAAATCCTTGTAACAGTAGAATACATCAGCATCATCCAGCCTAAACACTTCTTGGCCTTCAAGTTTAACTTTAATAGTCCTAATAATTGCTCTACCAAGGCTGTCAACTAGTGTTCTGTTTGTGTCCGTTTCTGATAATAGTTCAATATTAAAAGCAAGTCCTGCAGTAACAGGAACAATAACATCATTGGGACCTAGGTTTGGAAACGTGACAGTAAGAGTTTGGTTTTGATCTATGGTGCTAGCATTGTTTGTGATAACAATTGATTGCCTAATGCCCTTAACATCTAGAGGTTCACGTAGGTTTCTGTACAGGTCTAACTTTGATCCATAGGACGATGTCATTTTATTTATGCAAAATCAAACAAGTTTATTAAATAAAAATACAACAATGGCAGAGGGAGGATTTGACCATGATATTGAAATGAAAAATATATATGACTATGATAATAATACAACGGATATGTCGGTACAAGAAATACTTCCAGTTTGCATCGAGAACTGTCAGAAGGTAACGTAAACTCGGTGTATGATAGTGTTGGTGACCATGCAGATGTAATAGATCCTAATCAGTTTGAACTTGACAAGGGTCACTTATTTGTAAATACAGACAAAGGAAAAGTACATCTAACTTATAAAAAAAGACCCTGCTAAGTTTAGATCCTTACACACAATCAATACTGAAGTCGGTGGTGTCACTGGGATGCAGCATTACCTTGGTATTGGTAACGTTAGTAGGGTACTAAGCGAACAAGAGAGTGCTCTTCATGATGTACAAAAGTGTTGCCAACAAGACAAGAAATTGAAACGACGGAAATAGAAGACTGATCAGTACAGGAAACCTCATTTACAGGACAAATAAATGAAGCTATGAAAACAATAAATGACCCTCCCTTGCCTATGAGGGAGATAATGGGGTTGAATAAATCATGCAAACAATCAGAGGTGAACTGGTAAATAATGTAGCCAAACTAGGTGAGCATGAAAAACACATATAAATGGAAAAAAAAAACTAGGCAAAGCAGACATGGAGAATTATAGCATTGAAATAAAAGAAATAAACACAATGACTAAAGGATTTGCAGATAGAAAAATCAGCACAACTAGAAGTCATTAAAATTGAGAAAGAAAAGCTGAAAACATAAGTCGAGAGGATTAGAGAAACCATTCAGAAAATACTTCATGAAGACACAACTTTGGCTGAGAGATTGAAAACACTTTTAGAGTGCAGGGTATTACACTTGCAAGATTAATTACTGCTCTTGGGTTATTATCAGTACTGTAACCGGAGGTGGTGGTGGTTCAACACCTCTGCCACCTCCTCCTCCACCATCTGACCCAAAAGACTTACAGTCATGGGTAAAATAACACCTATTTCAGACTTGTTTAAGAAATTGGCAGTAAAAGCAATGGATGTTTTGCCTGGCATAATAGGAAGTGTTGTCAGTTTGCTGCTAAGTAAGTGCCTCGAGCAGAACAAAGGGCTGTACGTAACGTTTGTCGATCTAACAAAAGCGTTCGACACTGTGAGCAGGCAAGGCATGTGGCAGATCCAGGAGCGACTTGGCTGTCCCCCAAAGTTCCTCAGCATGATCGTCCAGCTACACGAGGACCAGCAAGGCCAGGTCAGACTCAACAATGACCTCTCAAAACCATTCCCCATTCTCAACGGTGTGAAGCATGGCTGTGTGCTGGCACCGACTCTCTTCACCATCTTTTTTAGCATGATGTTGAAGCAGGCCACAGTGGACCTCGACGATGACGATGCAGTGTACATCAGGTATCGTCTCGGTGGCAGCCTGTTCAACCTCAGACGACTGCAGGCCCACACGAAAACCCTAGACCAACTGATTCGTGATCTGCTCTTTGCTGACAACGCTGCCCTCGTTGCACACAGAGAGAGAGCCCTGCAGCGCATCGCATCCTGCTTCGCAGACGCTGCCCAGCTCTTTGGACTCGAGGTCAGTCTGAAAAAGACAGAGGTTCTCCATCAGCCGGCACCCAAGGTAGAGCATCGCCCTCCCCACATCACCATTGGCGAGTCTGAACTGAAGTCAGTGCACCAGTTTACCTACCCTGGCTGCATCATCACGTCAGACGCCAAGCTGGACAAGGAGCTGGACAGCAGGCTGGCAAAAGCAAACAGCGCTTTCGGGCGTCTATACAAGCGGGTGTGGCATAATCAACAGCTGAAAACAGGCACCAAGATCAGCGTGTACAGAGCTGTCGTCCTCACCACCCTGTTGTATGGTTCCGCTTCCTGGGCCCTCTACCGCAGCCAACTACGACTCCTCGAACGCTTCCACCAGCACTGCCTGCTTACAATCCTTGGCATTCACTGGAGTGACTATGTCACAAACGTCGAGGTCCTTGAACAGGCAGAAACTGTGAGCATCGAGGCTTTGCTGCTGCGGACACAGCTCCGCTGGGCTGGGCACGTCTCCAGGATGGAGGATCATCGCCTACCCAAGATCACCCTGTTCGGCGAGCTCGCCACTGGACACAGAGACAGAGGGGCACCGAAGAAGAGATACAAAGACTGTCTCAAGAAGTCACTTAGTGCCTGCCAGATCGACCACCGCCAGTGGTCTTCACTTGCTGCGGACCGTGACACCTGGCGCTCCACCATTTACAAGGCGGCTGTCTCCTTTGAGGACTCTTGCAGAGCTGGCCTTAAAGACAAGCGGCTCAGGAGAAAAACAGAGATGCCGCAACTCAGAACCCTGGCCAGACCTCCCTCTGCAGCCACTGCGGTCGAACCTGCCTGTCCCGGATTGGCCTCCGCAGTCACGAGCATGCCTGCAGACGTCGTGGTCAACCATTATAGAATCTTCGTTGGCGAAGTCAAGCCAAGAGAGAGAGAGAGAGAGAGAGAGAGAGAGAGAGAGAGAGAGAGAGAGAGAGAGAGAGAGAGAGAGAGAGAGAGAGAGAGAGAGAGAGAGAGAGAGAGAGAGAGAGAGAGAGAGAGAGAGAGACAGCAGGGTAGATAGTCAGGTTTATGGTGGAGCATGTGTGGGTCTTTTTGGTGACAGTAGGATTAATCACTGGATATTTAATGAAACCGGTAAAGAAATAATATTCCTAATCCAGTAAGTCATATTACCAATGCAGTTCTCTCTGACTCCTGTGTGTTTGGCTGTGTTGGTGTTGGTGTAACTGGTGTTGGTGTATCTGATGCTGGGGTGACTGGTGCTGGTGCCAGATCGTCTGTGCTGGAGCAAATGGTGTGACTGGTGCAACTGGTAGCAAGGGGTGTTATTAGTGCCAGTGGTGGTTGTAAGTGTTTGGTTGTTGGACTTAAGTTTGCTGATTGATTGAGTCCTAATTTCTGATCATGCCCTGGAACAATTATTTCATTATTATAATTTTTTTTATTGTTCCCATTTGGAGTTGAAGGTCAGATGGCAACATGTATTACCCAATGCCAACTACAAAGTCAACTTTTAATCTGGCATACCTGAGAACGTCTTGGTAGCGTTGTATGCTTGATGGGAGATCAACTACTAAGTTTATAGCATCTTCCAGCTTTGCAAGAAAAGTGTTTTTGTGCTTCAAATTTGCCACTTCCTTTTAAGATGTTTGATTTTGTTTGAGCTGGTACTCCTAGTATACACCACACATATGTTCTGATAGACTCATTAATGCGTTCAACTTCTGCTGGAGTATACCCGCCACGCCTCTCTAAGACAAATGTGGTCCAGGCATTAGACTGTTTCTGTTCTATTGAGCCTAACCAGATTTCAGTTCTTTGTGTGAATGAAGTGTAGCCAGATCAGTAATCTTTAGGATATAGCCTGTGACTGAGGGCATAATACCGTGTTCCCATGCCATGGTGATCATCACGTTTTTGTGTGAAGTCATACTTGGAGCTAATGTTGAATAAAAGACAGTCTTACCTTGTGTGTGATTTGAAAAGAAAAGCGGGGACGTCACACAGACACGAATCAAACAAGAGAAATGACCAGTCACGTGACGGACCCGCATCAAGCTACAGTTGACGGCACCAGCAGTCACAACCGAGCCGGCAGGCCATGTTCAAGCAGCGTCCTCCAACATTGCGGGAAAGAGAAAGAACTGACCAAAACGCAACAACCGCGGGAAAGAGAAAGAACTGACCAAAACGCAACAACCGCACGCTCCACTAGCTCTCAAAATTAGCAGTGGAAACGCCACGACAGTGCAGCTTTTCTACGCCCCACTAGCCCTACCAATTGGCAGTGGAGGATACAAAACTGAACTACAACCATCTACGCCCCACTAGCCCTACCAATTGGCAGCGGAGGATACAAAACTGAACTACAACCATCTACGCCCCACTAACTCATACAATTAGCAGTGGTTGAGCCCCGACTGATGACATTATCTTCTTCTCGACACTAGCCCTTTCAATTGGCAGTGACGGTCAGCGAGAATACATCAACTACTTGAACAATACAGAATGTACCAAAAACTACTTGAACAAGACAGAATGAACCAAAAACAAACTGCCATAAAAACCTAACAAAGGTTTACTCAACAGAAACAAAAGGGTCAGCACGCTGATGAAGGCAGCCCTTAGCCAATAAAGACTTAAACATGCCCGAAATACACCTCAGACAACAAACACAAAACGTGACTGATTTGTGAAATGTCAAATACGGCTGGTCACATCAAGCCATCACATAGTGGTGTGCGATGTACAGACATTTTTTACCAAAAATAGTGGTTTTCACTGTGTACTTCTCATGCAGGGCCATTACCCATTGGTTTTCACTGTGTACTTCCCATGCAGTGCCTTTACCTAGTGGTTTTCACTGTGTACTTCCCATGCAGTGCCTTTACCCATTGGTTTTCACTGTGTACTTCTCATGCAGGGCCATTACCCATTGGTTTTCACTGTGTACTTCCCATGCAGTGCCTTTACCTAGTGGTTTTCACTGTGTACTTCCCATGCAGTGCCTTTACCCATTGGTTTTCACTGTGTACTTCTCATGCAGGGCCATTACCCATTGGTTTTCACTGTGTACTTCCCATGCAGTGCCTTTACCTAGTGGTTTTCACTGTGTTCTTCCCATGCAGTGCCTTTACCCATTGGTTTTCACTGTGTACTTCCCATGCAGTGCTTTTACCTAGTGGTTTTCACTGTGTACTTCCCATGCAGTGCCTTTACCTAATGGTTTTCACTGTGTACTTCCCATGCAGTGCTTTTACCTAGTGGTTTTCACTGTGTACTTCCTATGCAGTGCCTTTACCTAATGGTTTTCACTGTGTACTTCCCATGCAGTGCCTTACCTAGCTGTTTTCTTTCTGTTTCAGACCCCTACGTGTGTGTCAGCATCGAACAGAGCGGTCACGTTATCGCCGAGCGACAGACACGCATGCGCAAGAAGAGCAGCGACCCGGTTTGGAAAGAATGGATTGAGGTCACGCTGGACTGCGGTCATGAGACACTGCGGGACACCAGGCTCCGATTCTGCGTGTACGACCACGAGAGATTGCGCTCCGACCCAGTCCTGGGCGAGGTGTGGCTGGGGAGGGGTGCGCGCGAGGAGAGCGTGGTGACACACTGGCAGGAACTTCTGCACGCGCCAGGACGCAAGCTACGGAGATGGCACTACATTCTGAGTGTAGGCGAGACCGGCGACTCGTAGTGCGCAGTTTCGCGAGAGTCTCGGAATGGTCTTTCTCACAGTATCGCGAGAGTCTCGGAGCCTTTTTCACAATATCGCGAGAGTCGCAGACATGATCTTTCTCACAGTATCGCGAGAGTCTCTGAAGTCTTTCTCGGCTTCTCTTTGTTTCGTTTTTCATTGGTCCTTTTTTTTTCTATTTTCGTGACCAACATGACTCCAAAAAGACTCATGCGTGTGCAGTATGTGAATTTGGACCTTACCATTAAAGGTGGGATGGTTCAAAACCACAGACCCGCACTTACACTGGGAAAGGTCCATGTGTGGTTACTGCAATCAGACCTGCACTGGGGCGCGTGACACGGTATCGCCACGCGGCGCTTGTGTAGCTTTATGTAGGACCAGTGCTGTGAGTGGCTACCCAAAAGGAAACACGCTCAAACAGGCGTGGGGTCGTATCGTTGTCCCCAGACATTTTGTGACGTCGCCTAAACGTGCGTCCTTTGGGCGTGACGTCTGTGTATGTACTGACATCACCTGACCTGCTGTCCGTTCGCCGTGACGTTTGTTTCCGCAGTCAGTCATGTCCGACTGTCATATGAGCATAGCAGACTTGTTTTTCGCTCAAGCTGGCTGCTGTCTACACGATCCTGTATCTTGTACTCAGGATCTGCCTTCGTCATGGTGTGAAGTAAGCGGACACTCCACACGGTGGTGTTTTCACGCAAAGACGCAGTCAGCTCTTTGTGTCTTTGTTGGTCTGTCAGCGTGACATTGCTGCTGTTGACCACACTATGATCTACTATGGTGGACCAGTCTGATCTACTATGATGGACTAGTCTGATCTACTATGATGAACTAGTCTGATCTGCTATGATGAACTAGTCTGTTCGTGTGATCTACAATGATGAACTAGTCTGTGTGATCTACAATGATGAACTAGTCTTATTGTGTGATCTACAGTGATGAACTAGTCTGATTGTGTGATCTACTATGATGAACTAGTCGGATCGGGTAGACTACTGTGATGAACTAGTCTGACTGGGTGATCTACTATATTCAACTAGTCTGACTGGGTGATCTACTATGTTCAACTAGTCTGGTTGGGTGATCTATTATATTCAACTAGTCTGATAGTATCTGCGGTTAGTGAAACACCATTTGCACACATTGCGACATTGACCTCGACTGTTAATGCGACATTGACCCCCGACTGTGACATACATTACGACATTGACCCCGACTGTGACGTACATTACGACATTGACCCGTGTGACATACATTACGACATTGACCCGTGTGACAACTGTTTACGGTCTGCTGTCATTGCTGCTTGCTGTTTTGTCCTGCTGCGATCTCACCCAGTCAGCAATCCACGCGGCGCGGCCCACCCAGTCAGCAATCCACCTTGCGCGGCTCATCCAGTCAGCAATCTACCTTGCGCGGCCCATCCAGTCAGCAATCCACGCGGCCCATCCAGTCAGCAATCCACGCGGCGCGGCCCACCCAGTCAGCAGTCCACCTTGCGCGGCCCATCCAGTCAGCAATCCGCGCGGCGCGGCCCATTCAGTCAGCAATCCACCTTGCGCGGCCCATCCAGTCAGCAATCCACCTTGTGCGGCCCGTCCAGTCGGCAATCCACACGGCCCATCCAGTCGGCAATCCACGCGGCCCATCCAGTCGGCAATCCACGCGGCCCATCCAGTCGGCAATCCACGACACTTGTTTATTTGAACCATTAATTCTTGCTTGTCTGGATTCATATTAAGAGGAGGCTGTGAGTTCGTGATACACGCAGATGTAGACACACGCTGCGATGTGCACTCACGTGCGAAGCAAAAGTGAGTCTTTGTTCTATGCCAGTGGTCGTCCGTCCGTCGTCCATTCGCCGTCGTCCGTCCGACGTCGTCCGTGGTACACTTCAACGTTGGCATTTTCTCGGAGACTATTCAAGCCATAGTCTTCAAACGTGGCCCAATGATACATTGTGGCAACACCTTTCTAAACATGCTAATTTGAGTGACCTTTCACGAAGATCAAGGTCACAAGGGATCAGGAAATAGGTCCTAAATAGCCATATTTTGACAGGTGTTATTTTCTCAAATGCTATTCACACTTGTCTTCTTGGGGCGTCTTAGCGTCCTACAGCCTTTTGCGTTCGGGGTTGGAGTGTTTTTGGACAGCAGCCAGGGAATCCATCCGCTCGCTCTGTGCTCTTTGTATATGACAATCTGTCAGCCGCCGGAAGCACATTGTCCTGATCGTCTGCCTTGTCTTCTCTGTGTCGGTCATCCGTGTTCAGTGATTGTCTGCCTTGTCTTCTCTGTGTCGGTCATCCGTGTTCAGTGATTGTCTGCCTTGTCTTCTCTGTGTCGGTCACCAGTGTTCAGTGATTGTCTGCCTTGTCTTCTCTGTGTCGGTCACCAGTGTTCAGTGATTGTCTGCCTTGTCTTCTCTGTGTCGGTCACCAGTGTTCAGTGATTGTCTGCCTTGTCTTCTGTGTGTCGGCCATCAGTGTCCAGCTCAGTGCTGCTTCGCAGTTTCTAAACACCTCTGCTCTTCAAAATCAAATTGTGGAAGTGAATGAAAACAAATGGGAGGCAAATACGTTACTCAGATCAGCGATAGAACGATGGCTTTTGGTCACACCTCGGCAGTTGCGAAAAGAGAGGATCAAGCCGCTCGTGTGGTCTAGCAACTTGTCCGTGTGTGTGGGTGTAGGCTGGAGGAGGATGATGGTTAGGGCAAGGAGTGTCAGCTGGGGAAAAGGGGACGGAAACTGATTTTTCTAAGTCTGTCGTATTTGGTTGGACAGCGTCAAGGACGTGACAAGGCTGCAACTTGTCGTCCTACTGTCAGAGATAACGTCAAGGACGTGACATGGCTGCAACTTGCCGTCCTACTGCCACAGATAACGTCAAGGACGTGACAGGCTGCAACTTGCCGTCCTACTGTCACAGATAACGTCAAGGACGTGACAAGGCTGCAACGTGCCGTCCTACTGCCACAGATAACGTCAAGGACGTGACAAGACTGCAACTTGCCGTCCTACTGCCACAGATAACGTCAAGGACGTGACAAGGCTGCAACTTGCCGTCCAACTGTCACAGATAACGTCAAGGAAAAGACAAAGCTGCAACTTGCCGTCCTACTGTCACAGACAACGTCAAGGATGTGACAAGGCTGCAACTTGCCGTCCTACTGTCACAGACAACGTCAAGAATGTACAGGGCTACAACTTGCCGTCCTACTGTCACAGACAGACCTCCACGGAAAAAAAAGCTGATGACGGACGCGGACGCCGCCCTGATGTCCGTCCAACGATCTTCTAGGTCAGCGGACTGAGTGAGAGTATGCGAGAAGCGGTCCGTACTGGCCAGATCTAGGCTTTTGTCCGGACATCTCACAGGGACAAAGTTCCCAACAACCAGTAGAACATGATTCTGTCCAAGAAACTGGATCTGACGTCATGCCTGTCCGTACAGTATACTTCCTCTTGTGTAATAAACGCACTCAATTACTTCCTCTAGTGGAAACGCGCACAGTCACTTATTTTAGTATAAACGCGCCCAGTCACTTCCTATAGTGTAAACGCGCCCAGTCACTTCCTATAGTGTAAACGCGCCCAGTCACTTCCTATAGTGTAAACGCGCCCAGTCACTTCCTCTAGTGTGCTAACGCGCCCAGTCACTTCCTCTAGTGTAAACGCGTCAGTCACTTCCTCTAGTGTAATAAACGCACCCAATCACTTCCTCTAGTGTAAACGCACCCAATCACTTCCTCTAGTGTAATAAACGCACCCAATCACTTCCTCGGGTCGGGTAAATACCCTGATTTCCCACAGTAGATGCACAGAACATTACACAACAACGTAACGATACAAATTTGCCCCGAGTTATAGATACAAACCAGATAGGTGAGGCTAGCGCTGGCATAATTGTACACAAACCAAAGGGAATCACTCAGCGCTGGACAGACAAACAGTTAGTGTAAACGGCCACAGTCACTTAATCTAATGTAAACGTATCCATTCTTCTAGTTTAAACACACGCTGTTCTCATCTACATCCATAGAAATCTAACCCTAACGTTAAACCACAATAGGACTGACGACAGTAAACCACAATAGGACAGACGACAGACTGACGACAGTAAACCACAATAGGACTGACGACAGTAAACCACGATAGGACAGACGACAGACTGACGACAGTAAACCACAATAGGACTGACGACAGTAAACCACCATAGGACAGACGACAGACTGACGACAGTAAACCACAATAGGACTGACGACAGTAAACCACAATAGGACAGACGACAGACAGACGACAGTAAACCACAATAGGACTGACGACAGTAAACCACGATAGGACAGACGACAGACTGACGACAGTAAACCACAATAGGACTGACGACAGTAAACCGCAATAGGACAGACGACAGACTGACGACAGTAAACCACAATAGGACTGACGACAGTAAACCACAATAGGACTGATGATACACTGGATATATTTACTTCGGGTAGATTTATTCCTCAAAACATAGCAAAATGGACCCGTTCAGCGTTAGTGCCCCTGTCCACAAGAAGGTGCTTTCATATAGATTATAGTGACGGACACTAGAAGGTGCTTTCATAATATAGATTATAGTGATGGATAGAGAAATATGACTGACAACTCTGACAGTTTGTGTCTTTGTGTTTCATGCAGAAATCTTAAATGGTCATTAAATCCACTCGTGTTTTATTTGATCAACTTGATCATATCAGTTTAGCTCTATGTAGATATTGTAATTATTTGATCAACTTGATCATATCAGTTTAGCTCTATGTAGATATTGTTATTATACGTGCTGTTTTATGAGAATGTTGTGAGAGCATGCCATGTGATATTGTTTTATTTCTTCTGTCGATGGGTTGTAATAAATAAAATAAATAAAAATAAGTAAATTAATGTTACAATTTGACAAATTCCGAAATTTTCATTTAATAAACTGTTTTTCCAATTTGTCATTACTATTTCCATCTGTTGTAATTGAGACCTGTGAGTGTGTGCGTGCGTGCGTGCGTGCGTGTGTGTGAGTGTGTTTCACTCTCCAGCGCGTCCAGAACAATGCTACCCGCCTCGTCTTCAGAAAGAAGAAATCCGACCACATCACTCCCATGCTCAAACACCTTCACTGGCTCCCCATCCCCCAACGCATCCAATACAAGATCCTGTCTCTCTGCTACAAATCCCTGAACAACTACGCTCCTGCCTATCTCTCCAACTTACTTCACCCCTTCACTCCTTCCAGCTCCCTCCGCTCCGCCTTCGACCCTCTCTGCCTCCTCATCCCCCGCACCAAACTCAGCACTTTCGGCCCCCGCTCCTTCTCTGTATACGGTCCATCCGCCTGGAACACTCTCCCACTCTCTCTCCGTTAGAAACACTGTCTCCTCCTTCCAGTCCGCCCTCAAAACTCACCTCTTTCAACAGTTCTAGCACTACATAACCACACTCCCCACCCCAAGCTGACTGTCGTAATGTATTTGTGGTACGTAAGTCATTGTCAAGAGCATGCGCATGCGTGCGCGAGTTGTGAGTGCGCGCTTAGAGTTATAATTATTATAAGATAAGCGCATTATAAATACCGTAATTATTATTATTATTATGTATGCGTGTGTGTGTGCGTGCGTGTGTGCGTGTATAATTATGTGTGTGTGCATGTGCGTCCGTGCGTCTGCGTGTGTGTGTGTGTGTGTGTGTGTGTGTGTGTGTGAGAGAGAGAGAGAGAGAGAGAGAGAGAGAGAGAGAGAGAGAGAGAGACTGTTAGAGGGAGAGAACTTTATACACTTAATGCGACCATCAGTGTCTTTGTCGACTCTGATTCCTTCCCTTGAATGCACCTCCGCACCTACCTGCACACACACACACACACACACACACACACACACACACACACACACACACACACACACACACACACACACACACACAGTCTTACACGGATATAAACTGTTGTACGACATAGGTCTTCAGGAGTAAACCTCCTGGAATATTCCGGAGTCGGAGCCCCTAAGGCAGTCCGTCGTTGCATTCATCATCGTTCTGACAGCTCCTGTGACGGCGCCGGTGCCAAACTGTAATGGCTGTGCCGTTACTTTGGATCCATCAGCGTCGTGGAGAGGGGGGACGTGCTGCATGGGCAACAGCCTGTCCTCATATCACACCGCTGGCTTGCATCCCAACAGCGAGAAGTATCCTCCATCAACACCTCAAGTCAGGGGAAGAGATGTCGAAAGCAGCAGCAGACAAGCGGGCAGCAGAAAGGAGTGCAACAAGTCCATCAGACCAGCGACCATGTAGATTTGTGATCTTTGCAGCAGGGACTGCCGCTCCCGCATCGGCCTCTACAGTCACAAAAGATGCTGCTTCAAATCCAGCTGAGCGGGCAATCAGATCAGAACAACTAGGATGCATTATCTATGGTCGATCCAGACCAACAGAGACCCATAGTATACGCCATAGGTGTTACACGAATGTAAACTGCTGTACGTCATAAGTATTCATCATCATCATCATCATCAGTCCCTTGCCCGAACTGGGCGTTGGGGGGACTAAAAGGCAGCAGCAACAGACAGTGCTCTCCACTGAGTTCTATTTTGGGCGGTGGCAAGCAAGTCTGGCATCTCGAGTTCGGTCCATTCTTTTATGTTTGCGACCCAACTCTTTCTCTGACGACCTCGCCGACGACTTCCTTCGAGAGTGCCTTGGAGGATAGTCTTGGACAAGGTGTTGTGTCGGGTCACGTGGCCAAACCAAGCAAGCTTGCGCCGTTTCACGGTTGCCAGAAGGGGTTCATGTGGGCCCACCAGGGAAGTGACGATGCTCCGTACATATTCGTTGGTCTTGTGCTCGCGGTACGAGATGCGGAGCAACTTCCTCAGGCACTTGTTCTCAAAGGCCTGGATTTTCTTTTCTGAGTCTGCAAGCAGTGTCCAAGTCTCACAGCCGTAGAGTAGAATAGACACTACGAGGGACTTGTAAAGCCTGTACTTGATGGTGAAGCTGATGGAGTTACTTCGCCATATCCTGTCCAGCCTGGCCATTGCGGATGTTGCTGTAGTATTACACGGATATAAACTGCTGTCCGTCATAGGTCTTCTCGGAACTAAACAAGAAAGAGGCATAGATCCTCAAGAACCGGACAACTCTTGAATAGGAGAGAGAGAGAGAGGGGGGGGGGAGGGGCGGGGAAGGGGGCAGGGGGCGGTGCGGCGTTGTCTTGTGTTTGGAGAGAGAGACGAGCACAGCGCGAGATGTCTTGGTTCACCACGCTCACTTAGAAAATGTTTGTTTTGAAACACTTATCCTCGCCTGCCTGTGTTTTGTCTGTTAAACAAGAAATGGAGGTGTGGTGTGTGAGGTGTGGGGGTGCGGAGCGCTCTCTACAGGCAGAAACAACAAAAACGTTAATTACAGAATGGCTTGTGGGAGGGGAGGGTGTGTGGTGAATACGAAATGCTGAAAAGGATGGGTTATTGGTGGGGTGGGTTAGTTTAACGCAGGCGACTGAGACCATTAATTTTGACGGGGTGGAGTGGAGGTTGGTGTGGTCGGTGGTGGAGTAGTCATTAACAACAGGTGTTTGGTGAACCATTTGTATGTCAGTGTAATAGTCGGGACAAGTCGCCCGAACTGAATGTCTGCCTGTGTGTTCGCGTGCGTGTGTGTGTGTGTGTGTGTGTCTGCCTGTGTGTTCGCGTGTGTCTGCCTGTGTGTTCGCGTGCGTGTGTGCGTGTATCTGCCTGTGTGTTCGCGTGTGTGTATGTGCGTCTGCCTGTGTGTTCACGTGCGTGTATGTGTGTCTGCCTGTGTGTGCGTGTGTGTGTGTGTCTGTCTGTGTGTTCGCGTGCGTGCGTGCGTGTGTGTCTGCCTGTGTGTTCGAGTGCTTGTGTGTGTGTGTCTGCCTGTGTGTTCGCGTGCGTGTGTGCGTGTGTCTGCCTGTGTGTTCGCGTGTGTGTATGTGCGTCTGCCTGTGTGTTCGCGTGCGTGTATGTGCGTCTGCCTGTGTGTTCGCGTGCGTATGTGTGTGTGTGTCTGTCTGTGTGTTCGCGTGCGTGCGTGCGTGTGTGTCTGCCTGTGTGTTCGCGTGCGTGTATGTGCGTCTGCCTGTGTGTTCGAGTGCTTGTGTGTGTGTGTTGTCTGTCTGTGTGTTCGCGTGCGTGCGTGCGTGTGTGTCTGCCTGTGTGTTCGCGTGCGTGTGTGTGTGTGTGTCTGTCTGTGTGTTCGCGTGCGTGCGTGCGTGTGTGTCTGCCTGTGTTTGAGTGCGTGTGTGTGTGTGTGTGTGTCTGCCTGTGTGTTCGCGTGCGTGCTTGCGTGTGTGTTTGCCTGTGTGTTCGAGTGCTTGTGTGTGTGTGTCTGCCTGTGTGTTCGCGTGCTTGCATGCGTGCGTGTCTGTGTGTGTGCGTGCGTGTGCGCGTCAGTGTGTGTGTGTATGTGTGTGTGTGTGTGTGTGTGCGTGTATCCGTGCGTGTGTCCGTGTGTGTGTGTGTGTGTGTGTGTGTGTACCCCTCTCTCTCTCTCTCTCTCTCTCTCTATCTCTCTCTCTCTGCGCGCACGCGCGCGCTTGTGTGTATGTGTGTGCGTGCGCGCGTGTGTGTGTGCGTGCGTGTGTGTGCGTGCGTGTGTGCGTGTGTGTGTGTGTGTGTATGTGTGTATGTGTGTGTGCATGTGTGTGTGTATGCGTGTGCGTGTCCGTGTCCGTGTGTGTGCGTGCGTGTGTGTGCGTGTGTGTGTGTGTGTGTGTGTGTGTGTGTGTGTGTGTGTGCGTGTGTATGTGTGTGTGTGTGTGTGCGTGTGTGTGTGTACGCGGGTATAATAATGCCGTCTGACAAAGTCACCTCGGGACGCCAATATTCAATTTACCCACTCAAGTCCTCCCCCCTCTCCCCTCCCCCTCTCCCCCCCCCCCTTCCAACATCTTATCACCACCCCACACCCCCCGCCCCCAACTCCCTAACACCCGCGGGTGCTGGAGAAAGCCACAATGTCATTTGTGACCCTACATTAGCTGACGTGCGCGCCAAATGTCATTTTCTCTCACCATAATGTTGCATACACGAGCCAGTGAGTTGAGTCAAGCGGCGGTATCTGGCTGGCCCCGCACTAACTGTCGTCTGCCTGAATTGTTCACCGCCATCCTCACCGCCATTAATATCGTCACACACCAATAATTAGTCACGACTGACTGACCACCCCCTTTTTGCCCTTGTTTTAACCCATTGAACCCCAAGGCGCTTTTCCTGCATTGTGTGTGTGGCAATTAACCTCTATGTATCGTTTGCACGAGATGGATCAACCATGATAGTTCAAGAGAGAGAGAGAGAGAGAGACAGACAGACAGACAGACAGACATAGACAGAGAGAGAACTGAACAGAAAACAAATGAAACTTTATTTGTTAAGACTAAAGAGAGTAGGCACCCAGGGCCTTTTACCACGTCTGTCCTTAATAACATGACAACGATAACAGCAGGAAGGTAACATTACAACGATAACATTACAATGATAATAATAATAATAATAATTACGGTATTTATAATGCGCTTATCTTATAATAATTATAACTCTAAGCGCGCACTCACAACTCGCACACGCATGCGCACGCTTTAGACAATGATTCACGTACCACAAATAGTGAAAATACATTACGACGGTCAGCTTGGGATGGGGAGTGTGGTGATGTAGTGCTAGAACTGTTGAAAGAGGTGAGTTTTGAGGGCGGACTGGAAGGACGAGAGAGAGTGTTTCTGACGGAGAGAGAGTGGGAGAATGTTCCAGGTGGATGGACCGTATACTGAGAAGGAGCGGGGGCCGAAAGTGCTGAGTTTGGTGCGGGGAATGAGGAGGCGGAGAGGGTCGGAGGCGGAGCGGAGGGAGCGGGAATGAGTGTAGGGGTGAAGTAATTTGGAGAGATAGGTAGGAGCGTAGTTGTTCACGGATTTGTAGCAGAGAGACAGAATCTTGTATTGGATGCGTTGGGGGATGGGGAGCCAGTGAAGGAGCTTGAGCAGGGGGGTGATGTGGTCGGATTTTTTCTTTCTAAGGACGAGGCGGGCAGCATTGTTCTGGACGCGCTGGAGAGTGAGAGTGGTGCAGTGAGGAAGGCCGGAAAGGAGAGAGTTGCAGTAGTCGATGCGAGATAAGATGAGAGAGACAGCGAGTTTGGTGGCAGCTTCGGTAGTGAGGTATTTTCTGATCTGACTGATGCGGCGGAGGTGGAAATAACGTGCCTGGGCCGTAGCGGAGACGAAGCTGGTCATGGAAAGAGAGGAATCGAGGATAACGCCAAGGTTCTTGACCGAGTCAGAGAGGGAGATGGGGGTGCTGTCGAGTTGAAGGTGGAGAGAGGGAGGGAGCTGGGAAAGTTTCTGGCGAGTGCCTACCAGCATGGCTTCCGTTTTGTCGTCGTTCAGTTTGAGCTTGTTTGCTGTCATCCAGTTTTTCACGTCTTCATAGCAGTCAGCCGTGCGAGTCAGTAGTGTCTGAGTGTTGTCGAGTTTGTCTTTGTCTAGTAGTTATGAGTCGTCAGCGTATAGGTGGTGGTGTATGTGGTGAGACTGGATGATGTTGGACAGGGGATAGGTGTAGAGTGTGAAAAGGACCGGGCCCAGGACGGACCCCTGTGGAACGCCGATGGAGAGTCCTGACTGGGTTGGAGGAGACGCCGTCGATGGTGACGGACTGCTGTCTGTCGGAGAGGTAGGAAAGAAACCAGGAGTGGGCAGAGTCAGTGATGCCAAAGGAGTGGTGAAGGCGGTGGAGGAGGATAGAGTGGTCTATGGTGTCGAAGGCGGCAGAGAGATCGAGTAGCGTAAGAAGGGAGATGTTGCCCGAGTCAGTGGAGAGAAGCAGGTCGTTTAGGATTTGTAGAAGGGCTGTTTCAGTGCTGTGATGTTTGCGATAGGCAGATTGGAAGGGACTGAGGAGGTTGTTGTCGGCGAGGTGGAGGTTGAGTTAGTTGAGGATTACCTTCTCAAGAAACTTGGACAGGAAAGAGAGATTGGAGACTGGGCGGTAGTTCTTGAGTTCGTTTGGGTCGAGGTTGTGTTTTTTGAGGAGAGGACGGACCATGACGGACTTGAAAATATCGGGGACGGAGCCATTCTCTAAAGATGTGTTGATGATGTCGGTAATGAAGGGCAAAAGTTTTGGGAGGCCGTCCCGGTAGAGAGAAGCTGGGAGGGGGTCTAGTTCGCAGGTTTTGAAAGGCATGGACTTTATGGTCTTGAGGACTTCATCCTGAGAGACGGGGCGGAAGGACGAGAGGGGAGTGCCGGAAAAGGGGGGGTCAGGAAGGCAAGGCGGAGAAGGCAGAGTGTCGAGTGTGTTGCGCAGAGTTTGGATTTTGTCGGAGAAATAGGAGGAGAAAGCGGACGGAAGTTTTTCTTTACTGTGTGTGTTGGGAAGAGGAGAGTCTTTAGAAGTGCCTAGGAGTGTGTTCATAGTGGCGTAGAGGGTTTTGGAAGAAGTGGATTCCAGGATTTTGTTTTGAAGGTGTTTACGTTTGGAGTCGGAGATCATTCTGCAGACTTTGGATCTGGTGGTTTGGAAGATCTCTCTGTGAACGGTGAGGTCATGATCGCCAGCAGGAAAGGTAACATTACAACGATAACAGCAGGAAAGGTAACATTACAACGATAACAGCAGGAAAGGTAACATTTCAACGATAACAGCAGCAAAGGTAAGATTACAACGATAACATTACAATGAAAACAGCAGTAAAGGTAACATTACAACGATAACATTGCAATGAAAACAGCAGGAAAGGTAACATTACAACGATAACAGCAGGAAAGGTAACATTACAACGATAACAGCAGGAAAGGTAGCATTACAATGATGAGATAGGAAAGGTAACATTACAACGATAACAGCAGGAAAGGTAACATTACAATGATGAGATAGGAAAGGTAACATTACAATGATAACAGCAGGAAGGTAACATTACAATGATAACAGCAGGAAAGTAACATTACAATGATAAAAACAGGAAAAGTAACATTACAACGATAACAGCAGGAAAGGTAACATTACAATGATAACAGCAGGAAAGTAACATTACAATGATAACAGCAAGAAAAGTAACATTACAATGATAAAAACAGGAAAAGTAACATTACAATGATAAAAACAGGAAAAGTAACATTACAACGATAACAGCAGGAAAGGTAACATTACAATGATAACAGCAGGAAAGGTAAATAGACAAATACAAGAGGAAAAAATATATATTTCGCACAAACACACACACATACACACCCCCCCCCCACCCCCCCACCCCCCACCCCCCCCCCCCACCCCCGACACACACACACACATTTTGATGCAATGCAGCACACGAGTACTACAGGATAAGTGTTACTCAAGTGATGCATTGCAATAACCACACACACAGAGGCGCTTGTCAGATGTACGGCAGCACGAGAGTAAAGCATGTTGTCTGTTCTTCGAGTGATTCATTAAACACACACACACACACACACACACACACACACACACACACACACACACACACACACACACACACACACACACGGTACATTAAATTGAGAGAGAGAGAGAGCAGAGAGAAAGGGAGAGAGAGAGAGAGAGAGAGAGAGAGAGAGAGAGAGAGAGAGAGAGAGAGAGAGAGAGAGAGAGAGAGAGAGAGAGTCAGAGACAGAGAGACAGAGACAGAGAGACAGAGAGACAGAGACAGAGAGACAGAGAGACAGAGAGACAGAGAGACAGAGAGACAGAGACAGACAGACAGACAGAGACAGACAGACAGAGAGAGAGACAGACAGACAGACAGACAGACAGGCAGACAGACAGACAGAGACAGAGACACAGAGAGAGAGAGAGAGAGAGAGAGAGAGAGAGAGAGAGAGAGAGAGAGAGAGAGAGAGAGAGAGAGAGAGAGAGAGATGAAATGAAATGAAATGAAATGAAACTTTATTTCTCAACGGATGAAGTAATTAGCACATGTGCCATTTTTCATACTTGCCGTTGCTATTCTACAAACACAGAGAATAATTGTAATACTAATAATACCAAATTACACATAGGAAAGATTAGGAGACATTAAACACGAAGAGACATTAAATATTAAATAAAATTCATTTATTCATTCGGTCATACATTAAGAGAGAGAGAGAGAGAGAGAGAGAGAGAGAGAGAGAGAGAGAGAGAGAGAGAGAGAGAGAGAGACAGAGACAGAGACAGAGACAGAGACAGAGACAGAGACAGACAGACAGAGAGAGATGATGATGAATCTTTATTTATTCAGGATAAAGCTATTAGGCAACACAATGCCTGTTTTACAAGCTGTCCTGTAAACAAACAACATAACAGGAAAATAAACATAGCATGCAAATAATAACATTAATAATAAGAAGAAGAAGAAGAGGAAGAAAAACTACGAAAAAAATCCACAATAATAATAATAATAATAATAATAATAATAATAATAATAATAATAATAATAATAATAATAATAATAATAATAATAATAATAATAAGATGAGGAAGCAAAACTACGGGAAAAAAACACAATAGGGGAATCATCGAAAGGAGGGGAAAAAATGACAATGGAGAATTTGTAACTGCCTCCGATAGAACGAAACGCGTGCACAGCATTAATATTATACTCATCTAAGACAGTGTCATAAAATCAGCAGCATCAATAGCGTATAGTGACAGCAACAAGACAATAGATGATCAGGTAACAAATGTAAGGAGAAAGAGAAAAATAATTGACGTTTACGTGTTATCAGCAGTATTATTCTTATATGGCAAACTGTGAAGTCACGCTGATTGGAAGTGAGTGTGCAATGCACGTTTAAAATGGGTTTTATCGGAAAATGATTTAATGTGTAATGGCAATGAGTTCCAGACAGAACTACCAGAAAATAGAAGGCTTGACTTGTAGAGATCTATCCGTGGGCGGGGTAAGTGAAGCAAGTCATTCCTCGTATGAAGTTGATGCCGAGGGCTGAAGTTAAATATCATGCGCAGATATTCCGGGGCTTGATAATGAAATATTTTGTGCATGAGGACGCATTTGTTAAATTTGAGTTGTTTCTTCAGTGGAAGCAGGCCAAGGGATTTTATTTTCTCGTCCGTGGAAGTAGGGTTTGGAATAATTAACTTAACTGAACGACGATACAGCGAATTTAGTTTTTTAAAATGAAGTTCACTGCATTCGTCCCACAAAGAGGACGCATAGTCACAGTGGCTTTTAATGTGTGCGTGAAAGAACAATGTACAGCACTTTGTACTAAGAATATGTCTAAGTTTAGATAGCAGAAATACGTTCCTGGACAAGGTTTTGCACAAACTGTCGATATGCGGCGACTAGTTCAGTTGGTCGTCAATTACAACTCCCAGTAGGCGGTGCCTGGATACTTGTTGGATAGGTTTATTGCCAAGTGACAGTTTCAGAGGGGCAGGATGTAGCTGACGCTTTTGGCGGATTGTTATCAACATGCTCTTGGTTTTAGAAGAACTGATTAGCATGCGATTTTGCGTACACCAATCTGACACTTCATCGAGACTTTGTTGGAGGATACAATTTAGCGTCGTTACACGTTTGTCTAATGTATGCAGCGTTGAATCGTCAGCAAAGAGTTCGCATTTAACCTCAGGATTTGAGATGGAAAGAGGTAGGTCATTGATGAATAAAGAAAATAAAAGAGGCCCTAGGATAGATCCTTGGGGGACTCCGTGCCTTACTATACCTTCTTTCGAATATCTTCCGTTTGAGTACACCTTCTGTCGGCGGTTACCGAGGTAGGAGGAGAAAAAAACTATAGAGTTCGAATCAAGCTTATATACTGAAAGTTTCTTTAAAAGAATGTTGTGATCGACTAAATCAAATGCTTTGGTGAGGTCCAGAAAAACGGCACCATTTAAATTGGAATTATTTATTGATGAGAGCCAAGAGTCGACAATGTGAACGAGGGCAGTATGGCACGAGTGTTTAGGTCTAAAACCGGACTGAAGAGATAGGAGGAGGCGGTGATTCTCCAAGAATTGGAGTATGTGCTTATGAACGTGTCTTTCTAGTGGCTTCGATAATAGTGATAACGCTGAAATAGGACGGAAATCGTTTGGACTTTTGGGATCTGTACATTTGGGAATGGGGACAACTTTAGCATCTTTCATGGCATCTGGAAAAATACCTTGCTTGATAGAAATGTTGAATATAAATGTCAAGGTGTCAGCTGTGTATGGAAGGGACAATTTCAGTACCATGTTGTTTATTCCATCCAGGCCACACGATTTACTTGTTAGAGAGAGAGAGAGAGAGAGAGAGAGAGAGAGAGAGAGAGAGAGAGAGAGAGAGAGAGAGAGAAGCAGAGAGACAGAGAGAGACAGAGAGAGACAGAGACAGACAGAAAGACAGAGAGAGAGAGAGAGAGACAGACAGACAGACAGACAGGCACACAGAGGGAGAGAGAGAGAGAGAGAGAGAGAGAGAGGAGAGAGAGAGAGAGAGAGAGAGAGAGAGAGAGAGAGACAGAGAGAGACAGAGAGAGTCAGAGAGACAGAGAGAGACAGAGAGAGAGAGAGAGAGAGAGAGAGAGAGAGAGAGAGAGAGAGAGACAGAGACAGAGACAGAGATAGATAGATAGATAGAGAGAGAGAGAGAGAGAGAGAGAGAGAGAGAGAGAGAGAGAGAGAGAGAGAGAGAGAGAGAGAGTGAGACAGAGAGACAGAGAGACAGGGACAGGGACAGAGACAGAGACAGAGAGAGAGAGAGAGAGAGAGAGAGAGAGAGAGAGAGAGAGAGAGAGAGAGAGAGAGAGAGAGAGAGAGAGAGAGAGAGAGAGAAGTCAGTCGGTCTCGTTAATCACCCATGTCTCGATTGGCTAGCGGGGTGGTGAGCGGGGAGAGACAGAGACGGAGAGACAGGGTCGCAGATCAATTCCACAAGAGAGACATAACTGGCAGAAAGAGGACGATGTATGTCCGACACTCCTCCCAGCTTCTCTCTACCGGGACGGCCTCCCAAAACTTTTGCCCTTCATTACCGACATCATCAACACATCTCTAGAGAATGGCTCCGTCCCCGATATCTTCAAGTCCGCCATCGTCCGTCCTCTCCTCAAAAACCACAACCTCGACCCAAACGAACTCAAGAACTACCGCCCAGTCTCCAATCTCTCTTTCCTGTCCAAGCTTCTTGAGAAGGTTGTCCTCAACCAACTCAACCTCCACCTCGCCGACAACAACCTCCTCAGTCCCATCCAGTCTGCCTATCGCAAACATCACAGCACTGAAACAGCCCTTCTACAAATCATTAACGACCTGCTTCTCTCCACTGACTCGGGCAACATCTCCCTTCTTACGCTACTCGATCTCTCTGCCGCCTTCGACACCATAGACCACTCTATCCTCCTCCACCGCCTTCACCACTCCTTTGGCATCACTGACTCTGCTCATTCCTGGTTTCTCTCCTACCTCTCCGACAGACAGCAGTCCGTCACCATCGACGGCGTCTCCTCCAACCCAGTCAGACTCTCCTGCGGCGTCCCACAGGGGTCCGTCCTGGGCCCGGTCCTTTTCACACTCTACACCTCTCCCCTGTCCAACATCATCCAGTCTCACCACATACACCACCACCTCTACGCTGACGACTCACACCTACTAGACAAAGACAAACTCGACAACACTCAGACACTACTGACTCGCACGGCTGACTGCTACGAAGACGTGAAAAACTGGATGACAGCAAACAAGCTCAAACTGAACGACGACAAAACGGAAGCCATGCTGGTAGGCACTCGCCAGAAACTTTCCCAGCTCCCTCCCTCTTTCCACCTTCAACTCGACAGCACCCCCATCTCCCTCTATGACTCGGTCAAGAACCTCGGCGTTATCCTCGATTCCTCTCTTTCCATGACCAGCTTCGTCTCCGCTACGGCCCAGGCATGTTGTTTCCACCTCCGCCGCATCAGTCAGATCAGAAAATAACTCACTACCGAAGCTGCCACCAAACTCACTGTCTCTCTCATCTTATCTCGCATCGACTACTGCAACTCTCTCCTTTCCGGCCTTCCTCACTCCACCACTCTCACTCTCCAGCGCGTCCAGAACAATGCTGCCCGCCTCGTCCTCAGAAAGAAAAAATCTGACCACATCACTCCCATGCTCAAGCTCTTTCACTGGCTCCCCATCCCCCAACGCATCCAATACAAGATTCTGTCTCTCTGCTACAAATCCCTGAACAACTATGCTCCTGCCTATCTCTCCAACTTACTTCACCCCTACACTCCTCCCCGCTCCCTCCGCTCCGCCTCCGACCCTCTCCGCCTCCTCATCCCCCGCACCAAACTCGGCACTTTCGGCCCCCGCTCCTTTCTCAGTATACGGTCCATCCACCTGGAACACTCTTCCACTCTCTCTCCGTCAGAAACACTCGCTCTCCTCCTTTCAGTCCACCTTCAAAACTCACCTTTTTCAACAGTTCTAGCACTATATCACCACACTCCCCACCCCAAGCTGACCGTCAGTTGTTTATAATTATTATAAGATAAGCGCATTATAAAAACCGTAATTATTTTATTATATATATATAGTCAGTGTGTGTAAAGATGCAGGTATGTGCCTAAAGTTTTACTAGGAAAGTACGGCATAGGCTGCGTTGATTTGCATTTGCGTCTGTCAGACCGTCAGTGTGTTGCAGGTATGTGCCTAAAGTTTTACTAGGAAAATACGGCATAGGCTGCGTATTTTTGATAGTTGAAGTGAAATTTATGTTGATGTTATTAGGTTATTTGCTCTTTTCTAATTCAGTTTTGTTTTCTTCCTCATATAGAGTACAGTATATGGGAGTTCGTCCTAATTATTCACCTACAGTAGAATAGACTTAGGAGTATGACGCAAATGCAAGGTGACGTAAATTTAGGACACAATTATTTTTTTTAGAGATTGCGTCAGGGAAGAAAAACGGCTACCTTGCTGGGGGGCAACACGCAATTCAGCTCTGGTCAGTGGTAATTTCAACGGCGGTGTGAGATTCGGGGTGAAATAGTGAGTGGAAACGGAGAGTCAACACAGTTCATCCTTTGAAGTGAACCGGCGTGGAATCGGACAGCCAACACAGTTCATCCTTCGAAGTGAACCGGCGTGAGCGAACGTTTCTCTGACTGATCAATAATTTTGGAAATGGGCCGCGTTGGCGGACGGTGGTTTTTTTTCATTGGTATTTGGCACTAGTATGTCTAGCAGGGTACAAATAAAAGTCGTCGTGTAAATTGGACTGCCTCAGCCTCTTGCTTCATTCTCCCACACTAGAGCCCTGCGCCGAACCTGAACCCCATCTGGCTTACATATATATATATATATATATATATATATATATATATATATATATATATATATATATATATATATATATATATATATATATATATATATATATATATATATATATATATATATATATATATATATATATATAATTTTTCATTACTATACTACTCTGTGTGCATTTTTTTTTTGCTTTGGGCGACGCCTTTGTTAAAAGTAAAGAATATATTATAAGTTATTGGTCGGAGGGGTTCGCTACACGGACCTTTGTAGGCTTGAGGGAGGTCAAACTGAATGTTCAGCTTTATATAGGCCTCAATACAGGCGTCATGTTTATCATTGTCTCCGCCTTACAAACTGCACAGTGCTATACAATACAGACATCCCCTTTATCTCCCCATACAATATAAGATATTGGTCGAAGGGGTTTGCTACACGGACCCTTGTAGGCCTGAGGGAGGTTAAAGGAACCATTGTACCCCGAAGGCCTGAGGGGTACAATGGTTGATTTGCCCTCCCGAAGGCCTACAAGGGTCCGTGTAGCAAACCCCTGCTACCAGTGACGTATTTGTTTTCATTCTTCCACGAGTTTAGTAAAAGAAATCAGACATGATTGACGTCAAAAGAATATACGTGTATACATAATAGACTTATGACGTGATATAAAATCTTTTATGACGTTGCCGTCTGCATGACCAGCAGCATTGTACAATGTAGGGCAGGATGTACAGGTCACTTGCAGTCAGCATTGTACGATGTAGGACAACGTGCGGCAAGTCACGCACTTAGTGTCAGCGTGGTACCGGCGATCATCGAGGGAAAGCCTACTGTGCACGGATCAGCATTCAGCATCAGTGCAGCTGATGGAGCGGTTGAGGGTGTGCATTGTTTTTAGCAGACAGCCACGTGACATCACACTCTGCTGCTTTCACGCTTGTGGTATGAACATCTCACCCACAGCGCCGCCTAGTCCATTACTTGCTCATCAGCAGCACCAGCCGATAATGACAATCAGAGAGAGACAGAGCCAGAGAGAGAGAGAGAGAGAGAGAGAGATGGAGAGGGAGAGGCACCGTTCCATACAGAGTGCTGGTTCAGTTGTGACAGCGGCTCACTGTGGGCAGCAGATCGAAAGAAAACCCCGTGTCCTCCATCGGCGTTTGGCAAATAAAAGTTTACATTATTTTTGATCCATGCAAGCAGGCGGCATAGATCTTGATGAATCGAATGGGACCACAAGGACCCATGAGGATCTATGCCGCGTGTCAAAGAAAAAAGCTCTCTGACGCTACGAGCGCTGAGGCTGAGGACTGCAGGCTGTGCAGAGAGGCAGACGAGAGAGAGGGAGAGAGAGAGAGGCAGGCTGTGCAGAGAGGCAGGCGAGAGAGAGAGAGAGAAAGAGAGAGAGAGAGAGAGAGCCAGCAGCTCGCCGCCAGTGGAAGTACTGACAGTGTGAGCGGCCCCGTCAGAGAGTGTGCGTTACCTGAAGCTCTGAGGGAATCTACAGAAAATAGACGAATACAACCAGAGATGAAATGTAGACCTTGTGATCGTGTGAAAACGATTCATTGGTCGAGAGAAAAGTGTGACGTGAACATTGTCTCCTCCCAATGGAATTAAACTGTGTGTTGCGTGTGATAAGGTACATTACAAGTGTGGACTATCGACTGACCAGCAGTGTCAGATGTCAAAGTTTTGAATGTAGGCACTGGTGACGTGACATACCTAGCAACCGGCAGAAGGATAAAAGTTTTGGATGTACCGCATTGGTAACCTGACGTTTCCTTGCAACTCTCTTGAGGTAAACCATACTTTGTAACTTTGTAAAACTTGTATGATGAGTTTTCAAGTCTGTGCATTGTGAATGTCTCTACTTGTCTAAACACTGAGATTTAATAAAGTCATCCCGGCCGTGACATGGGACTGATAATAAAGTCATCCCGCGACATGGGACTGATAATAAATTCATCCCGCGACATGGGACTGATAATAAATTCATCCCGCGACATGGGACTGATAATAAATTCATCCCGCGACATGGGACTGATAATAAATTCATCCCGCGACATGGGACTGATAAAAAGTCATCCCGCGACATGGGATTGATAATAAAGTCATCCCGCGACATGGGACTGATAATAAAGACATCCCGCGACATGGGATTGATAATAAAGTCATCCCGCGACATGGGACTGATAATAAAGTCATCCCGCGACATGGGATTGATAATAAAGTCACCCCGCGACATGGGACTGATAATAAAGTCATCCCGCGACATGGGATTGATAATAAAGTCATCCCGCGACATGGGACTGATAATAAAGTCATCCCGCGACATGGGACTGATCAAATAAAGTCATCCCGCGACATGGGACTGATCAAATAAAGTCACATCCCGCGACATGGGACTGATCAAATAAAGTCATCCCGCGACATGGGACTGATCTACGGTCCGGGCGGATTTATGTAACATATACCGAAGTGTGTTTTGTTGGAAGTACAACATGTTTTAGCGGATTATTGATGTCTAACACCCCCTAGTCACGTATCCGATGTCTGCCACTCGCAGAAACTGCAGCGTGTTTCTGTACAGCCATGGAAAGTGGGGCGTGCGTGTCACATGTTTGCCTCATCCCGGCCAGTAAATTTAGCTCAGCCCGCATAGTCCATTTTCAGCTGATGGGTGATACAATGAAGATGACTCAACTACAAAGTACAAGCTAAAGGCTTCCCTACACGGAGAAACGAAATACACAAGAAACGAAACATTTTCATTGCATCGAAATGCCTTCTCCGCACATACTACGTAGACATTGTGTGCACTTGACAAGCACTGCCATAGCGGCTTCAGTGAACACACGCCATACAGTCTACTTCGCTTATAACGAGGTCGGCCCTCTGCACGTGACAAGCACTGCCATAGCGGCTTCAGTGACTGACACACGCCATACAGTCTACTTCGCTTATAACGAGGTCGGATACAAACATTGTCTGCACGTAACAAGCACTGTCATAGCGGCTTCAGTGAACACACGCCATAAGTCTACTTCGCTTATAACGAGGTCGGATACAAACATTGTCTGCACGTGACAAGCATTGCCATAGCGGCTTCAATAAACACACGCCATAGAGTCTACTTCGCTTACATCGAGGTCGGATTAAAAATAAAGCCGGATATAACACACTTTTCCAGAGGTCCAAACTGCACTCTAGGTACTGTAAATTACTTTGATTATCACAAACTTCGGAATAACAACAACAGCAACAACAACAACAACACGTTGGGTCCCCCGGCGATTTGTTAAATAAGAAGTTTAGTGTATTATATTCCCTACACTAGGCGCTTTGGTCGAAAAGTTTGATAATTTCAGTTCTTCCCCCACCCCCTACAACTCTCTCTCTCTCTCTCTCTCTCTCTCTCTCTCTCTCTCTCTCTCTCTCTCTCTCTCTCTCTCTCTCTCTCTCTCTCTCTCTCTCTCTCTCTCTAGTCACTGCAAAGTAAAGCATGGCGTGCCCCAGGGCTCTATTTTAGGCCCTAATTTATTCTGTTTGTTCATTAACGACCTTCCACTCACAATTAGTGATGATAGTGTTGCATGCGATATGTTCGATGACGATGCTGCGATACGCACTCCCGATAAGGATTTGTCAGTAATTGACACGCGCCTACAAAACACATTACAGGACATTAACACTTGGTGCAGTAACAATTCCATGATCTTAAACCCTGCAAAGACTGAATGTATGGTTGTAAGTACCCGCCAAAAGCACCAGCTCGGCACTCTCTCACTCAGCTTGTCCCTTCAAGGCAAATCTATCAGCCAGGTAACGAACATCGTCTTCTCGGCGTTACTGTAGATAGCCAGTTTAAATGGCAATGCCATCTTAGTAATATATGTAAGACAATATCAAAGAAACTGTTTATTTTATCCAAGTTAAAACATATAGCCAATGTAGAAACACGAAAACTGTTCTTCAACGCCCACATCAGGTCACATATAGATTATGCTTCTACGGTGTGGGATGGCGCAAGCGAGGTCCAGTTAAAGAGACTGAACTCTCTTCATCGTAGAGCCGCGAAGCTTATCCTTTCAGACCCTAACTCAACAACGGATAATAAACTGAAAACCTTAGAAATTCTCCCCTTGAAAAAACATTTATTATACAATAAGGGAATAACGATGTTCAAAGTACTGAATAACAGACTCCCCGAGTATATAAAAAAAAATGTTTTCCCTCCCGGCATCAACATACTCCAGATCAAGGCAGTCCATTACTGTGCCACGACCTAGAATCGATCTCTATAAGACAAGTTTAGCGTTCTCAGGTGCTAGCATGTGGAACACATTGCCCAAACATGTTACAACATCAACAACGCTTTCGTCTTTTAAAACCGCTCTCTTCAAATACCTCACCTCAGCATCGTAAGATTTTCACAGCAACCTGCACTTGCAGTGTACGATTTTCCCCTTTCAATTCAGTTATATCTTCAGTTAATACAAGATGCTAATGCTGATTGTATTGTGTGTGTGTGTGTGTGTGTGTGTGTGTGTGTGTGTGTGTGTGTGTGTGTGTGTGTGTTTTGTGCTTGTGTTTATGAATGTATGTATGAAGATTTATACCTTTACAATTGTGTGTATGTGTGAGATTTTTATGTTTATTTCCACTTTTTCAATGATTTCTTTTTTAAAAACTTTATATTTCAATTTTTATTAGTTATACATTTAGTTTTTCCCAATTTAATGATAGTATTTTTGTGATTTGTGCATTATATGTAAAGTAGATTAGCAACGGCAAGTTCGAAAAATGGTTTCACCAAAACTTTCACCGTTGTAAAATAAAGAATCGTTGTCATTGTCATTCTCTCTCTCTCTCTCTCTCTCTCTCTCTCTCTCTCTCTCTCTCTCTCTCTCTCTCTCTCTCTCTCTCTCTCTCTCTCTCTCTCTCTCTCTCTCTCTCTCTCTGTCTCTCTGTTTATAGCATATAAACTAGGGTTTGTGTGTGTGTGTGTGTGTGTGTGTGTGTGTGTGTGTGTGTGTGTGTGTGTGTGTGTGTGTGCATGTGTGTGTGTGTTTTCGGCATACAGTAGCTCACTGACTAAGGTACATGAAAAGTACTCATTCAGACAATACTACAAACTTTTATCTTCAATAAGCCTACCAGGATTGGTGTCCAGGTACTTTTAGCTGTCGGTTCTGGACCATATTTATTTACAGACAAGGCCGACCAGACGTGGACTGTGTTCACAAACGGTCAGCCGCTGCTAGAACAGGTTGTCAACACACTAGAGCTAGGTTGCAAAACTGTGGGGGGAAGGGGGCGTGGGCAGTATCGCAAAGGGGGGATGTTCAACCAGTCTCTTACCTCAGAGTTTTTTTCTTTCCTAAGCCGAACGGGTGGGAGATCCGGAGGTCGAAATCTCGGCCACACCACACCCCCCCCAACCGCCGCCTCCCGGCGATCCGCCCTTGATTCGATGTAGAAAATTATATATCTACTAATATTTCTGGATATAATCTAACAAAATGAGCAATTTTTAAAAGAGTTCTCGTGTCTGAATTATAATCACATATGCCGGAATGAAATTAGTATTTTTCCTGGCGGCCATCTTGGATTTTGGTTTATACGGAAAAAAACGTTCAATATTTACATTGTGGCATACAACGGATTCGCATTCAGCACCCCAAAATCGTTCAGGATCCATAAAACATTTTGTACTTCCGACAATGCAAGGTGGGGCCTACCTACGACCGGACTAACAGTACGTGGAACAGCGATAGTGCGCCTGCCCCCAGTACAGGGCCGCTTGGGGCGCCAGATTCCACGCCCAGTTACCAAGTGTCGCCGTTCATCCGGGTGGATACGTTCTTTCTCCGGATTTTTCTCCCCCATCTCTTACCCCATCCCCCTCTTCTGCCCTTCTGCTTTTGTACTGGTTCCAGCCCACTTTGTACTGGTTCCAGCCCACTTTGTACTGCCGGTTTCAACCCACTTTTTACTGGTTTCAACCCAGTTTGTACTGTTTCAACCCAGTTTGTACTGGTTTCAACCCACTTTGTACTGTTTCAACCCACTTTATACTGGTTTCAGCCCACTTTGTACTGGTTTCAGCCCACTTTGTACTGGTTTCAGCCCACTTTGTACTGGTTTCAACCCACTTTGCACTGGTTTCAGCCCACTTTGTACTAGTTTCAACCCATTCCAATACTGACAAGTGATCCCAGATAATAACATATCATAATCATCATCATCATCATCATCATTATCATCATCATCATCAAGCGCGTATAGCCGTCAGTCTAGTGGACGACACACGTAGCCAGTGAGATATCAGCAGCCGAGAGTGTAACCTAGTGAGATATCAGCAGAGTGTAACCTAGTGAGATATCAGCAGAGCGTAACCTAGTGAGATATCAAGTGAGTGTAGCCGCCAGGGTAGTGAAAGAGACACGTAGCTAGTGAAACTGACGCGGAGCTAGTGATGCTGTCGTGGCTGTTGCTGATCTGTCCAGATGCCGTGTAGTGTTGTCAGCATCACCGATACCATCGCTTGCACACGACGGACGGATATTCGGCTTCATACAGCACTGGCGGCCTACAGCAAACAGCGGCTCTGAGCGGCCCAGTGTTTCTTTCTAGTTACAAAGACAAGATCGTGTTTAACTCATTCTGCACCAGACGCACCACAGCAAGATAAGGATCGACCATGATAGTTCAAGGGTGATGCCAGAATAGCTTGGCGCCTATGGGCGCCAAGCTATTCTGGCATCACCCTTGAACTGTCATGGTCGATCTGCGTCCTGCACTGCAATGCAGTCTTCAGAGGACAACGGCAACATTTGGGGATTTCGGTGATGGGGTAGAATGAGTTAATGCATGAGGCAATCAGAATGCTACAGTCGTAAGGTACATGTGTACAAAGTTGCAAGATGATCACAAACAATAATGAATACACCCATTGTTTACTTTACATCTACACATTCAGCCTACTGTCTAATCTACCTCCTCCCCCCCCCCCACCCACCCCCCCGCCCCCCCAATAGTTTGAAAGAGTCATCGTCCTTGTTTGTCAGGGTAAACACAGTTCAGTGCCGATAAGATGTGAACACACCTACCTGCACGAGGTATAGATCTTCATCAGCCTACCTGCACGAGGTATAGATCTTCATCAGCCTACCTGCACGAGGTATAGATCTTCATCATCCTACCTGCGCGAGGTATAGATCCTCATCATCCTACCTGCACGAGGTATAGATCCTCATCAGTATACCTGCACGAGGTATTGATCTTCATCATCCTACCTGCGCGAGGTATAGATCCTCATCATCCTACCTGCATGAGGTATAGATCCTCATCAGTATACCTGCACGAGGTATAGATCCTCATCAGTATACCTGCCGAGGTATAGATCCTCATCAGTATACCTGCACGAGGTATAGATCCTCATCATCCTACCTGCATGAGGTATAGATCCTCATCAGTATACCTGCACGAGGTATAGATCCTCATCAGTATACCTGCACGAGGTATTGATCTTCATCATCCTACCTGCGCGAGGTATAGATCCTCATCATCCTACCTGCACGAGGTATAGATCCTCATCAGTATACCTGCACGAGGTATAGATCCTCATCAGTATACCTGCGCGAGGTATAGATCCTCATCATCCTACCTGCACGAGGTATAGATCCTCATCAGTATGCCTGCACGAGGTATAGATCCTCATCAGTATGCCTGCACGAGGTATAGATCCTCATCATCCTACCTGCATGAGGTATAGATCCTCATCAGTATACCTGCACGAGGTATAGATCCTCATCATTATACCTGCACGAGGTATAGATCCTCATCATCCTACCTGCACGAGGTATAGATCCTCATCAGTATACCTGCACGAGGTATAGATCCTCATCATCCTACCTGCATGAGGTATAGATCCTCATCAGTATACCTGCACGAGGTATAGATCCTCATCATTATACCTGCACGAGGTATAGATCCTCATCATTATACCTGCACGAGGTATAGATCCTCATCATCCTACCTGCATGAGGTATAGATCCTCATCAGTATACCTGCACGAGGGATAGATCCTCATCAGCCTACCTGCACGAGGTATTGATCCTCATCAGCCTAACTGCACGAGGTATAGATCCTCATAATCCTACCTGCACGAGGTATAGATCCTCATCAGTCTACCTGCACAAGGTATAGATCCTCATCAGCCTACCAGCACGAAGTATAGATCCTCATCAGCCTAACTGCAAGAGGTATAGATCCGCATCAGCCTACCTGCACGAGGTATAGATCCTCATCAGCCTAACTGCACGAGGTATAGATCCTCATCAGCCACCGCAACTGCCTCTTGATGACACTACTCTCAATCCATCTTAACAGCAGAACTAGGGCGTGTTAATGTTAAATTGACAGCAGAGCTAGATCGTGTTAATGTTAAATTGACAGCAGAACTAGGGCGTGTTAATGTTAAATTGACAGCAGAACTAGGGCGTGTTAATGTTAAATTGACAGCAGAACTAGGGCGTGTTAATGTTAAATTGACAGCAGAACTAGGGCGTGTTAATGTTAAATTGACAGCAGAACTAGGGCGTGTTAATGTTAAATTGACAGCAGAACTAGGGCGTGTTAATGTTAAATTGACAGCAGAACTAGGGCGTGTTAATGTTAAATTGACAGCAGAACTAGGGTGTGTTAATGTTAAATTGACAGCAGAACTAGGGCGTGTTAATGTTAAATTGACAGCAGAACTAGGGCGTGTTAATGTTAAATTGACAACAGAACTAGGGCGTGTTAATGTTAAATTGACGAAGACTGCAGAACTAGGGCGTGTTAATATTAAATTGACGAAGATTGCAGAACTAGGGCGTGTTAATGTTAAGTTGACGAAGACTGCAGAAACACAGTTTTCGTCATCGGGCACTGAAGGCGTTAAAGAGTGGTCCAAATGAGTTAAACTGGAAACAGTGTAGCCAACAGTGTAACCAACAGTGTAGCCAATAGTGTAACCAATAGTTTAACCAACAGTGTAACCAACAGTGTAACCAACGACTTTCCTGTGAGAGTTGTTACAAGACATTCATTCAGTCATAACATCAGCTCTAGAACATGATTCTTTCTCCGAGACTGCTCATTACGGTTGCAGAAAGCACACGCTCTAAACCGATCTGGTGCACATTACCGGTCCGAGCGACTGGTCTGGTGCGAAAATAGCAACAATGGCGCCGCTGGTGCGTTTAACCTAGGCACAGGGCGAGGTATACCAACTCAGCCATAATACTCTCTACTTTACCATACCAGAACAGTCCGGACCGAAGCCTAGTTACTATGCAAGATTCGCGTATATATTGACTTTCAACATATGTTTCCAATGCCTACGATCTGGTAAAACCTTTGGCCTGTGGTCTGTGTATATAACTTTGTTGTTTATGAGTTTCAAAATACCGTGCTGCTTACGTTTGTCATCACTAAGTTACAAAACAAGCCCACCAACAAAGAAACAATCAACAACAACAAAAACAGCAACAACAAACAGAACAAAACAACCGCCCCTGGTACCAGCTGTGAGTCCTAAAGATCACAATCCCCCCCTTGCCCATCAAGATGATCCTTGCTACACTGGGGGAGGTTGCTTTTGCGTGTTTTATTTATGTGTTTATTTATGTATTTATTTGTTTGTTTGTTTGTTTGTTTGTTTGTTTGTTTGTCCTTGAAGGCAACGTGCCTATTTGTTGAGTGAGGAAAGGCGCGTTATGAAATGGGAAGTGAGAATTGCTTTTTGTGATGTTTGGGAAGTGACAATGGCTTTTTGTGATGTTTATTGTCAAGGAATGTGTGTCTGGGGAGCCATATTTCTCTCCACGAACCATCAGTTGTGACGTCACACAACACTTCAGGGACGAGGCTGTCGGCACAACGTGCAGTTTGGATCACGTGCTTCCTATACACAATACATGTCGTCTGCTGAACTTGGAGAAGTTAGTTTATGAACACATTGAGATATGTTTCTGTAAGAGACATAGATCTACATGAGTTCCTGTTTCTGTAAGAGACATAGATCTACATGAGTTCCTGTTTCTGTAAGAGGCATAGATCTACATGAGTTCCTGTTTCTGTAAGAGACATAGATCTACATGAGTTCCTGTTTCTGTAAGAGACATAGATCTACATGAGTTCTTGTTTCTGTAAGAGACATAGATCTACATGAGTTCCTGTTTCTGTAAGAGACATAGATCTACATGAGCTCATGTTTCTGTAAGAGACATAGATCTACATGAGTTCCTGTTTCTGTAAGAGACATAGATCTACATGAGTTCCTGTTTCTGTAAGAGGCATAGATCTACTAGAGCTCATGTTTCTGTAAGAGACATAGATCTACATGAGTTCATGTTTCTGTAAGAGACATAGATCTACATGAGTTCCTGTTTCTGTAAGAGACATAGATCTACATGAGCTCATGTTTCTGTAAGAGACATAGATCTACATGAGTTCCTGTTTCTGTAAGAGACATAGATCTACATGAGTTCCTGTTTCTGTAAGAGGCATAGATCTACTAGAGCTCATGTTTCTGTAAGAGACATAGATCTACATGAGTTCCTGTTTCTGTAAGAGACATAGATCTACATGAGTTCATGTTTCTGTAAGAGACATAGATCTACATGAGTTCCTGTTTCTGTAAGAGACATAGATCTACATGAGTTCCTGTTTCTGTAAGAGGCATAGATCTACATGAGTTCCTGTTTCTGTAAGAGGCATAGATCTACATGAGTTCCTGTTTCTGTAAGAGACATAGATCTACTAGAGTTCATGTTTCTGTAAGAGGCATAGATCTACTAGAGCTCATGTTTCTGTAAGAGGCATAGATCTACATGAGTTCCTGTTTCTGTAAGAGACATAGATCTACATGAGTTCATGTTTCTGTAAGAGACATAGATCTACATGAGTTCATGTTTCTGTAAGAGACATAGATCTACATGAGTTCCTGTTTCTGTAAGAGGCATAGATCTACATGAGTTCCTGTTTCTGTAAGAGACATAGATCTACTAGAGCTCATGTTTCTGTAAGAGACATAGATCTACTAGAGTTCCTGTTTCTGTAAGAGACATAGATCTACTAGAGTTCATGTTTCTGTAAGAGACATAGATCTACTAGAGTTCATGTTTCTGTAAGAGGCATAGATCTACATGAGTTCATGTTTCTGTAAGAGACATAGATCTACATGAGCTCATGTTTCTGTAAGAGGCATAGATCTACTAGAGTTCCTGTTTCTGTAAGAGACATAGATCTACATGAGTTCCTGTTTCTGTAAGAGGCATAGATCTACATGAGTTCCTGTTTCTGTAAGAGACATAGATCTACATGAGTTCATGTTTCTGTAAGAGGCATAGATCTACTAGAGTTCATGTTTCTGTAAGAGGCATAGATCTACATGAGTTCATGTTTCTGTAAGAGACATAGATCTACATGAGTTCCTGTTTCTGTAAGAGGCATAGATCTACTAGAGCTCATGTTTCTGTAAGAGACATAGATCTACATGAGTTCCTGTTTCTGTAAGAGGCATAGATCTACTAGAGCTCATGTTTCTGTAAGAGACATAGATCTACATGAGTTCCTGTTTCTGTAAGAGACATAGATCTACTAGAGCTCATGTTTCTGTAAGAGACATAGATCTACTAGAGTTCCTGTTTCTGTAAGAGACATAGATCTACATGAGTTCATGTTTCTGTAAGAGACATAGATCTACATGAGTTCCTGTTTCTGTAAGAGACATAGATCTACTAGAGTTCATGTTTCTGTAAGAGACATAGATCTACATGAGTTCCTGTTTCTGTAAGAGGCATAGATCTACATGAGTTCCTGTTTCTGTAAGAGGCATAGATCTACATGAGTTCATGTTTCTGTAAGAGGCATAGATCTACATGAGTTCCTGTTTCTGTAAGAGACATAGATCTACATGAGTTCCTGTTTCTGTAAGAGACATAGATCTACTAGAGTTCATGTTTCTGTAAGAGGCATAGATCTACATGAGTTCCTGTTTCTGTAAGAGACATAGATCTACATGAGTTCATGTTTCTGTAAGAGACATAGATCTACTAGAGCTCATGTTTCTGTAAGAGGCATAGATCTACATGAGTTCCTGTTTCTGTAAGAGACATAGATCTACTAGAGCTCATGTTTCTGTAAGAGACATAGATCTACATGAGTTCCTGTTTCTGTAAGAGACATAGATCTACTAGAGTTCATGTTTCTGTAAGAGACATAGATCTACATGAGTTCCTGTTTCTGTAAGAGACATAGATCTACATGAGTTCCTGTTTCTGTAAGAGACATAGATCTACATGAGCTCATGTTTCTGTAAGAGACATAGATCTACTAGAGTTCCTGTTTCTGTAAGAGACATAGATCTACATGAGCTCATGTTTCTGTAAGAGGCATAGATCTACTAGAGCTCATGTTTCTGTAAGAGACATAGATCTACATGAGCTCATGTTTCTGTAAGAGGCATAGATCTACATGAGTTCCTGTTTCTGTAAGAGACATAGATCTACATGAGTTCCTGTTTCTGTAAGAGACATAGATCTACATGAGTTCCTGTTTCTGTAAGAGACATAGATCTACTAGAGCTCATGTTTCTGTAAGAGACATAGATCTACATGAGTTCCTGTTTCTGTAAGAGACATAGATCTACTAGAGCTCATGTTTCTGTAAGAGACATAGATCTACATGAGTTCCTGTTTCTGTAAGAGACATAGATCTACTAGAGCTCATGTTTCTGTAAGAGACATAGATCTACATGAGTTCCTGTTTCTGTAAGAGACATAGATCTACATGAGTTCATGTTTCTGTAAGAGACATAGATCTACTAGAGCTCATGTTTCTGTAAGAGACATAGATCTACATGAGTTCCTGTTTCTGTAAGAGACATAGATCTACATGAGTTCCTGTTTCTGTAAGAGACATAGATCTACATGAGTTCCTGTTTCTGTAAGAGACATAGATCTACATGAGTTCCTGTTTCTGTAAGAGACATAGATCTACATGAGTTCATGTTTCTGTAAGAGGCATAGATCTACATGAGTTCCTGTTTCTGTATGAGACATAGATCTACATGAGTTCCTGTTTCTGTAAGAGACATAGATCTACTAGAGCTCATGTTTCTGTAAGAGACATAGATCTACATGAGTTCATGTTTCTGTAAGAGACATAGATCTACATGAGTTCCTGTTTCTGTAAGAGACATAGATCTACATGAGTTCCTGTTTCTGTAAGAGACATAGATCTACATGAGTTCCTGTTTCTGTAAGAGACATAGATCTACATGAGTTCCTGTTTCTGTAAGAGGCATAGATCTACATGAGCTCATGTTTCTGTAAGAGACATAGATCTACATGAGTTCCTGTTTCTGTAAGAGACATAGATCTACATGAGTTCCTGTTTCTGTAAGAGGCATAGATCTACATGAGTTCATGTTTCTGTAAGAGACATAGATCTACATGAGTTCCTGTTTCTGTAAGAGACATAGATCTACATGAGTTCCTGTTTCTGTAAGAGACATAGATCTACATGAGTTCCTGTTTCTGTAAGAGACATAGATCTACATGAGTTCCTGTTTCTGTAAGAGACATAGATCTACATGAGTTCCTGTTTCTGTAAGAGGCATAGATCTACATGAGCTCATGTTTCTGTAAGAGACATAGATCTACATGAGTTCCTGTTTCTGTAAGAGACATAGATCTACATGAGTTCCTGTTTCTGTAAGAGGCATAGATCTACTAGAGCTCATGTTTCTGTAAGAGACATAGATCTACATGAGCTCATGTTTCTGTAATAGACATAGATCTACATGAGTTCCTGTTTCTGTAAGAGACATAGATCTACATGAGTTCCTGTTTCTGTAAGAGACATAGATCTACTAGAGCTCATGTTTCTGTAAGAGACATAGATCTACTTGAGTTCCTGTTTCTGTAAGAGACATAGATCTACATGAGTTCCTGTTTCTGTAAGAGGCATAGATCTACATGAGTTCCTGTTTCTGTAAGAGGCATAGATCTACATGAGTTCCTGTTTCTGTAAGAGACATAGATCTACTAGAGCTCATGTTTCTGTAAGAGACATAGATCTACATGAGCTCATGTTTCTGTAAGAGACATAGATCTACATGAGTTCCTGTTTCTGTAAGAGACATAGATCTACTAGAGTTCCTGTTTCTGTAAGAGACATAGATCTACATGAGTTCCTGTTTCTGTAAGAGACATAGATCTACTAGAGTTCCTGTTTCTGTAAGAGACATAGATCTACATGAGTTCATGTTTCTGTAAGAGACATAGATCTACTAGAGTTCCTGTTTCTGTAAGAGACATAGATCTACATGAGTTCATGTTTCTGTAAGAGACATAGATCTACTAGAGCTCATGTTTCTGTAAGAGACATAGATCTACATGAGTTCATGTTTCTGTAAGAGACATAGATCTACATGAGTTCCTGTTTCTGTAAGAGACATAGATCTACTAGAGTTCCTGTTTCTGTAAGAGACATAGATCTACATGAGTTCCTGTTTCTGTAAGAGACATAGATCTACATGAGTTCCTGTTTCTGTAAGAGACATAGATCTACTAGAGTTCCTGTTTCTGTAAGAGACATAGATCTACATGAGTTCATGTTTCTGTAAGAGACATAGATCTACTAGAGCTCATGTTTCTGTAAGAGACATAGATCTACATGAGCTCATGTTTCTGTAAGAGACATAGATCTACATGAGTTCCTGTTTCTGTAAGAGACATAGATCTACATGAGTTCCTGTTTCTGTAAGAGACATAGATCTACATGAGTTCCTGTTTCTGTAAGAGACATAGATCTACATGAGTTCCTGTTTCTGTAAGAGACATAGATCTACATGAGCTCATGTTTCTGTAAGAGGCATAGATCTACATGAGTTCCTGTTTCTGTAAGAGACATAGATCTACTAGAGCTCATGTTTCTGTAAGAGGCATAGATCTACATGAGCTCATGTTTCTGTAAGAGACATAGATCTACATGAGTTCCTGTTTCTGTAAGAGACATAGATCTACTAGAGCTCATGTTTCTGTAAGAGACATAGATCTACATGAGTTCCTGTTTCTGTAAGAGACATAGATCTACATGAGTTCCTGTTTCTGTAAGAGGCATAGATCTACATGAGTTCCTGTTTCTGTAAGAGGCATAGATCTACATGAGTTCCTGTTTCTGTAAGAGGCATAGATCTACATGAGTTCCTGTTTCTGTAAGAGACATAGATCTACTAGAGCTCATGTTTCTGTAAGGGACATAGATCTACATGAGTTCATGTTTCTGTAAGAGACATAGATCTACATGAGTTCCTGTTTCTGTAAGAGACATAGATCTACTAGAGCTCATGTTTCTGTAAGAGACATAGATCTACATGAGTTCCTGTTTCTGTAAGAGACATAGATCTACATGAGTTCATGTTTCTGTAAGAGACATAGATCTACATGAGTTCCTGTTTCTGTAAGAGACATAGATCTACATGAGTTCCTGTTTCTGTAAGAGACATAGATCTACTAGAGCTCATGTTTCTGTAAGAGACATAGATCTACATGAGTTCATGTTTCTGTAAGAGGCATAGATCTACATGAGTTCATGTTTCTGTAAGAGGCATAGATCTACATGAGTTCCTGTTTCTGTAAGAGGCATAGATCTACATGAGTTCCTGTTTCTGTAAGAGACATAGATCTACTAGAGCTCATGTTTCTGTAAGAGACATAGATCTACATGAGTTCCTGTTTCTGTAAGAGACATAGATCTACATGAGTTCATGTTTCTGTAAGAGACATAGATCTACATGAGCTCATGTTTCTGTAAGGGGCATAGATCTACTAGAGCTCATGTTTCTGTAAGAGACATAGATCTACATGAGCTCATGTTTCTGTAAGAGACATAGATCTACATGAGTTCCTGTTTCTGTAAGAGACATAGATCTACATGAGTTCCTGTTTCTGTAAGAGACATAGATCTACTAGAGCTCATGTTTCTGTAAGAGACATAGATCTACATGAGTTCCTGTTTCTGTAAGAGACATAGATCTACATGAGTTCATGTTTCTGTAAGAGACATAGATCTACATGAGCTCATGTTTCTGTAAGAGGCATAGATCTACTAGAGCTCATGTTTCTGTAAGAGACATAGATCTACATGAGCTCATGTTTCTGTAAGAGACATAGATCTACATGAGTTCCTGTTTCTGTAAGAGACATAGATCTACTAGAGCTCATGTTTCTGTAAGAGGCATAGATCTACATGAGTTCCTGTTTCTGTAAGAGACATAGATCTACATGAGTTCCTGTTTCTGTAAGAGACATAGATCTACATGAGTTCCTGTTTCTGTAAGAGACATAGATCTACTAGAGTTCATGTTTCTGTAAGAGACATAGATCTACATGAGTTCCTGTTTCTGTAAGAGACATAGATCTACATGAGTTCCTGTTTCTGTAAGAGACATAGATCTACTAGAGCTCATGTTTCTGTAAGAGGCATAGATCTACATGAGTTCCTGTTTCTGTAAGAGACATAGATCTACATGAGTTCCTGTTTCTGTAAGAGACATAGATCTACATGAGTTCCTGTTTCTGTAAGAGACATAGATCTACTAGAGTTCATGTTTCTGTAAGAGACATAGATCTACATGAGTTCCTGTTTCTGTAAGAGGCATAGATCTACATGAGCTCATGTTTCTGTAAGAGACATAGATCTACATGAGTTCATGTTTCTGTAAGAGACATAGATCTACATGAGTTCCTGTTTCTGTAAGAGGCATAGATCTACATGAGTTCCTGTTTCTGTAAGAGGCATAGATCTACATGAGTTCCTGTTTCTGTAAGAGACATAGATCTACTAGAGTTCATGTTTCTGTAAGAGACATAGATCTACTAGAGCTCATGTTTCTGTAAGAGACATAGATCTACTAGAGTTCATGTTTCTGTAAGAGGCATAGATCTACATGAGTTCCTGTTTCTGTAAGAGACATAGATCTACATGAGTTCCTGTTTCTGTAAGAGACATAGATCTACATGAGCTCATGTTTCTGTAAGAGACATAGATCTACATGAGCTCATGTTTCTGTAAGAGACATAGATCTACTAGAGTTCCTGTTTCTGTAAGAGACATAGATCTACATGAGCTCATGTTTCTGTAAGAGGCATAGATCTACATGAGTTCCTGTTTCTGTAAGAGACATAGATCTACATGAGTTCCTGTTTCTGTAAGAGACATAGATCTACTAGAGTTCATGTTTCTGTAAGAGGCATAGATCTACATGAGTTCCTGTTTCTGTAAGAGACATAGATCTACATGAGCTCATGTTTCTGTAAGAGGCATAGATCTACATGAGTTCCTGTTTCTGTAAGAGACATAGATCTACATGAGTTCCTGTTTCTGTAAGAGACATAGATCTACTAGAGTTCATGTTTCTGTAAGAGGCATAGATCTACATGAGTTCCTGTTTCTGTAAGAGACATAGATCTACTAGAGCTCATGTTTCTGTAAGAGGCATAGATCTACATGAGCTCATGTTTCTGTAAGAGACATAGATCTACATGAGTTCCTGTTTCTGTAAGAGACATAGATCTACATGAGTTCCTGTTTCTGTAAGAGGCATAGATCTACTAGAGCTCATGTTTCTGTAAGAGGCATAGATCTACATGAGTTCATGTTTCTGTAAGAGACATAGATCTACATGAGTTCATGTTTCTGTAAGAGACATAGATCTACTAGAGCTCATGTTTCTGTAAGAGGCATAGATCTACATGAGTTCCTGTTTCTGTAAGAGACATAGATCTACATGAGTTCCTGTTTCTGTAAGAGGCATAGATCTACTAGAGCTCATGTTTCTGTAAGAGACAAAGATCTACATGAGTTCCTGTTTCTGTAAGAGACATAGATCTACTAGAGTTCATGTTTCTGTAAGAGGCATAGATCTACATGAGCTCATGTTTCTGTAAGAGACATAGATCTACATGAGTTCCTGTTTCTGTAAGAGGCATAGATCTACATGAGCTCATGTTTCTGTAAGAGACATAGATCTACATGAGTTCCTGTTTCTGTAAGAGGCATAGATCTACTAGAGCTCATGTTTCTGTAAGAGGCATAGATCTACATGAGTTCCTGTTTCTGTAAGAGACATAGATCTACATGAGCTCATGTTTCTGTAAGAGACATAGATCTACATGAGCTCATGTTTCTGTAAGAGACATAGATCTACATGAGTTCCTGTTTCTGTAAGAGACATAGATCTACTAGAGTTCATGTTTCTGTAAGAGGCATAGATCTACATGAGTTCCTGTTTCTGTAAGAGACATAGATCTACTAGAGCTCATGTTTCTGTAAGAGACATAGATCTACATGAGTTCCTGTTTCTGTAAGAGACATAGATCTACTAGAGCTCATGTTTCTGTAAGAGACATAGATCTACATGAGTTCCTGTTTCTGTAAGAGACATAGATCTACTAGAGTTCATGTTTCTGTAAGAGGCATAGATCTACATGAGCTCATGTTTCTGTAAGAGACATAGATCTACATGAGTTCCTGTTTCTGTAAGAGGCATAGATCTACATGAGCTCATGTTTCTGTAAGAGACATAGATCTACATGAGTTCCTGTTTCTGTAAGAGGCATAGATCTACTAGAGCTCATGTTTCTGTAAGAGGCATAGATCTACATGAGTTCATGTTTCTGTAAGAGACATAGATCTACATGAGCTCATGTTTCTGTAAGAGACATAGATCTACATGAGCTCATGTTTCTGTAAGAGACATAGATCTACTAGAGCTCATGTTTCTGTAAGAGGCATAGATCTACATGAGTTCATGTTTCTGTAAGAGACATAGATCTACATGAGCTCATGTTTCTGTAAGAGACATAGATCTACTAGAGCTCATGTTTCTGTAAGAGACATAGATCTACATGAGTTCCTGTTTCTGTAAGAGGCATAGATCTACATGAGCTCATGTTTCTGTAAGAGACATAGATCTACATGAGTTCATGTTTCTGTAAGAGACATAGATCTACATGAGTTCCTGTTTCTGTAAGAGGCATAGATCTACATGAGTTCCTGTTTCTGTAAGAGGCATAGATCTACATGAGTTCCTGTTTCTGTAAGAGACATAGATCTACTAGAGTTCATGTTTCTGTAAGAGACATAGATCTACTAGAGCTCATGTTTCTGTAAGAGACATAGTTCTACATGAGCTCATGTTTCTGTAAGAGACATAGATCTACATGAGTTCCTGTTTCTGTAAGAGAAATAGATCTACATGAGTTCCTGTTTCTGTAAGAGACATAGATCTACATGAGTTCCTGTTTCTGTAAGAGACATAGATCTACATGAGTTCCTGTTTCTGTAAGAGACATAGATCTACATGAGCTCATGTTTCTGTAAGAGGCATAGATCTACATGAGTTCCTGTTTCTGTAAGAGACATAGATCTACATGAGTTCCTGTTTCTGTAAGAGACATAGATCTACTAGAGGCATAGATCTACATGAGTTCCTGTTTCTGTAAGAGACATAGATCTACATGAGTTCCTGTTTCTCTAAGAGACATAGATCTACATGAGTTCCTGTTTCTGTAAGAGACATAGATCTACTAGAGCTCATGTTTCTGTAAGAGACATAGATCTACATGAGTTCCTGTTTCTGTAAGAGACATAGATCTACATGAGTTCATGTTTCTGTAAGAGACATAGATCTACATGAGCTCATGTTTCTGTAAGAGGCATAGATCTACTAGAGCTCATGTTTCTGTAAGAGACATAGATCTACATGAGTTCATGTTTCTGTAAGAGACATAGATCTACATGAGTTCCTGTTTCTGTAAGAGACATAGATCTACTAGAGCTCATGTTTCTGTAAGAGGCATAGATCTACATGAGTTCCTGTTTCTGTAAGAGACATAGATCTACTAGAGCTCATGTTTCTGTAAGAGACATAGATCTACTAGAGCTCATGTTTCTGTAAGAGACATAGATCTACTAGAGTTCATGTTTCTGTAAGAGGCATAGATCTACATGAGTTCCTGTTTCTGTAAGAGACATAGATCTACATGAGTTCATGTTTCTGTAAGAGACATAGATCTACATGAGCTCATGTTTCTGTAAGAGGCATAGATCTACATGAGTTCCTGTTTCTGTAAGAGACATAGATCTACATGAGTTCCTGTTTCTGTAAGAGACATAGATCTACATGAGTTCCTGTTTCTGTAAGAGACATAGATCTACATGAGTTCCTGTTTCTGTAAGAGACATAGATCTACATGAGTTCATGTTTCTGTAAGAGACATAGATCTACTAGAGCTCATGTTTCTGTAAGAGACATAGATCTACATGAGTTCCTGTTTCTGTAAGAGACATAGATCTACATGAGTTCCTGTTTCTGTAAGAGACATAGATCTACATGAGTTCCTGTTTCTGTAAGAGACATAGATCTACATGAGTTCCTGTTTCTGTAAGAGACATAGATCTACTAGAGCTAATGTTTCTGTAAGAGACATAGATCTACTAGAGCTCATGTTTCTGTAAGAGGCATAGATCTACTAGAGCTCATGTTTCTGTAAGAGACATAGATCTACATGAGTTCCTGTTTCTGTAAGAGACATAGATCTACATGAGTTCCTGTTTCTGTAAGAGACATAGATCTACATGAGTTCCTGTTTCTGTAAGAGACATAGATCTACATGAGTTCCTGTTTCTGTAAGAGACATAGATCTACATGAGTTCCTGTTTCTGTAAGAGACATAGATCTACATGAGTTCCTGTTTCTGTAAGAGACATAGATCTACATGAGTTCCTGTTTCTGTAAGAGACATAGATCTACATGAGTTCCTGTTTCTGTAAGAGACATAGATCTACATGAGTTCCTGTTTCTGTAAGAGACATAGATCTACTAGAGCTAATGTTTCTGTAAGAGACATAGATCTACTAGAGCTCATGTTTCTGTAAGAGGCATAGATCTACTAGAGTTCCTGTTTCTGTAAGAGACATAGATCTACATGAGTTCCTGTTTCTGTAAGAGACATAGATCTACTAGAGCTCATGTTTCTGTAAGAGACATAGATCTACATGAGTTCCTGTTTCTGTAAGAGACATAGATCTACATGAGTTCCTGTTTCTGTAAGAGACATAGATCTACTAGAGCTCATGTTTCTGTAAGAGACATAGATCTACATGAGTTCCTGTTTCTGTAAGAGACATAGATCTACATGAGTTCCTGTTTCTGTAAGAGACATAGATCTACATGAGTTCCTGTTTCTGTAAGAGACATAGATCTACTAGAGCTAATGTTTCTGTAAGAGACATAGATCTACTAGAGCTCATGTTTCTGTAAGAGACATAGATCTACATGAGTTCCTGTTTCTGTAAGAGACATAGATCTACATGAGTTCCTGTTTCTGTAAGAGACATAGATCTACATGAGTTCCTGTTTCTGTAAGAGACATAGATCTACATGAGTTCCTGTTTCTGTAAGAGACATAGATCTACTAGAGCTCATGTTTCTGTAAGAGACATAGATCTACATGAGTTCCTGTTTCTGTAAGAGACATAGATCTACATGAGTTCCTGTTTCTGTAAGAGACATAGATCTACATGAGTTCCTGTTTCTGTAAGAGGCATAGATCTACATGAGTTCATGTTTCTGTAAGAGACATAGATCTACATGAGTTCCTGTTTCTGTAAGAGACATAGATCTACATGAGTTCCTGTTTCTGTAAGAGACATAGATCTACATGAGTTCCTGTTTCTGTAAGAGACATAGATCTACATGAGTTCATGTTTCTGTAAGAGACATAGATCTACATGAGTTCCTGTTTCTGTAAGAGGCATAGATCTACATGAGCTCATGTTTCTGTAAGAGACATAGATCTACATGAGTTCCTGTTTCTGTAAGAGACATAGATCTACATGAGTTCCTGTTTCTGTAAGAGGCATAGATCTACTAGAGCTCATGTTTCTGTAAGAGACATAGATCTACATGAGCTCATGTTTCTGTAAGAGACATAGATCTACATGAGTTCCTGTTTCTGTAAGAGACATAGATCTACATGAGTTCCTGTTTCTGTAAGAGACATAGATCTACTAGAGCTCATGTTTCTGTAAGAGACATAGATCTACATGAGTTCCTGTTTCTGTAAGAGACATAGATCTACATGAGTTCCTGTTTCTGTAAGAGGCATAGATCTACATGAGTTCCTGTTTCTGTAAGAGGCATAGATCTACATGAGTTCCTGTTTCTGTAAGAGGCATAGATCTACATGAGTTCCTGTTTCTGTAAGAGACATAGATCTACTAGAGCTCATGTTTCTGTAAGGGACATAGATCTACATGAGTTCATGTTTCTGTAAGAGACATAGATCTACATGAGTTCCTGTTTCTGTAAGAGACATAGATCTACTAGAGCTCATGTTTCTGTAAGAGACATAGATCTACATGAGTTCCTGTTTCTGTAAGAGACATAGATCTACATGAGTTCATGTTTCTGTAAGAGACATAGATCTACATGAGCTCATGTTTCTGTAAGAGACATAGATCTACATGAGCTCATGTTTCTGTAAGAGGCATAGATCTACATGAGTTCATGTTTCTGTAAGAGACATAGATCTACATGAGTTCCTGTTTCTGTAAGAGACATAGATCTACATGAGTTCCTGTTTCTGTAAGAGACATAGATCTACTAGAGCTCATGTTTCTGTAAGAGACATAGATCTACATGAGTTCATGTTTCTGTAAGAGGCATAGATCTACATGAGTTCATGTTTCTGTAAGAGGCATAGATCTACATGAGTTCCTGTTTCTGTAAGAGGCATAGATCTACATGAGTTCATGTTTCTGTAAGAGACATAGATCTACATGAGTTCCTGTTTCTGTAAGAGACATAGATCTACTAGAGCTCATGTTTCTGTAAGAGACATAGATCTACATGAGTTCATGTTTCTGTAAGAGACATAGATCTACATGAGTTCCTGTTTCTGTAAGAGACATAGATCTACTAGAGCTCATGTTTCTGTAAGAGACATAGATCTACATGAGTTCCTGTTTCTGTAAGAGACATAGATCTACATGAGTTCATGTTTCTGTAAGAGACATAGATCTACATGAGCTCATGTTTCTGTAAGGGGCATAGATCTACTAGAGCTCATGTTTCTGTAAGAGACATAGATCTACATGAGCTCATGTTTCTGTAAGAGACATAGATCTACATGAGTTCCTGTTTCTGTAAGAGACATAGATCTACATGAGTTCCTGTTTCTGTAAGAGACATAGATCTACTTGAGCTCATGTTTCTGTAAGAGACATAGATCTACATGAGTTCCTGTTTCTGTAAGAGACATAGATCTACATGAGTTCCTGTTTCTGTAAGAGACATAGATCTACTTGAGCTCATGTTTCTGTAAGAGACATAGATCTACATGAGTTCCTGTTTCTGTAAGAGACATAGATCTACATGAGTTCCTGTTTCTGTAAGAGACATAGATCTACTTGAGCTCATGTTTCTGTAAGAGACATAGATCTACATGAGTTCATGTTTCTGTAAGAGACATAGATCTACATGAGCTCATGTTTCTGTAAGAGGCATAGATCTACTAGAGCTCATGTTTCTGTAAGAGACATAGATCTACATGAGCTCATGTTTCTGTAAGAGGCATAGATCTACATGAGTTCCTGTTTCTGTAAGAGACATAGATCTACTAGAGCTCATGTTTCTGTAAGAGACATAGATCTACATGAGTTCCTGTTTCTGTAAGAGACATAGATCTACATGAGTTCCTGTTTCTGTAAGAGACATAGATCTACATGAGTTCCTGTTTCTGTAAGAGACATAGATCTACTAGAGCTCATGTTTCTGTAAGAGGCATAGATCTACATGAGTTCCTGTTTCTGTAAGAGACATAGATCTACATGAGTTCCTGTTTCTGTAAGAGACATAGATCTACATGAGTTCCTGTTTCTGTAAGAGACATAGATCTACATGAGTTCCTGTTTCTGTAAGAGACATAGATCTACTAGAGCTCATGTTTCTGTAAGAGACATAGATCTACATGAGTTCCTGTTTCTGTAAGAGGCATAGATCTACATGAGCTCATGTTTCTGTAAGAGACATAGATCTACATGAGTTCATGTTTCTGTAAGAGACATAGATCTACATGAGTTCCTGTTTCTGTAAGAGGCATAGATCTACATGAGTTCCTGTTTCTGTAAGAGGCATAGATCTACATGAGTTCCTGTTTCTGTAAGAGGCATAGATCTGCATGAGTTCCTGTTTCTGTAAGAGACATAGATCTACATGAGCTCATGTTTCTGTAAGAGGCATAGATCTACATGAGTTCCTGTTTCTGTAAGAGACATAGATCTACATGAGTTCATGTTTCTGTAAGAGGCATAGATCTACATGAGTTCCTGTTTCTGTAAGAGACATAGATCTACATGAGTTCCTGTTTCTGTAAGAGACATAGATCTACATGAGTTCCTGTTTCTGTTAGAGACATAGATCTACATGAGTTCCTGTTTCTGTAAGAGACATAGATCTACATGAGTTCCTGTTTCTGTAAGAGACATAGATCTACATGAGTTCCTGTTTCTGTAAGAGACATAGATCTACATGAGTTCCTGTTTCTGTAAGAGACATAGATCTACATGAGTTCCTGTTTCTGTAAGATACATAGATCTACATGAGTTCCTGTTTCTGTAAGAGACATAGATCTACATGAGTTCCTGTTTCTGTAAGAGACATAGATCTACATGAGTTCCTGTTTCTGTAAGAGACATAGATCTACATGAGTTCATGTTTCTGTAAGAGGCATAGATCTACATGAGTTCATGTTTCTGTAAGAGACATAGATCTACATGAGTTCATGTTTCTGTAAGAGACATAGATCTACATGAGCTCATGTTTCTGTAAGAGACATAGATCTACATGAGTTCCTGTTTCTGTAAGAGGCATAGATCTACATGAGTTCCTGTTTCTGTAAGAGGCATAGATCTACATGAGTTCCTGTTTCTGTAAGAGACATAGATCTACATGAGTTCCTGTTTCTGTAAGAGACATAGATCTACATGAGTTCATGTTTCTGTAAGAGGCATAGATGGGCTATTCCACGGTAACTGACAGAACATTTGGACACCACTTTTTTTTAATAAAACAAGTCATGTTTCAGCAAATTATTTTTTTTTTTAATTCTCATATAACAGTACATTTCAAGTTGAATACATGTTAGTGGACACGTATGTCAAAAAAAATCCAGGAAAAACACTTTAGCATGTCTCCAGATAAGAAGATGTTTCCGGTAACTGACATGAATCAGAAAACACAAATAATAGAAGTGACATTGGTAACTCTCAGAATTTTCTGAACTGGTAAACATTTGAGCAGTTTAATACAGTTAGTTAACAAGTAAAATGAAAAAAAGTTGATGCATTCATAATTGTTTTAAGGGGATAATTTACTATGTTGTCATCAAGAGGTGCAAACTCCGGTAACTGACATGACAAGTGAATGGTAACTGACATGACATCTGAGAGAATCACAGTCCCGTTTGCAATGAACAGCCTGACTGGCAAGGGAATGCTTCAAAAACAACAAATCATTAATAACTTGGTTTCTCACCCAAAAAATACTTGAAACAGCTGTGAAAAACTCCCATTATTTTTCATTATTTAAGAACTTTACACACTCATAATATAAAAAGTATGCAAATTTATTTTGTAACCATGAAGGATTGCTAAACATCAACAAGTAGAACAACATTTTAAGTTGAATGTATGTTAATGGACACATTTTAACTCATTCTACCCCAACACCGAAATCCCCAAATTTTGCCGTGGTCTTCTGAAGACTGCACTCTAGTGCAGGACACAGATGGACCATGATAGTTCAAGGGTGATCCCAGAATAGCTTGGCGCCCATAGGCGCCAAGCTATTCTGGCATCACCCTTGAACTATCATGGTCGATCCTTATCTTGCTGTGGTGTGTCTGGGGCAGAATGAGTTAATGAAAAAAATGAAATGAAATTGACTTGCTTAGTACTGTCACAAATATGTTTCTGTAAGAGGCACATATCTTCTACAACTCTTGTTTGTGTAAGAGGCTCCACACGGCTCATACAGATCTATGGCCCTAGCTGACAAAGAGTCATTTGTGTCTGTTTCCGACCAGTAACCCTACGGGCTTCAGCTTTGGTGTGTGCGGGTTCTTTTTCTGCCAGTGTTTGGTGTTTGGATAACTTTTGGCTGGCACGCAGTTTGCTTTGAATGGTGAGGCGAGTGTTGTTGTATGGGGAGCTACCCGAGTCATCAAACGTGGGCTGACTGGATTACCGGCTGTGAAATAAAGCGTATCGGAATTTGTATAACAAGTATCTAGAGCACGATAATGTAGCCGTGAGCATGATCTGCACGACAGTGTTTATAGCACTGAAGTATCCAATCACAGTGATGGACGTGTATAGCAGTTTATGTAACAAGCATGTAGCTGACGGTGATTCAACAGGAATTATGTAACAAGCATGTAGCTGACGGTGATTCAACAGGACTTATGTAACAAGCATGTAACTGACGGTGATTCAACAGGAATTATGTAACAAGCATGTAGCTGACGGTGATTCAACAGGAATTATGTAACAAGCATGTAGCTGACGGTGATTCAACAGGACTTATGTAACAAGCATGTAGCTGACGGTGATTCAACAGGAATTATGTAACAAGCATGTAGCTGACGGTGATTCAACAGGACTTATGTAACAAGCATGTAGCTGACGGTGATTCAACAGGACTTATGTAACAAGCATGTAACTGACGGTGATTCAACAGGAATTATGTAACAAGCATGTAGCTGACGGTGATTCAACAGGACTTATGTAACAAGCATGTAGCTGACGGTGATTCAACAGGAATTATGTAACAAGCATGTAGCTGACGGTGATTCAACAGGACTTATGTAACAAGCATGTAGCTGACGGTAATTCAACAGGACTTATGTAGTAAGCATGTAGCTGACGGTGATTCAACAGGACTTATGTAACAAGCATGTAGCTGACGGTGATTCAACAGGACTTATGTAGCAAGCATGTAGCTGACGGTGATTCAACAGGACTTATGTAACAAGCATGTAGCTGACGGTGATTCAACAGGACGTATGTAACATGTATGTAAAGTATCAAGCTCAGTGACAGAGATGTGGCCATGATGACGACCCGACACATCACACGTCGTCACAACTGCCCCCACTCTTGCAACACGATCGCATCAGAGATTAATTCCAATTGAATGTTTATTACTCTAATCTCCCTCTCAGACATTTCTGTGAGATTGCATGTGTGCGTGCGTGGTGTGTGTGTGTGTGTTTGTATGGTAGTGTATGTCAGTGTGTGTGTGTGTGTGTGTGTGTGTGTGTGTGTGTGTGTGTGTGTGTGTGTGTGTGTGTGTGTGTGTGTGTGTGTGTGTGATTCACGGCGGATTTGATGGCCGTGTGTTTATGGCGTTGTTTCACGTCAAGTGTGCATTACACTGCGTGCACTCAGCCTCTTGTCGCGTACATGCTACTGAAACAGACATCCCACTTCAACTCTCCAGGACTCTGTCACTAGGAAGAAGAGGGCTAAACAGGAATACGTCAGTGACACAGATCACCATCAGCCTCAGGTTGTTGCGTGGGCCTATGATAAGCTGTGTCACTTTCAGGCGTGCTGAGTTAGCTGCAAGCGCACCCACTGTGGCGTGCATAAACTGCGCCACAAACACGGGAGGTGAGAGGACAGCGAGCACGTTACATCGTCTGTGAGGATTCCACCTCAGCGGTCATTGGCGTTCATTATCCATGTGGTCATTGGCGTTCATTATCCATGTGGTTATTTGCGTTCAGTATTCATGTAGTCATTGGCGTTCATTATCCATGTGGTCATTGGCGTTCATTATCCATGTGGTCATTGGCGTTCATTATTCATGTACACATTGGCGTTCATTATCCATGTGGTCATTGGCGTTCATTATCCATGTGGTCATTGGCGTTCATTATTCATGTAGTCATTGGCGTTCATTATCCATGTGGTCATTGGCGTTCATTATCCATGTAGTGATTGGCGTTCATTATCTATGTGGTCATTGGCGTTCATTATTCATGTAGTCATTGGCGTTCATTATCCATGTGGTCATTGGCGTTCATTATTCATGTAGTGATTGGCGTTCATTATCTATGTGGTCATTGGCGTTCATTATCTATGTGGTCATTGGCGTTCATTATCCATGTGGTCATTGGCGTTCATTATCCATGTGGTCATTGGCGTTCATTATTCATGTGGTCATTGACGTTCATTATTCATGTGGTCAATGGCGTTCATTATTCACATGGTCATTGGCATGGGTTCATTATCCATGTGGTCATCAGTCGTGTCCTGCTGTGATTGCAGATTTCATCACAGGACCGAATAAGTCGAGAGGAGGGTGCATGTGTGGTGGTGGTGGTGGTTGGGGAGGGGGTGAGGGAGAGGGGTTGGGGGGGGGGGGCGAGGGTGAAGGGGGGAGGGAGGGAGGGACGGTTTGGCAAATCCCCCTCACAGATAAGGGCAGTTAACTCAGGCTTGTGATGAAAATCGTCTCATCTGCCATAAATGCAGAAATCGTCAGTTGGCAAGTTGTGACAGGCTGGTCTGGCCGCGCGGTAACACTGCTTTTCTCCGTGGACACGTAGCCGTTATGTACGTCACGTAGCCGTTATGTACGTCAATGTTCGGGCTATGACATCATTATCGTTCATTTCAAAGCCAGTGAAGTTATAGTCGTATCACGGTACCCATATCAGGGTATCCGATAATTTTGTGATGTGTTCTCGTGCATCATTTCGGGGGGGGGGGGGGGGGGGGGACACAAAGGAGCACACACATTGTTATTCGCTCACGTCAAAACACCCAATGGTGCACAGTTTTAATTCGTCCACCATATCCGTACAAGTAAAGTACGAAAGGCTTGCGATAGTTGACCTCAAAGGGCTTTAGAAATACATGTTCTGACCCGGGAGACTGCAGACGAAACACCCCCTTGCTGGCAGACGCTGAAGTTTCAATGTGAAATTTACAAAGAACGTTTTGAGGGGTGCATTGTCTACAGACTGTCGTCATAGTAATGTAATAGGACAGTAAGTGTTATTCACTCAGAAAAGTTTACAATGTATAGAGATAGATTCTGACACCGGTGTTTCGTTGATACTAAGCATCTCACTCGAGTGGTTTTAAGACCTTATCCTACGAGCGAAAGCGAATAATTATAGTGTAGGATAAGGTTTTAAGACCACGAGAGTGAGATTCTCAGCATCACCTAAACACCGATGTAAGAATCTATTTCTTACTCACCTTTATCTTGGCATTAATCCTATGCGAGTTGGTTTTCGACACACGCCTACTCACAACACAGCCACCATGTTGTCTTGGGAAAGATCTTGACCTAATTTACTTTGTAACGTGACGTCTATATTTTGGATGCCAGACACATGTTCCTACATGATGATGTAGTAGCGCAATACATGACGCCAGAGTGCCAGTCTTCACTGTGAAATGATGTCATTGCTCGTGAGCAGAAAGTAGGTCAAGTTTCAATATCGTGTGTGCCCGTACGTTTTTGTTGACCAGAATTTCTACTAGACATTTGTGTGCACACATCACCGTTCACGGCGCAGCAGGGCTGTATGACACGGGACCGTTCACGGCGCAGCAGGGCTGTATGACACGTGACCGTTCACGGCGCAGCAGGGTTGTATGACACGTGACCGTTCACGGCGCAGCAGGGCTGTATGACACGTCACCGTTCACGGCGCAGCAGGGCTGTATGACACGTCACCGTTCACGGCGCAGCAGGGCTGTATGACACGTCACCGTTCACGGCGCAGCAGGGCTGTATGACACGTCACCGTTCACGGCGCAGCAGGGCTGTATGACACGTCACCGTTCACGGCGCAGCAGGGCTGTATGACACATCACCGTTCACGGCGCAGCAGGGCTGTATGACAACTCACCGTTCACGGCGCAGCAGGGCTGTATGACAACTCACCGTTCACGGCGCAGCAGGGCTGTATGACAGCTCACCGTTCACGGCGCAGCAGGGCTGTATGACACATCACCGTTCACGGCGCAGCAGGGCTGTATGACACGTCACCGTTCACGGCGCCGGAGGGCTGTATGACACGTCACCGTTCACGGCGCTGCAGGGCTGTATGACACATCACCGTTCACGGCGCAGCAGGGCTGTATGACACGTGACCGTTCACGGCGCAGCAGAGCTGTATGACACATCACCGTTCACGGCGCAGCAGGGCTGTATGACACGTGACCGTTCACGGCGCAGCAGGGCTGTATGACACGTGACCGTTCACGGCGCAGCAGGGCTGTACCTCACACGTGCGTGATACAGCGTTTCAGCTCAAAGGCGGCAAGTAAGGAGGTGTGTAGGAAATCTAGAGTCTGACATCGGTGTTTAGGGGATACTGAGCATCTCACTCGAGTGGTGTTAAAACCTTATCCTACGAGTGAAAGTGAGTATGATAAGGTTTTACGACCACGAGAGTCAGATTCTCAGTATCACCTAAACACCCACGTAAGAGTCTATTTCTTACTCACCTTTTTCTTGGCATAAATCCGATGCCAGTTAGTTTTCGGCAGGCACCTAAGCACAACACAGCCACCATTGTGCCTTGGCAAAGATCTTGACGTAATTTACTTTGTAATGTGACGTCAGTATTTTGGATGCCAGAAAAATGTTCCTACATTATGATGTAATAGCGCAAAACATGACGCCAGAGTGCTATATTGGTGAAAGTTGGGTGCTTCTGTGTTGAAAACAGTAATACATTGGTGAAAGTTGGGTGCTCCTGTGTTGAAAACAGTAATATAATGGTGAAAGTTGGCTGCTCTTGTATTGAAAACAGTAATATAATGGTGAAAGTTGGCTGCTCTTGTATTGAAAACAGTAATATATTGGTGATAGTTGGCTGCTCTTGTATTGAAAACAGTAATATATTGGTGAAAGTTGGGTGCTCCTGTGTTGAAAACAGTAATATATTGGTGAAAGTTGGGTGCTCTTGTGTTGAAAACAGTAATATATTGGTGAACGTTGGGTGCTCCTGTGTTGAAAACAGTAATATATTGGTGAAAGTTGGGTGCTACTGTGTTGAAAACAGTAATATATTGGTGAAAGTTGGGTGCTCTTGTGTTGAAAACAGTAATATATTGGTGAAAGTTGGCTGCTCTTGTGTTGAAAACAGTACTATATTGGTGAAAATTGGGTGCTCTTGTGTTGAAAACAGTAATATTGTAGATAGTTGGCTGCTCTTGTGTTGAAAACAGTAATATATTGGTGAAAGTTGGCTGCTCTTGTGTTGAAAACAGTACTATATTGGTGAAAATTGGGTGCTCTTGTGTTGAAAACAGTACTATATTAGTGAAATTTGGGTGTCCTTGTGTTGAAAACAGTACTATATTGGTGGAAATTGGGTGCTATTGTGTTGAACACAGTAATATATTGGTGAAAGTAGGGTGCTCCTGTGTTGAAAACAGTAATATAATGGTGCAATTTGGGTGCTCCTGTGTTGAAAACAGTAATATAATGGTGAAAGTTGGCTGCTCTTGTGTTGAAAACAGTACTATATTGGTGAACATTGGGCGCTCTTGTGTTGAAAACAGTACTATATTGTAGATAGTTGGGTGCTCTTGTGTTGAAAACAGTAATATATTGGTGAAAGTTGGGTGCTCTTGTGTTGAAAACAGTAATATATTGATGAAAGGTGGGTGTTCCTGTGTTGAAAACAGTAATATATTGGTAAACGTTGGGTGCTCCTGGTAGAAAACAGTAATATAATGGTGAAAGTTGGGTGCTCCTTTGTTGAAATCAGTAATATAATGTGGAAATTTGGGTGCTCCTGCGTTGAAAACTATAATATATTGGTGAATGTTGGGTGCTCCTGTGTTGAAAACAGTAATATATTGCTGAAGGTTGGGAGCTCCTGTGTTGAAAAGAGTAATATATTGGTGAAAGGTGGGTGCTCCTGTGTTGTAAACAGAAATATATTGGTGAAAGTTGGATGCTCCTGTGTTGAAAACAGTAATATAATGGTGAAAGTTGGGTGCTCCTGTGTTGAAAACAGTAATATATTGCTGAAGGTTGGGTGCTCCTGTGTGGAAAACAGTAATATAATGGTGAAAGTTGGGTGCTCCTGTGTTGAAAACAGTAATATATTGCTGAAGGTTGGGTGCTCCTGTGTGGAAAACAGTAATATAATGGTGAAAGTTGGGTGCTCCTGTGTTGAAAACAGTATATTGTTGAAAGTTGGGTGCTCTTGTGTTGAAAACAGTAATACATTGGTGAAAGTTGGGTGTTCCTGTGTTGAAAACAGTAATATAATGGTGAAAGTTGGCTGCTCTTGTTGAAAACAGTAATATTGGTGAAAGTTGGGTGCTCTTGTGTTGAAAACAGTAATACATTGGTGAAAGTTGGGTGCTCCAGTGTTGAAAACAATAATATAATGGTGAAAGTTGGCTGTTCTTGTGTTGAAAACAACAAGATATTGGTGAAAGTTGGCTGCTCTTGTGTTGAAAACAGTAATATATTGTAGATAGTTGGGCTGTTTCGAGTCCACCAAATGGGACGTTTTCAAAGATTCCTCCACCAGTATCGACGAGTACACGGACGTTGTTACAGACTATATTAAATTTTGTGAGGACATCTGCATACTTACCAGGACTGTCACAAAATATCCTAACGACAAGTCTTGGTTCAGTAAAACTATTAGGGACAAACTCAATGAAAAACAGGAAGCCTTCGCCTCAAATGACAAAGAACAATATAAAAAAAGCTAAATATGAGGTACAGAAGTGTATTAAGGCATCAAAAAGACAATACCGACAGAAACTGGAAAGCAACCTGATTACAAACAATTCTAGAGATATGTGGAAAGGCATACAGAAATTCACAAACTACAAACAAGCATCAAAACGCGCAGACACTCACAACCCCACACTGGCAAACGACCTGAACGTGTTTTACGGTCGTTTTGACAGGCAAAATAACCACCCCGTTTCTGTGCCACCCCCGCTTAGTTCCGATAATGATTTTCTTGTGGTGTGTGAAACGGACGTGAGGCGGCTTCTCAGTCGTTTGAATGTGCGTAAGGTAGCAGGCCCTGATGAAATTTCTCCTGGCCTTTTGAGTTACTGTGCCGACCAGCTCTCGGGCGTTCTCACAGTCATATTTAACTGGTCATTACAGGCACGCAAGGTTCCACACTGTCTCAAAAAGTCAACTATTATCCCCGTACCAAAAAAGGCAACCATCAGTACCCTTAACGACTACATACCTGTGGCATTGACCTCCGTCATAATGAAAACACTCGAGCGGCTGATTCTGCAGCACATGAAGTCTGTCATGCCCCCCTCCCTCGATCCTTATCAGTTTGCTTACCGCTCGAACCGATCAGTAGAGGACGCTGTGTCGCTAGGACTGCACTATATTCTGCAGCATCTGGAGAAGCCAAATGCGTATGTTAGGCTGCTTTTTGTTGATTACAGCAGCGCATTCAACACTATCATACCGTCCAAACTTCATAAAAAGCTGCTGCACCTTGGCTTCGCACAGTCCATCTGTAACTGGGTTCTGGATTTCTTGTTAAACAGACCCCAGATTGTCAAGATCGGTTCGTGCGGTCAGAACTGTGTTCAGCTGTGTCAGTTCCCTACTCCTGGTCAATGTGGACATGTATTCCAGTCTTTGACCTTGAGTACGGGAGCTCCCCAAGGATGTGTTTTATCCCCATTGTTGTATTCTCTTTTTACACACGACTGTGTATCCCACTATGATAGCACACGCATAGTGAAATTTGCTGATGATACGACAGTCAAGGGTTTTGTACATAACAATGATGAGAGTGCATATCGGGATGAGGTAGACATGTTAGTAGGCTGGTGCTCTGACAACAACCTGGATTTGCATGTTGGTAAGACCAAGGAAATGATAATCGATTTCAGGAAAAAGAAAACTGACCCCCTCCCCTTAACCATCCAAGGAAACGACATTGAAATTGTTGAAACGTTCAAGTTCCTGGGTACTCTTATCTCGCACGATCTAAAGTGGGAGAAGAATATTGAACAGCTAGTAAAGAAAGCCCAGCAGCGCCTGTTTTTTCTTCGGCGGTTGAAGTCTTTTGGCGTCAGTCAGCAGATCATGGTGCAGTTTTACCGCGCCGCCATTGAGAGCATTCTTACCTTATCAATGACGGTGTGGTATGGCAGCGCAACCGACGAAGCCTGCAAGAAACTAAATAGGATGATCAAAACAGCATCTCATATTGTTGGAAGCGATCTTCTCTCACTGGAATCTCTGTACCACGCACGCACCATGAAGAGAGCGAGCTCCATCATACATGACGAGCACCATCCTGCACATAGCCTGTTCGAGCCCTTGCCATCTGGCTTACGCTTTAGATCCATCAAGGCCAAAACCACTCGTTTGCAGAAGAGCTTTTATCCCTTGGCTGTTCAGGCCCTGTCTAATGTGGCTGTGATATGATTTAACTCAGCAGATTGACTCAAAGTCCCTTTAGAATTACCTAAAGCCCATCTTAGTTGTTTATAGTTCTTATATGTTCCATTAAACCTCTTCTTAAATAGGATATACACTTTTACAAATAGATATGAATTTAGCTAATCTGTTTTCGTTGCGGCTCACTTGGCGGTCTTTGTTGTCATAATATGTTATTATGCTATAGATTTATTTTACTTCACTTACTTAGATGTGTGTGCACACTTAGTAGAATGACTGCTATACATATGTGTGTTTTGTTATTTTAGAGTCTGCTTGTTTGTGTATGTATGTTTTATGTGTTGATGGTCATATGGACGCTCGTCAGTTATGCTGCAAAAAATTCCTAATGTTTATGCATATGGCAATAAAGTTTATCTTATCCTATCTTATCTTATCTTATCTTCTATAGGTTGGCCATTTAAGGTAAGTGTTAAAGTTGGTAGCGCGCGCTGATGTTTCTGGCGTGTTGTAACTAACATGCTCTTTGTCTTTGGAATGCTAATTATCATGTGATTATTAATGCACCAGTTAGCTACTTTGTCCAGGCTCTGCTAAAGTAGTTCCTTGTTAGATGTGTCGTCAGCGAACAGATCACAGATCTGGGCGAGATATGCACAGCGGCAGATCATTAATAAATAATAGAAACTATAAAGGCCCTAGAATAGATCCCTGTGAAACTCCACAAGTCAATTCACCGTCTGATAAAAATTTGCCATTTAGGAGTACTTTCTGTGTTCTGTTTTTGAGATATAAACACAAGAGGGAAACAGTATTCGAGTTAATGTGATAAAGTGGTAGTTTTTCAGGAGGATGGAGTGATTGACAAGATCGAATGCCTTTTTAAGGTATAGAAAGATTGCGCCTGATACTTTGTTGTCATTAATGTCTAAGAGCCATTTATCAATAATGTGATTTAGAGTACTCTGGCAGGAATGTAAAGGTCGAAAACCGGATTGTGCAACACTAATCAGATGATTTTGTTCAAGGATATTAAGGAGATGAGTATGCATATGTCTTTCAAGAGGTTTCGAAATTGATGATAAAATTGATATAGGTATGTACTCATTTAAATTGATGAAGTCTTTGCTTTTTGGGGAGAGGAATTACCTTATCCCTTTTTAATTCGTTTGGAAATACATTATACCTAATGGCTAGATTGTAGATGAATGTCAGTGACTCAACGATGAATCGCAGAGATAATTTTAAAAACTGAGTACTGATGCCCTCTGGACCTTAAGATGATTTGTTTTGTAAACTAGAAATAGATTTACCATGTAGACTATGTAATGGGGTCCCATAAAGACGATGTAGAGGGGTCACATAGAGGGGTCACACAAGGACTATGTAGAGGTGTCACGTAAGGACTATGTAGACGGGTCACATAAGGACTATGTAGAGGGGTCCCATAAGGACTATGTAGAGGGGTCACATAGAGGGGTCACACAAGGACTATGTAGAGGGGTCACATAAGGACTATGTAGAGGGGTCACATAAGGACTATGTAGAGGGGTCACACAAGGACTATGTAGAGGGGTCACATAAGGACTATGTAGAGGTGATTGTACATTGCGTTACGTCCCGACAGCAACAAGGCTTTCTAGAGGGGTCACATAAGGACTATGTAGAGGGGTCACATAAGGACTATGTAGAGGGGTCACATAAGGACTATGTAGAGGGGTCACATAAGGACTATGTAGAGGGGTCACATATAGAGGGGTCACGTAAGGACTATGTAGAGGGGTCACATAAGGACTATGTAGAGGGGTCACATAAGGACTATGTAGAGGGGTCACATTAGAGGGGTCACGTAAGGACTATGTAGAGGGGTCACATGTAGAGGGTCACGTAAGGACTATGTAGAGGGGTCACATGTAGAGGGGTCACGTAAGGACTATGTAGAGGGGTCACGCAAGGACTATGTAGAGGGGTCACATGTAGAGGGGTCACGTAAGGACTATGTAGAGGGGTCACATGTAGAGGTGTCACGTAAGGACTATGTAGAGGGGTCACGTAAGGACTATGTATAGGGGTCACATGTAGAGGGGTCACGTAAGGATTATGTACCACTTGCAGGACATGGATAGAGCATGATAATGGCGCCTAGCTAATCTGGCACTACCCTGAATTACCATGCTCGATCCATCTCCTGCTGTTGTGTGTCGGGGTTAAACGGTGTAACGGCATGATCATCAATACAATACAATACAATACAATAATACTTTATTAATCCCTCACGGGGAAATTCACTGTCTGACAATACAACACATGGCATCATCATTCACTCATAAAACTAATTAAATAACCCATAACTCTTAATTAAAGAAATGAACTGTAACAGACGTATTGTTACCTTTGTAACACACTTGGCATTTCAAAAAAAAAAAAAAAAAAAAAAAAAAAAGAAATAATACTACTAATAATACTGAAAGGGCTAGTACTAAGGAACTGAAGAATGTTGACCGACACTATCTACTGATATTACTGTTGAAAAGGGTAACAGCCTGAGTGACAAAAGAGTTGGCATAACGTGATGTACGACTTTTGGGTACTCGAAGTCTGCCACTTCGTTCGATACGTATGCTGTCAAATTCATATCTAAGTGGATGTGTTTTGTCATCAAGAATGTCAGCCAATTTGTTCGTAATCCGTCTGTTGTACAGTGTGTCCAAATTATCCTGTGCCCTACCAATCACCCCGCCCCCTTTCCGGATTACTTTGTTAAGGCGATCTTGGTCTCTGTTACATAAATTTCTCCCCCAGCACGTCAGTCCAAAAGTTAGAATGCTAACAATACTGGAGCAGTAAAACATCTGTAAAAGCTGAGTGCTTACATGAAATGATCTGAGCTTTCTGAAACAGTAAAGACGGGTATGCGTTATTTTTTTTCACAATAGCATCTGTGTTTTGTTTCCAGTTGAGCGCGTTGTCAAAAAGAACACCTAAATACTTGTAGGACTCTACACGCTCAACTTCTGTTCCCTTGACGACGACAGGACCTGGATGCTGTTTGTTATTCCTGAAATCTATGACCATCTTTTTTGTTTTGCCAACATGTAATTCAAGATAGTTTCTCTCGCACCACTCTACAAAGTCATCGATCTCCTGTCGATAGTGTCTGTCGTCTTCTGTAATCTGACCTGTCAGTGCCGTGTCGTCAGCGTATTTGTCCATGACACCTGGCACAATAAAATGCACGTGACTCAGTGTTGCCATAGGATCCCGAAATCATATTGATGGCTCTCAATCGGATCACATCAAAACCAACGATGTGAAAATGTATGCCAGTGGCGTGGCGAGTCGTTGGCATAACTCACAGTTTTGTCTGTTCTGAAGATTTGAAACAGTTTCAATCAAAACCTCAGTATCCCCTACTTTTTGTTAACAGCATATCAGAAAGTACTCAGAGGAGCGAGGCAGCGACTTGGTATACGTGGAGATAGTTACTGAGAGATAGAGAAATGAAATGAAACGTTATTTTCCACGGATAAAAGAATAGGTGCGCAGACTTGCTACAAACTACAAGGGGAAAAAAATCCACACACACACACTCGAACACACACACGTACACACGCAAGCATGCACGCACACACACACACACATACACACATACACACACACATACACACACACACAAACACACACAAACACACACAAACACACACACACACACACACACACACACCTACGCACTACACGCTCTCCTTCCATCAATAGAGGATCTCTGTAAATCAAAGAGGGGCACTAAAAGTAAAAGGCGCATGCGTGATGCTGTTATGATTGTGGTTGTGTTGTCCTGTGAGAGCATACATGTGTTAATCGTAGGAAACGATCCGACATTTATTTGAGCTATCATGGTTATGATTCACGTATCTTTTTAAGTAACATTTTCTTTTGGTCGCGCAGAGCGGAATTCACTTCGTTATGATACGTTAAGTTTAGTCCAGAACGTTCTAGAAAGGTGGCGCTGTCTAGTGACCTCGTATGTGTGACGTCGGTAAATTAGCGACACTTCGCAACAAGTTGTTTTTCTGTGCGCGTGAATTGAGCAGCCTTTTTTTGTTTTGTTTTGTGAAAGGTCGAGAATCTTCTAGAGCGGATATGCAAGGTCGTGATAGGGCTACCATACTTTTATGTGACTTCATTACACATTAGGATTTAGAGCTGAAATGAGCAGCCGAGTTTTTGTAGCCTATTTTAGTGATTCCAGAAAATTCTTATTTATGAGTTTCAGTTGAGTGTTTTGTTTTGATTGGTTGCGTTGTATGATTTTCTTGGAGTGTTCTGGAAAGTGATTGTGTATATAAAGAGGGCGCTAGGAAAGCACGTTCATACATTGTCTTGCATTTGTCAGTTGAAGAGACACACAGTTATCGTAGGTACGTGGCCCGTATATGGTGTACATTGTGCGAGAAACAGCGTAACAGTGTGGTGTACGTTGTGTGAGAAATTTTGTGTCGACAGTGTGGACATTTGCAGAAGAGACTTTGTATCAGTGTTAATGCATTTGGAATTGCATTGTGTGGAGATCGCATCGCTGAATTAAAATATTGTTGGAACTGTTACTCCAGTATTGTCTACATCCTTAAGCCACGTGTGACGGATTGCAGCTGAACGAGGTTTATTTTAAAGAACCTTACGTGTGTGCGTCTGGTGTGTTTATCATACTACGACTACAACCCCACCACGTAACAGATGCAAACAGCGGATAAAACGCCCGGACCAACATGCGATATCGAGAAGTCTGTCCGGGCCTCCAACCCACCTCTGTCGCCAAAGCACATGTAAACCTGACCCGCCTCTGATTCCCGAACAACCTATAGAGAGAGGGAGAGACAGACAGACAGACAGACACAGAGAGAGAGAGAGAGAGAGAGAGAGAGAGAGAGAGAGGGAGTGGTGACAGCCACACTGATGGCTATTGGCACCTATGGCACGCCTCGCCACCTCCTCTGTCCAACACCCAGTCCCAGGGGCGGGCACCGGCAATTAGGCGCATCGCACGATCTCTTTTGATTCTGTCACGGCCCCAACCACTCAGCTTCCAGCTCGGCGAGTGTGAGAAACGCGGCATGAAATATTGATGTGAGCGGACAGGCTTAGTCCAGGCTTAGTCCAGGCTTAGTCCAGTCACTCACTGCAAGCTCCGGCTTTGTCTGGACATAATGATTGCCTGGGTGTAGAGGCACTTTACACTGGAAATACTCATACGGATTGTCTGGGTGTAGAGGCACTTTACACTGGAAATACTCATACGGATTGTATGGGGGTAGAGGCACTTATTGTCTGGGGGTAGAGGCACTTTACACTGGAAATACTCATACGGATTGTCTGGGGATAGAGGCACTTATTGTCTAGGGGTAGAGGCACTTTACACTGGAAATACTCATACGGATTGTCTGGGGGTAGAGGCACTTATTGTCTGGGGGTAGAGGCACTTTACACTGGAAATACTCATACGGACTGTCTGGGTGTAGAGGCACTTTACACTGGAAATACTCATACGGATTGTCTGGGTGTAGAGGCACTTTACACTGGAAATACTCATACGGATTTTAAAAGAACCTTACGTGTGTGCGTCTGGTGTGTTTATCATACTACGACTACAACCCCACCACGTAACAGATGCAAACATCATACGGATTGTCTGGGTGTAGAGGCACTTTACACTGAAAATACTCATACGGATTGTCTGGGTGTAGAGGCACTTTACACTGGAAATACTCATACGGATTGTCTGCGTGTAGAGGCACTTTACATTGAAAATAATCATACGGATTGTCTGGGTGTAGAGGCACTTTACACTGGAAATACTCATACGGATTGTCTGGGTGTAGAGGCACTTTACACTGAAAATACTCATACGGATTGCCTGGGGGTAGAGGCACTTTATACTGGAAATACTCATACGGAATGTCTGGGTGTAGAGGCACTTTACACTGAAAATACTCATACGGATTGCCTGGGGGTAGAGGCACTTTATACTGGAAATACTCATACGGAATGTCTGGGGGTAGAGGCACTTTACACTGGAAATACTCATACGGATTGCCTGGGGGTAGAGGCACTTCACACTGGAAATACTCATACGGATTGCCTGGGGGTAGAGGCACTTTACACTAGAAATACTCATACGGATTGCCTGGGGGTAGAGGCATTTTACACTGGAAATACTCATTCGGATTGTCTGGACTAGAGGCACTTTACACTGGAAATACTCATACGGATTGTCTGGGGGTAGAGGCACTTTACATTGGAAATACTCATACGGACTGTCTGGGGGTAGAGGCACTGTATACTGGAAATACCCATACGGATTGCCTGGGGGTAGAGGCACTTTATACTGGAAATACTCATACGGACTCTCTGGGGGTAGAGGCACTTTATACTGGAAATACTCAGCAGAGGTTCTGTCTGGGTATCCCGATTCTCTTGGTATATGTATTGTCTGGGATTAGGGATTATATGGGTATAGTGAGTGTTTGGGTTTAGAGATTGTTTGGGCATAGGGACTGTTTGGGTGTAGGGACTGTTTGGGTGTAGAGACTGTTTGGGTGTAGGGACTGTCTAGATGTAAGGGTTATTTGGATAGAGAGGTTGTCTGGGTATGGGGATGGAGTGGATGTATTGATGGTCTGGGTATGGGGATGGAGTGGGTGTATTGATGGTCTGGGTATGGGGATGGAGTAGGTGTATTGATGGTCTGGGTATGGGGATGGAGTGGGTATATTGATGGTCTGGGTATGGGAATGGAGTGGGTGTATTGATGGTCTGGGTATGGGGATGGAGTGGGTATATTGATGGTCTGGGTATGGGGATGGAGTGGGTGTATTGATGGTCTGGGTATGGGGATGGAGTGGGTGTATTGATGGTCTGGGTTTGGGGATGGAGTGGGTGTATTGATGGTCTGGGTATGGGGATGGAGTGGGTGTATTGATGGTCTGGTATGGGGATGGAGTGGGTGTATTGATGGTCTGGGTATGGGGATGGCTTGGGTGTATTGATGGTCTGGGTATGGGGATGGCTTGGGTGTATTGATGGTCTGGGTATGGGGATGGTGTGGGTGTATTGATGGTCTGGGTATGGAGATCGAGTGGGTGTATTGATGGTCTGGGTATGGGGGTGGAGTAGGTGTATTGATGGTCTGGGTATGGGGATGGAGTGGGTGTATTGATGGTCTGTGTATGAGGGTGGCGTGGGTGTATTGATGGTCTGGGTATGGGGATGGAGTGGGTGTATTGATGGTCTGGTATGGCGTGGGTGTATTGATGGTCTGGGTATGGGGATGGAGTGGGTGTATTGATGGTCTGGGTATGGGGATGGCGTGGGTGTATTGATGGTCTGGTTATGGGGATGGCGTGGGTGTATTGATGGTCTGGATATGGGGATGGCGTGGGTGTATTGATGGTCTGGGTATGGGGATGGCGTGGGTGTATTGATGGTCTGGGTATGGGGATGGCGTGAGTGTATTGATGGTCTGGGTATGGGGATGGAGTGGGTTTATTGATGGTCTGGGTATGGGTATGGTCTGGATATAGAAATTAGCTGGGAACAGAAATTGTCTAAGCTAAAGAGACTGCCAGAGTGTAGGGATTATTATGGTATATGAAGGTGTGGGTATGGGGGTGGATTATGGGGGTCTGGGTATGGGGGTGGTCTGGGTATAGGGATGATTTGGATATGGGAATGGTCTGGGTATACTGATTGTCTGGGTATCGGCATGGTGTGGGTATAGGGATTATGAGGATATAGGGATGGTCTGGGTATATGGGTCTGGGTCTCGGGATGGTCTGAGTACATGGGTGGTGTTGGTCTCGGGATGGTCTGAGTACATGGGTGGTCTGGGTCTCGGAATGGTCTGGGTATTGGGATTATATGAATATAGGGACAGTTTTCACTAACTCAACGTGAGCGCCTTGCGGGCGGAGATCGGCTCCACCAGCATCCTCAGACTGAGTGCAAAGAGTAAGAATAAGAATAAAAATAAAAATAAGAGTACTTTATTATCTCTAAAAGAGAAATTTGTCTCGCCACATCAGGTGCAACTCGCAATCGCGCACACACACACACACACACACACACACACACACACACACACACACACACACACACACACACACACACACACACACACACACACACTCACGCACGCACACCAGTTTACAAACAACAAATGGACAATGGCTCGGGACGGGTGAAGCCCATCGCCAAGGCGTCTCATGGCCAGCGCCAACGGCCCCAACCCGACCTGAACCTCCCTAACACAAGCAAACTAAAGACAGCCCTATCTTAGTATCTCTATAACACATAATAATATAATGTTTTTAAACAGGACAGGCTGCTGTTTACGATATATTTTTTAAGATTATTTCTTGTTTCTATACATTATTTAATCTTTTAAAAGTCACTGTCTACTGAGGGAAGGATAGGATGCACTTAAGGTGTAAATAGGTGTGACCGGTCTGCTATCATGTGACCGGTCTGTTATCATGTGACTGGTATGTTACCATGTGGCCGGTCTGTTACCATGTGGCCGGTCTGTTACCATGTGACCGGTCTGTTACCATGTGGCCGGTCTGTTACCATGTGGCCGGTCTGTTACCATGTGGCCCATCTGTTACCATGTGGACGGTCTGTTACCATGTGGCCGGTCTGTTACCATGTGGCCGGTCTGTTACCATGTGGCCCATCTGTTACCATGTGGCCGGTCTGTTACCATGTGGCCGGTCTGTTACCATATGGCCGGTCTGTTACCATGTGGCCGGTCTGTTACCATGTGGCCGGTCTGTTACCATGTGGCCCATCTGTTACCATGTGGACGGTCTGTTACCATGTGGCCGGTCTGTTACCATGTGACCGGTCTGTTACCATGTGGCCGGTCTGTTACCATGTGGCCGATCTGTTACCATGTGGCCGGTCTTTTACCATGTGACCGGTCTGTTACCATGTGGCCGGTCTGTTATCATGCGGCAAGTCTGTTACCATGTGGCCGGTCTGTTACCATGTGGCCGGTCTGTTACCATGTGACCGGTCTGTTACCATGTGACCGGTCTGTTACCATGATGGTTGAATGTTGTATTACACTAACCCTGATTGAAGACTGCCTTTACCATTGATCCATTGATTTGTAACTAGTGGAAACTGAGCTCAGCGACGGAGACGGATAAACGGATAAGAGCTTCACGTGGCACTCGGGGCGGTGGTCGCCAGCGTCTCTGGTCGCACTCGGGGCGGTTCTGTATGGTCGCCAGCGTCTCTGGTCATTTCAAAATCGATATATTTGCTCCTTTTGCCGGCCTAGTTTGGCCGGAATCCAGTGTGAGGCGAGTGTGTACTGACTGAATAGTGCGTAATGAGGAACTCGGCTGGACTGGTGATGAAAGCCAGCGTCTGTGTTTGTGATGTCATTTTCAAGTCTTCAGTCAAGTAAGCAGTGGACATCAGACCGAAGTCGGCCGTAGTTGGCGCGTTCACGACTGTGGATTACACTAACACAAATGTGCCCAGTCCGATGTCGGCCCGGGGGTCTTTTGCTTTCTGTGCCCGACGTCATCCTGATGACTCTTGCTTACTGGGATGGATCTCCTGGCTGGCTGTTCTTTGATCAGTATAACATCATCTGGCGCAACTACTGGCGTGAATGCGCTCACACTGCTGTAGGGCCGGCTGATGGCGTGGCCAGATACTGCCGATCTTTTTGATCGTTATACCGGGCGCGCGGTGCTGGGGCAACTGTTGATACGCTAACGCCTGATGCGTGCTGATCGCTCTGCTGGCAAAATAACTCGGGCGTGAACCAAATGCTTTCTGGACTCCCACGTCAAAGAGCGGTCTCAGGGGAAGCTACTCGCATCTTTTTTATGCCTTTTTATACTACGGACAGGCCACGGAACACAGTGCCGTTTCCGTACTGTTCAGTCTCTTAGCCTTAGTCAGTCCCAGTCATCCCCTAATTTTCAATCCCCTAAAAAGCACTACCGCCTACAAACTGCACATTTGCCATGCACAAAATACAACCAAAAAAAAAAAAAAAAAAACAACAACAACAGCACATTGACAGTCTCATTTCTTGGCTATGAACCTGATTCTTTACCAACCCCACACCCAAGCACAGTTGAAATCAGCCTGCCCCTCAAATCACCATGGCAGCGGCAACTCAACATAAGCCCACAATTGTCCACTGGATAAGCTCAGGATGGTATGAATCAAAGCACCAAACATGTCTCCTCTTATTTAACCAGAAATTCCCAGCAAATTCCAACATTCAGTCCTACTACAAATTTGTAAACAAGGCAAACAGTTATCTTTAAAAACACCGGTCCTCTTGCTGCCTCAACTACCTCATTTGAATATCTAACATGACTTGTCAGAGAAACTGTCCCACCCGAACACCATTCAATCTGCCATCGGTGCAATCCTTAGACACTAGCTAAGTCAAACCCAAAGTGACACCATTGAATGTTGCTGCATCTTTATGTTATGGCCCATTATGTGTAGCGCGTCGTTGTGGCGTTCGCTATGCTATCCAGACCAAAAAGGTGACCGCCAAGCGTGTAAAATGCAAAGAAGCACACAACGGAGAAAGAAACACACTTAGAAAAGACGGTTACAACACAATTTATTAATATTTCGGGTGAATACCTTTGTCAAAATAGACAAACAAACAGAGAGATCAGCCGCTACTTATCTTCATTCGCAGAAGGAATGTGGCAACTGAAGGAGGTGACGTAAAATAAAATAAAAGGAAGAACAAATGTGCGTAAAAAGTAAAATAAAAATGACGTCAACAAAAAACTCAAAAGAGAGAGACTCGGAGAGAAAATGAACACGAGAGACAAGAGTGTGTGTAAGCGCGCGCATGTGGGAGCAAAAGTGAATGCGTGTGTGTGAGGCCAGAGAGAGAGAGAGAGAGAGAGAGAGAGAGAGAGAGAGAGAGGGAGGGAGAGAAGGGGGAGAGAGAGAGAGAGAGAGAGAGAGAGAGAGAGAGAGAGAGAGAGAGAGAGAGAGAGAGAGAGAGAGAGAGAGAGAGAGAGAGAGAGAGAGAGAGAGAGAGAGAACGGGGTTTACCCTTGGGCACGAAGTAGGCTGAGTGTCTGAATACACAAAGCCTGCTAAACACCAACTCGAAGGCAAACTTTATATTACCTTCAAGTTGAGGACTACCTCGGGGAAAAACGGGAGGACCCCGGGGAGAAAAAACCAACATTTAGCACTGTGCACAAGTAATAAGTCATTGAATCAAAGCAAATAATCAAATTCAATAAGAGAATATCGGTAGGGTATTTACACGAAATATTAATAAATTGTGTTGTAACCGTCTTTTCTAAGCGTGTTTCTTTCTCCGTTGGGTAAATGTTCACTATGCTGTTTATGTTTTGGATCATGCATATCTGATGCCATGAAAAACAGACTAGATAATAATTATGGTCAGAATGCCTCCAAAATTGGCATGTACATCTAATTCTCAGAAATGTTGCATTTGAGGAACAGGCACAGGAAAGTGGTGGGTTTTTTAAATTCATATCTTGTCATTACCCATCCCCCTACTTTTTCTGTTTATCCAAGTTTACATACACATGCAATACAGTCAAACTGACTCCCCGTGGGCTGAACAACTGAAAAAAGGTTACCATAACACTGACACTGATGAAAAATGAGCTTTCAGACCCAAGGCCATTTCCTTGTGTATCTCAGGGCAGCCAAAAAGACAACACCCAGGCATCCTCATTGACCCTGTTGTCTGGTGACAACAAGCAGGAAGAGGCCTATAACCAGCTGCCATGCCCTATATGCTGCTGGCAATCTTTTTCTCAGGCAAAAGGAGTCATGAAACAGCTCTGCAATTTAAACATTAAGTCTACTGAGCTAACCCACAGGCAAAAGACTACACAAAATCAGCCAAAACAATGCTACGCAGGACACACCCCATATCCAGATAAGTGTCTGGGTTGCTTATTTAGGAGTTAGCAGAGAAAAATGGTTATGTACAGTTCATTTTTTATATAAAACACACTTGTCGGAGTCTCAAAACACCCCAACTTATGTTGCAAATGCAGCAGGCATGTGTGTGTCAAACCTGTGAACACTCCTGTAAAAGCCTGTACCGGTGGTCGCAGCTGCTGCTGCCATAACAACGCACTCAAATGAGCTTTATGCATTGTAAAGGTGCTTGTGTTCAGAATAGACACCAGAGACATCCCTCATGACAATTACAGCAGAATGACACCTCAGATGCAGCCTATGTTGTATACAAATGTAGCTGGATCATGCAAAATAACTTCTGCATGTCACATTATTTTGCCGGCGACTGATTTCACTCTGAAGTCAGTTCTCTGGTGAAATGAACCTGCTGACACTGTTTCATTGTAGTTTTGATCTTAACCTTTGACCTTAACCCCCCCCCCTCCACCTCCACCCCAACACCCCCCCCCCCCTCCCCCCCACCACACCCCATCGTTCTACTGGCAAAATAACTCGGGCGTGAACCAAATGCTTTCTGGACTCGCACGTCAAAGGGAAGCTACTCGCATCCTTTTTATAATAATAATAATTACAGTATTTATAATGCCTTTGTATAGACAGTCGCCGTGAACTGCCCGAGTTATTGGGTTTGTCCCTGCCAACTGGAACCGTACATATTGTCATTAGTCCCTCAGTTTGAGTGTGTTAATGGGCTTGTCTCTGTCAAAGAGAACCGTGCATATTGCCATTACTCCCTCAGGCAGAGGGTGGTCTTTGGCAAAGATTCTCATGAGCACCAAAGCTACATCAGCCTCTTGAGACTGTCCGCCAAGGTCATGGCAGGAGAGTGCAGAAGCAGATTGTGCAGCGGCCACATGGCCCGTGGCTTCACCAGTCCCGTTCACACGTCAATCAACTTACAGTTAGTTATACGTCCATGAACTTATCTATCTATCTATCTATCTATCTATCTATCTATCTATCTATCTATCTATCTATCTATCTATCTATCTATCTATCTATCTATCTATCTATCTATCTATCTATCTATCTATCTATCTATCTATCTATCTGTCTATCTATCTATCTATCTATCTATCTATCCTATCTATCCTATCTATCCTATCCATCTATCCATCTAATCCTATCTAATCCTATCCATCCATCCATCCATCCATCCATCCATCCCATCCCATCCCATCCCATTCCATCCCATCCCACTCCACCCCACCCCACCCCACCCCATCCCATCCCATCCCATCCCATCACTCCATCTCATCCCATCCCATCCCTCCATCCCCGTCCCTCCCCTCCCCATCCCCCTCCATCCCCCTCCATCCCCTCCATCCCCCCATCCCTCCACCCCCTCCATCCCTCCCTCCCTCCCTCCTCCATCCTTTCCTCAATCCCTCCCTCCATCCCTCCCTCCATCTATCTCTCTCTCTATCTCTCTCTCTCTATCTCTCTCTCTCTCTCTCTCTGTCTCTCTCTCTATCTATCTCCTGTAGTCTTGCCGACCGTTGGGGCACCACTGATGACTTGGCAACCAGCTCTCTCCATTCCTCTCTGTTCTCTGCCATTCTCAGCGAATCGCCCAGCTTCAGTCCTTCCACTCTGAGATATTGTCCTCCCATCTTTTCCTCTGTCTTCCTCTCCTTCGTCCTCCTTGCACAGTGCCTTGCAGGATTGTTTTGGCAAGCCCTGCTGAACGCGTGACATGCCCATACCACTTCAGTTTGCGTTTTCTCACAATGGCTAATAAGTCTTCATAGGGCCCGATGGCTTGCCTGATTCTGCTTCCCACTTCCTCGTTTGTGATGTGATCTCTGTATGAGATGCCAAGCAGCCTTCGAAAACATCTCATTTCAGTGGCTTGTATCCTCCTTTCAAGGTCTGCTGTGAGGGTCCATGACTCGCAGGCATACAAGAGCACTCAGTTGACTAAGGAGCGCATCAGTCTGATCTTGGAGCGGAGTGTGATGTTTCTGTCCTTCCATATGGTCTTCAATCTTGTCAGTGCTGTGTTTGCGCGATCCTGGACAGTATTGCAGGTTTTGATCCCTCATCTGTCACAATGGCTCCTAAGTATTTGAATTTCTTAACTGTTTCCAGTTTTTGGCCTCCAACTATGATTTCAGTGCCAAAGCCACTGGCGTTATTGGTCATCAGTTTGGTCTTCTCTGCACTGATTTCCATCCCATATGCAATGGCTGTACTATCCAGCTTTTCCACCAGCTGAGCTAGCTCCTTCTCTGTTCCTGCAAGGCCATCAATGTCGTCCGCAAAGCGCAAGTTCGTGATTGTTCTGCCTCCAATACTGACAGTTCCTTCTTGATCTTTCAGAGCGTCCGTCATGATTCTTTCCAGGAAGATGTTGAAAAGAGTAGGTGAGAGCAAACAGCCTTGTCTGACTCCAACTGTAGTCCTAAACCAGTTTCCTATTTTGCCGTTGAAGCAGACTGCGCTTATGGCCTTGTTGTAAAGGTTTGCTATGACTTTGATCAGGTTGGCATTGATGTTGTATAGCTTCATGGTGGTCCAAAGGGCTGCATGCCACACCCTGTCAAACGCTTTCTTAAAATCCACAAAGACATGATAGAGGTCCTGCTGGTGCTGGAGGTATCTCTCACAAAGACCTCTCAGGTTGAAGATCTGCTCAGTTGTGCTGCGCCCTGGTCTGAAGCCTGCCTGTTCCTCAGCTATGATTTCCTCTGCCTGTGGCTTCAGTCTGTTCAGTAGGATCTTTAACATGACTTTGCTTGGGTGGGATATAAGACTGATCGTGCGATAGTTCTGGCATTGATGTAAGTTGCTTTTTTTGGGGAGAGTTATTATAAGTGATTGCGTCCATGTTGTGGGCCAATTTCCTGACTGCCAGATCTTATTGCAGATTGTTAATAAGGCGCTTATCGTGTCTTCTCCCCCTTCTTGGACAAGCTCTGCAGGGATGTTGTCTGCTCCTGCTGCCTTCCCTTTCTTCAGCGACTTCACTGCAGCCTCTACTTCTTCTCGGAGGATGGGATTGTTGCCATTGTTGGTCACGGGTGGGTTGACAAGTATGCCTGGGTCCCCTGCAGCTCGGTGGTTGTACAAATCTGAGCAGTACTCTGTCCATCTCTTCAGTATGTCTTGGTCTTCCGTAAGACAGTTCCCTTCACTATCTTGAATGATCGAGGAGCGTCCTTGTTTTACACTGGTCAGGTCTTTCACCAGCTGGTATGCGTTTTTGCTATTAATTTTGTTCAGATTTTCTTCTACGTGTTTACACTGATCTTCAATCCACTTATTCTTTGCCTTTTTCATGCTTTTCTTGGTATCCTGGTTAATTTTCCTGTATTGTTTAGCTCCTTCTACCTCTGATTTCTTTTTCTTTAATTCTCGACGCTTGTCACGTAGAACAAAGATGTCAGCTGCAACCCAAGGTTTCTTTGCTTACAAGTCGGTGTTTGCCAAGGATCTCACTGGCTATTTGGGTTACAACAGTGTTAAATATGTCAATCAGTGTGTCCACGTCCGTGTCTTCTGCACCTAGAAATAGCAGTGGTGCGAATTTTCCTCCTATCTTTGCCTGAAAGGCTTCCGCTACCTCTGGGTCTTTCAGCTTCTCGAGGTCAAACTTGATTCTGGTGGGACCCTGCTTGTTGACCTTCTTTAGGTGGAGTCGGAAGGTCATCATCACTAAGTCATTGTCGCTTCCAATGTCTGCTCCTGGAAAACTTCTTGTCTTGGCAATGTTCACACTGGTTTGGAAGCGTCTCTTCACCATGATGTAGTCAATTTGGTTATGGTGCTCTCCGTTCGGGCTGTGCCATGGCCACCTTCTGGATGCTTTGTGCGGGCCAAACGTGTTCATCAGCTTTAGATCATTTGAACTGGCAAATTCCAGGAGCCTTAAAGCTGAGAAACAGTCAGAAAACTCCGCCCCGCACGTGATTTAAAAAAAAACTTTGCAGGACCCAGCGAGGGCCCTGTCTTCGTGAACGTTCGGCTAACTTCGGCAAACCGGTTTGCAACTCAGTTGACTGAGTTTTCAACTGCGTTTGTCGTGCTGGCAAAACTCCCGTGAAAAAGACAGGCCACTTCCTGTTTGCAGAGAGTGGGCACCGCGATCACTGATCTAAACCAGCGATATTTTTACTGATATCAACAGTAGCAGACGACACTCGATCACCCGACGGACAGAGCAGGCCATTTGTGTCTTGCCTGGACGCACACTGGATATGGACCAGGCCGAGCTATCCGTAAGTTACACAGTACAGCCTGAAGCTTTATTTGATATCGGAAGGGTGAGGAAGGAGGGGTTATTTGTCGTTTTGTGTTTGTTGTTATAATCTCTCTCTCTCTCTCTCTCGCTCTCTCTCTCTCTCTCTCTCTCTCTCTCTCTCTCTCTCTCTCTCTCTCTCTCTCTCTCTCTCTCTCTCTCTCTCTCACATCCAATTTACTGTGTTGGATGTACATCACAATGCTTCTTTATTTATTTATATTATCCTATATTGGACTGGATGTACGTGTTGACAAAATTCGTTCACAACTACAAAGTGTCAGAAGTCATACTTACAGCATGTACAGCCGTACATTCTGCCATCATAGTCCCCAGCGCGTAAAATCCGTGGCTGTCGGTCAGTTTCAAAGTGTCACAGAATCGTCTGCTGTTGTCCGATCTGCTAATCGCGATGATTTCCGTGCAACAGGAAGTGGTCTGTCGTTTTCCGAGAGTTTTGCAAGCTCGGGATACGCAGTTGCCAACTCCGTAAACTGAGTTACGAACCGATTTGACCCACTTAGGGGCAGGGCCCAAGCTGGGTCCTGTAGAGTCTTTTTAAAACACGCGCTGGGCAGGTTTTTCTCATTGCACCTCAGCTTTAAGCCTCTGTCGTTGGTCTATGCATTGCAGTAGCGTCGGCATGTGCCTTTCCAGTTCCTAGCAGCATCCTCTCCTATTTTGGCATTCCAGTCTCCCTGCACCACAAGAATGTCTTTCTTGGGGTCTGTCCCAGAACTTCTTGCAGTTGGTCATAGAAGTCTTCTATTTCCTCATCGCCATAGTCTGTTGTTGGGGCATACACTTGTACAATGGTGATATTAAATGGGGTTGCCCTCAAGCTTGTGGTGATAAGCCTACTGGAGACTGGCCGACAACTCATGACGGTGTTCACGATGTCTTTGTGGACGAGAAATCCGACACCCTGTTCGTGTTTGTCTTCTCTGCCACTGTAGTACATTTTGTGGTTTTGCTGGGTAGATGTTTCCCCAAGGTTCTTCCATCGTACTTCGCAAAGTCCTAGGATGGTCCAATGGTATCTGTTCATTTCATGTGTCAGTTCCTCTACCTTTCCAGGCGTTCTTAATGTTCTGACGTTCCAAGTGTCAATGCTGATGTTGTTTCTGGCACGGAGTTTTGATGTTGATGCTGCACCAGTAACACACTTAACACCTCTGCCCTGGCGCAAGACAGAAGGCGCGGTCCTTGTTCCGAGCGACGACCGAATCGGTATGGATTGAGGTAAGGTTGTCATTGCATGTGGTGTGTCTTGGGCAAAAGAACCTGGCGGATCCCATCCCTCTCCAGGCTGTTAAGCACAACCGAAACTCCACATAACTTGTGGCTCGCCTTGGTCCTGGACACGTGGCCGGTGAGACCCTCATGGGACTCTTTCGCCCTGGGTGGTGACTTCATCAAGGAAGTTCATACACCCAATCAGGTACCGTGTCAGCACCCTAGCCTTTGGTTATCCAAAACCTAACCAGCAAGGCAGCAGGGGACTCATGGAGGGCGGGGTCGTCTATGTCCCGTGCAGATGTGAACATCTGCCCACTGCCCATGAACTTACAGTTAGTTAAACGTCCATGAACTTACAGTCAGTTACACGTCCATGAACGTACAGTCAGTTAGTTACACGTCCATGAACATACAGTTAGTTACACGTCCATGAACTTACAGTCAGTTACACATCCATGAACGTACAGTCAGTTAGTTACACGTCCATGAAAAAAAAGTTCGTTACAAGTCCATGAACATACAGTTAGTTACACGTCCATGAACTTACAGTTAGTTACACGTCCATGAACTTACAGTCAGTTAGTTACACGCCCATGAACATACAGTTAGTTATATTCCAGAAACATACAGTCAGTTAGTTAACGTCCATGAACTTACGGTCAGTTAGTTACACGTCCATGAACATACAGTCAGTTAACGTCCATGAACTTACAGTCAGTAACACGCCCATGAACATACAGTTAGTTATACGTCCAGAAAAATACAGTCAGTTAGTTAACGTCCAGGAACTTACGGTGAGTTAATTACACGCCCATGAACGTACACTTAGTTACACGTCCAGAAACATACAGTCAGTTAGTTAAAGTACATGAACTTACAGTCAGTTAGTTACACGCCCATGAACATACAGTTATTTAGACGTCCAGAAACACAGTCAGTTAGTTAACATCCATGAACATACAGTTTGTTATACGTCCATTAGCATACAGTCAGTTAGTTAACTTAGTTAACGTACAAGAACATACAGTCAGTTAGTTAACTTACATAAACATACAGTTTTATACGTTCAATAGCATACAGTTATTAGTTAACGTCCATGAACTTACAGTCAGTTAGTTACATGTGAGTAAACTTACAGTCAGTTAGTTACACGCCCATGAACATACAGTTAGTTATAAGTCCAGAAACATACAGTCAGTTAGTTAACGTCCATGAACTTACAGTCAGTTAGTTACACGCCCATGAAAATACAGTTAGTTATACGTCCAGAAACATACAGTCAGTTAGTTAACGTCCATGAACTTACGGTCAGTTAGTTATACGCCCATGAACATACAGTTAGTTACACGTCTGTTGGGTCCTAACCTCGGCGTCGACCCAACCTCGGCCAAAGTGACATATACTGCTCACAAATAGTAAGGTATATTAACTTTTCAGCTTGAATTATTAAAAGTCCTCAGAATGGGTATAATCACGGGTATATCAGTGATTAGCCATCCCACTGGCCTACTCTTTCACAACATTGGTGTGACATATACTGCTCACAAAAAGTAAAGGACGTAGTACATTTTGCTTGAATTATTAAAATGTCCCCAAACGTTTAAACATAATCAGACCAAAAAGGTGACAGCAGTTTGCAGATGCAAGGTGTTTTCCGACATTTTAGTAATTCAAACTGAAATTATGACGTCCCTTACTTTTTGTGAGCAGTATATGTCACACCAATGTTGTGAAAGTGTAGGCCAGTGGGATGGCTAATCACTGATATACCCGTGATTATACTCATTCTGAGGACTTTTAGTAATTCAAGCTGAAAAGTTAATATACCTTACTATTTGCGAGCAGTATATGTCACTCTGGCCGAGGTTGGGTCGACGCCGAGGTTGGGACCCAACATACGTCCAGAAACATACAGTCAGTTAGTTAATGTCCATGAACTTACAGTCAGTTAGTTACATGTCCATGAACTTACAGTCAGTTAGTTACACGCCCATGAACATACAGTTAGTTATACGTCCAGAAACATAGTCAGTTAATTACACGCCCATGAACTTACGGTCAGTTAGTTACACGCCCATGAATATACAGTTAGTAACACATCCAGATACATACAGTCAGTTAGTTAACGTCCATGAACTTACAGTCAGTTAGTTACACTCTCATGAACATACAGGTAGTTACACTTCCAGAAACATAGAGTGAGTTAGTTAACGTCAATGAACGTACAGTTTGTTTATACGTAAATTAGCATACAGTCAGTTAGTTAACGTCCATGAACATACAGTCAGTTAGTTAACGTCCAGGAACAAACAGTCAGTTAGTTAACGTCCATGAACATACAGCTAGTTATACGTCCATTAGCATACAATCAGTTGGTTAACGTCCATAACATACAATCAGTTGGTTAACGTCCATAACATACAGTCAGTTAGTTACACGTCCATGAACATACCGTTTGTTATACGTCCATAAGCACACAGTCAGTTAGTTAACGTCCATGAACATACAGTCAGTTAGTTAACGTCCATGAACATACAGTCAGTTAATTACCGTCTAGGACTGTACAGTTAGTTAGTTAACGTTCAGGAACATACAGTTAGTTCGTTACGCGTCCAGGAACGTACAGTTAGTTAACGTCCAGGAACATACAGTTAGTCAGTTACACGTCCAGGAACATACAGTTAGTCAGTTACACGTCCAGGAACATACAGTTAGTTAACGTCCAGGAACATACAGTTAGTTCGTTACACGTCCATGAACATTCAGTTAGTCAGTTACACGTCCAGGAACCATGAAGCGCGTGGCGGTGTTATACGTCCATAAATCATACAGAGCATGTCGAGTTACACGTCCAATGTCCGATATCACAGCTTACGGCCAATGTCCACCATGTTTTGACGTGAATAGAGCGGCTGAGTGCACAGATATCGTCCTTTGTCTAGTCTGTTCTGGGTGATCACATGCTGGGGTATCGCTAGGGGCTTAACGATTTGGCCACCATAGAAGTAAGGTGAAACACAGCAGTAACGTGAAACACAGCAGTAACGTGAAACACAGAAGTAACGTGAAACAGCAGCAACGTGAAACACAGCAGTAACGTGAAACACAGCAGTAACGTGAAACACAGCAGCAACGTGAAACACAGCAGTAACGTGAAACACAGCAGTAACGTGAAACACAGCAGTAACGTGAAACACAGCAGTAACGTGAAACATTGCAGTAAATGATGCACAACAGTAACGTAAAACATTGCAGTAACGCGAAACACAGCAGTAACGCGAAACATTGCAGTAAATGATGCACAACAGTAACGTAAAACATTGCAGTAACGTGAAACACAGCTGTAACGAGACACACAGTATCAGCGTAAAACATTGCAGTAAAATGACGCACAGCAGTAACGTAAAACACAGCTGTCACGTGGCGCACAGCAGTAACGTAGAACATTGCAGTAAAATGATGCACTGCAGTAACGTAGAACATTGCAGTAAAATGACGCACAGCAGTAACGTAGAACATTGCAGTAAAATGACGCACAACAGTAAAGTAGAACATTGCAGTAAAATGATGCACAGCAGTAACGTAGAACATTGCAGTAAAATGACGCACAGCATTAACGTAGATGCGTTTGGCATCCTGTCTCGGAAGACAACTGGAGTGACCTCTCCAGGGCGCAAGCCTGGGCGAAGTGTATGGAGATCCTGAGGTGCCCAGTCGTCAAGATCCCCCTCTCGGCCTCGCTGATGTATCCAAAGGAATGCAAAGCAGTACGTTTGGCACCAGTTTGGCTGCAGGAGCTGCCAGAACAGTGCGTGAATACAGGCAGCTGTCTGCCTTCGGGGCTCCACTCCTGATTTGAAGGGTTTACTCCCCCACATTTGGCCGTTGGATCCAACCTGATCTCCTCCGTCCTCTAGCCGTTGGCTGTCAGAAACAGCTCATCCGCCTAGTGGTGCAATGTGAACACCACCCCCTCACGTGGTTTGGCCCACCAGCTGAGGTGGTTTGCCAGGGTGTGGCGCTTGGAGCCAGCACGTGAGATATTAAGGAGATGGATGAGGACCAGTGATGCCCGTCCGTCCTATGTAGGACGCAGCTGCCGAACAGCAAAGGTGCTACCTCTATCCAGAGCCCCTTACACCCCAAATTAACGTAGAACATTGCAGTAAAATGATGCACAGCAGTTACGTAGAACATTGCAGTAAAATGACGCACAGCAGTAACGTAGAACATTGCAGTAAAATGACGCACAGCAGTAACGTAGAACATTGAAGTAAAATGATGCACAGCAGTAACGTGAAACACATACGCGTGTACCAGTATTGCTGTTCTCGATTTGACTGAATCCTGCAGTACGCCGACCACGAAAAACCAACCAACCTATCTTTACAAAATTCTGTGTATAAAATCCAACCTATCGTTAAAGAATTCTGTATATAAACACCAACCTATCGTTACAGAATTCTGTATATTAAAATGACTCTAACGGAAAAAAAGAACCCCGCATGGAGCGCTGGCAGAGAGCGCCTCTAATCGCGCCGTGCATTTTGATGGGGAAAACATTTATTCAAGAATTCCACAAACGAGGATTCGTCACGCGCTGAGGAATGGCGGTGAGGGCAAAGCGACACATTCTTTTTCATTTTGGATGGGGAAGACGCTTTTGGCATGCAAATTTAGAAGTATTAATGCACGGCCAGGGGAACATGTATAAAGCTATGCGCGGACTTTCTGCGCTATTAGATCAAGATTTTATTCTATTAGGATTGCATGACATATTTCATAAAAATAGTCTTGATATAAATGTGGATATGTTGGTCTATTTATGTTTGTGAGGTTTCTTCATAAGTCCGCTCACGCGTCACACACATTGCAGCCTTGCACAATGCATGGTTTTGCCATGACGCCTATCACCTTCTCCGTTCCCCGACTATCTGTATTTCCTATCATGGCCGTCATTCGGCCAGCACGCGTGTTGCTGTGCGCTTTGCCATGTGAAACCTGCGGCCATTCATCATGTTTGTTTTCATGTCCTTGTAACATTAATACCGGGACAAAAACACGCATGATGCATCGTGATTTGCCACTGGAAATTGCATTTTTCCAATAGGACTGGGAAAAGTCTCTCCTGCGTTAGTTTACAGCAGTGTCTTGCAGTTTTTATATTTAGCCCCAACATATGAAACGTATAAATCACTTTCACCGTGTTCGCATGTACGTACGTCCGTAGGCATGCTTGTGTGTATGTGTGCTGGCGATTGTGTGTATGTGTGCTGGCGATTGTGTGTATGTGTGCTGGCGATTGTGTGTATGTGTGCTGGCGATTGTGTGTGTGTGTGTGTGCTGGCGATTGTGTTTATGTGTGCTGGCAATTGTGTGTGTGTATGCTGGCGATTGTGTGTGTGTGTGTGTGCTGGCGATTTTGTGTGTGTGCTGGCGATTGTGTGTATGTGTGCTGGCGATTGTGTGTATGTGTGCTGGCGATTGTGTGTGTGTGTGTGTGCTGGCGATTGTGTTTGTGTGTGCTGGCAATTGTGTGTGTGTATGCTGGCGATTGTGTGTGTGTGTGTGCTGGCGATTTTGTGTGTGTGCTGGCGATTGTGTGTATGTGTGCTGGCGATTGTGTGTATGTGTGCTGGCGATTGTGTGTGTGTGTGTGCTGCCGATTGTGTGTGTGTGTGTGTGTGTGTGTGTGTGTGTGTGTGTGTGTGTGTGTGTGTGTGTGTGCTGGCGATTGTGTTTATGTGTGAGTGCACGTCCACTGGTACAAGCACTAGGACAACTGTGTCCCCATCATACACAAGATCCTGCATACCCCATCATACACACGATCCTGCATACCCCATCATACACACGATCCTGCATACCCCATCATACACACGATCCTGCATACCCCATCATACACAAGATCCTGCATACCCCATCATATTCACGATCCTGCATACCCCATCATATTCACGATCCTGCATACCCCATCATACACACGATCCTGCATACCCCATCATATTCACGATCCTGCATACCCCATCATATTCACGATCCTGCATACCCCATCATACACACGATCCTGCATACCCCATCATACACACGATCCTGCATACCCCATCATATTCACGATCCTGCATACCCCATCATAAAATAATAAAATGGATGATGATGAGTTTAAGAGAGTGCAGGATGATTTGGACAGTTACAAATGGCAGAAGACTAAAATTCAGAATAAGATGCGTAGTCAGCCCGTGAATGTAGAAAAACTGAAAACAGCTTTTTAGAAGATGGGCAACAGATAGGAGTGAAAGTGACCATGGGAATATAGATTAGTTTTTCTTTATTTCTGTCATACAATTCACAGAGAGATGTCACACCTAACTATTTAACTCCATCAGCTCCACCTCCAGACTATTATTGAGGGGAAAAAAGTTATTTTGCTGTCCAAGTAACTTGTCAAAATTGTCCAATTAACCTGATGGCTTGAGACAAGAACTTGTAAGAACTTAAGTCAAGTCACTTATAAGTACTTATTTTAAGTGTCCTACAAGTACTTACAAAGTAACTTTGAGGTTACTTGTAAGTAACTTATGCAATTATTATTAAGTGCCTGTTGGCAGTGTTGGCAGTCAATTGAAAGGTAATACAAGTTAATTGACGTGTCCCACTAAAAGCTTTCAAAGGCCTCCCGGCTAGCATGCCTGAAAACCAACACTGTGACACTGAGCGGCTTTACAGTTGTGATCGCCTCTTATGGGGCTTTTCAGTGTCGAGTGCCGGAAATCAGATAAGCGTCCCTGTTGAAAACCTGCGACAAACTGCGTGAACATAGACAATAATATGCAAAGAAATTTTGTTAGTCTGTTGTGAGCGAATGTCATTAGTGTATGTAATCTAATTTTAGTATGGGGATTAGTTTATTTGACCCTGCGGTTGACAGCCGATCGATGATTTGAAAATGTACTGAGTGCACTGAGAGGGTAGGGCTTTTGCAAAAGGTGTTGGGGGTGATTGCCAAATTAGCCTTGTTTCAGGGCATCCATTAAGGCAATGAGATGGGATTCTCAGGAGCCCCATTATCTCTCTCTCTCTCTCTCTCTCTCTCTCTCTCTCTCTGTATCCCCCATCACACACACGATCCTGCATGTGTCCATATCACACACACGATCCTGCATGTGTCCATATCACACACACGATCCTGCATGTGTCCATATCATACACACGATCCAGCATGTGTCCATATCATATATACGATCCTGCGTCTCCCATCATACAAACGATCCTGCATCCCCCATAATACACACGATCCTGCACCCCCCATCATACACACGATCCTGCATTTCCATTATACACACCATCAAGCATCCCCCTTAATGCAGACAGGAAACAGTGCGGTATACCCCCGGACATAGCAGAAAGTCCGTGGACCCTGTGTCTGGCTAAAGGCCTTCTATGTGTAGAGTGGTGTAACATTCACTGCATCCACCCCACCCCCACCCTCCCGCCTGTAATAATGTATCCGGCTACAGCGCTAACCCAGGCCTAGCTCTATAACTAATCACCCTCCACCCCCCCCCTCACCCCTCCCCCCATCTGATCATAATGTACCCGGCTACAGCGCTAACCCGGGCCTAGCTGTGTATGTAGAGTGGTAAGACTGCCCCCGCCTGCCATAACGTATCTGACTACAGCTCTAAACCCGGCCCCACTTCTATTACTGCCTCCTCCCTCCCCCCCCCCCCTGCCATAACGTATCTGACTACTGACTATAGCTCTAAACCCGGGCCCAGTTCTATTACTGCCTCACCCCCCCCCCTCAACCCCCCACCCCCCCCCCTCCCACCCCCTACCCCGCCTGCCATAACGTATCTGACTACTGACTATAGCTCTAAACCCGGGCCCAGTTCTATTACTGCCTCACACCCCCCCCCCCCACCCCCCACCCCCCCTACCCCGCCTGCCATAACGTATCTGACTACTGACTATAGCTCTAAACCCGGGGCCAGTTCTATTACTGCCTCACCTCCCCCCCCCCCACCCCCTCCCACCCCGCCTGCCATAACTTATCTGACTATAGCTCTAAACCCGGGCCCAGTTCTATTACTGCCTCACCCCCCCCCCCCACCCCACCCCCCCTACCCCGCCTGCCATAACGTATCTACTGACTATAGCTCAAAACCCGGGCCCAGTTCTATTACTGCCTCCCCCCTCCCCCCCCCCCCCCCCGCCTGCCATAACGTATCTGACTACTGACTACAGCTCTAAACCCGGGCCCAGTTCTATTACTGCCTCCCCCCCCCCCGCCCCCTCCCCCCCCCCCTGCAATAACGTATCTGACTACAGCTCTAAACCCGGGCCCAGTTCTATTACTGCCTCCCCCCCCCCCCCCCCGCCTGCCATAACGTATCTGACTACTGACTATAGCTCTAAACCCGGGCCCAGTTCTATTACTGCCTCCCCCCCACCCCCACCCCCCGCCTGCCATAACGTATCTGACTACTGACTACAGCTCTAAACCCGGGCCCAGTTCTATTACTGCCTCACCCCCCCCCCGCCCCCTCACCCCCCCCCCCTGCAATAACGTATCTTACAGCTCTAAACCCGGGCCCAGTTCTATTACTGCCTCCCCCCCCCCCCCCGTCCCTCCCCCCCCCCCCCCCCCGCAATAACGTATCTGACTACAGCTCTAAACGCGAGCCCAGTTCTATTACTGCCTCCCCCCCCCCCGCCCCCCCCCCCCCCCTGCAATAACGTATCTGACTACAGCTCTATACCCGGCCCAGTTCTATTACTGCCTCCCCCCCCCCCCCCGTCCCCTCCCCCCCCCCCCCCCCCTGCAATAACGTATCTGACTACAGCTCTAAACCCGGGCCCAGTTCTATTACTGCCTCCCACCCCCTACCCCCCACCCCCCTCCTGCTGTAGCGTATACTGAAAGGCAAACGTTCTGCACACGCTTTCGTGCGATATAATTCGTAATCAGTCAAACATTCAAACAAGATGGAGTATTGCTGGGAGTTCGCTTGATTGTTCAGTGCAAAATATTACTTGTTTTGAAACGCATGACTCAGCATTTCTACAATTTGTATTAATTTATATAAAGTTCATTTACAGAATAGAAAGAGACTTAATGCATTTAAAAGGTTAATGAAACTGGACGCCACTGGGTGTAGCAACAGAAGACAATAGACACCCACTGGGTGTAGCAACATTTAAAAGGTTAATGAAACTGGACGCTACTGGGTGTAACAACAGAAGACAACTGAACGTCCACTGGGTGTAACAACAGAGACAACTGGACGCCACTGGGTGTAACAACAGAAGACAACTGAACTCCCACTGGGTGTAACAACTGAGACAATTGGACGCCACTGGGTGTAACAACAGAGACAACTGGACGCCACTGGGTGTAACAACAGAGACAACTGGACGCGCACTGGGTGTAACATCAGAAACAACTGGACGTCAGTGGGTGTAACAACAGAGACAACTGGACGCCCACTGGGTGTAACAACAGATACAACTGGACGCCCACTGGGTGTAACAACAGATACAACTGGACGCCCACTGGGTGTAACAACAGATACAACTGGACGCCCACTGGGTGTAACGACAGACACAACTGGACGCCACTGGGTGTAACAACAGATACAACTGGACGCCCACTGGGTGTAACAACAGATACAACTGGACGCCCACTGGGTGTAACAACAGAAAACAACTGGACGCCACTGGGTGTAACAACAGAAAACAACTGGACGCCACTGGGTGTAACAACAGATACAACTGGACGCCACTGGGTGTAACAACAGATACAACTGGACGCCACTGGGTGTAACAACAGATACAACTGGACGCCCACTGGGTGTAACAACAGATACAACTGGACGCCCACTGGGTGTAACAACAGATACAACTGGACGCCCACTGGGTGTAACAACAGATACAACTGGACGCCCACTGGGTGGAACAACAAATACAACTGGGCGCCCACTGGGTGTAACAACAGATACAACTGGACGCCCACTGGGTGTAACAACAGATACAACTGGACGCCCACTGGGTGTAACAACAGAAGACAACTGGACGCCCAATGGATGTAACAAGGGAAGACGACTGGACGCCACTGGGTGTAACAACAGATACAACTGGACGCCACTGGGTGTAACAACGGATACAACTGGACGCCCACTGGGTGTAACGACAGACACTTCTGGATGCCACTGGGTGTAACAATAGATACAACTGGACGCCCACTGGGTGTAACAACAGATACAACTGGACGCCACTGGGTGTAACAACAGATACAACTGGACGCCCACTGGGTGTAACGACAGACACAACTGGACGCCACTGGGTGTAACGACAGACACTACTGGACGCCACTGGGTGTAATAACAGATACAACTGGACGCCACTGGGTGTAACGACAGATACAACTGGACGCCACTGGGTGTAATAACAGATACAAGTGGACGCCACTGGGTGTAATAACAGATACAACCGGACGCCACTAGGTGTAACGACAGATACAACTGGACGCCACTGGGTGTAACAACAGATACAACTGGACGCCCACTGAGTGTAACAACAGATACAACTGGACGCCACTGGGTGTAACAACAGATACAACTGGACGCCCACTGGGTGTAACGACAGACACAACTGGACGCCACTGGGTGTAACGACAGACACTACTGGACGCACTGGGTGTAATAACAGATACAACTGGACGCCACTGGGTGTAACGACAGATACAACTGGACGCCACTTTGTGTAATAACAGATACAACTGGACGCCACTGGGTGTAATAACAGATACAACTGGACGCCACTGGGTGTAACAACAGATACAACTGGACGCCACTGGGTGTAACGACAGACACAACTGGACGCAACTGGGTGTAACGACAGACACAACTGGACGCTACGGAGAGTAACAACAGAGACAACTTGTCGCAACTGGGTGTACTAAAAGATACAACTGGACGCCCACTGGGTGTATCAACAGATACATCTGGGCGCCTCTTACAAAGTCAGCTCCTCAGCTCTAGTGTATCTGTCCAAGTTGAAATTGTAAAAATATGTTTGTGATTACTATATTTGAGCACTATATCTTACCGCTTCCCGTGGTGTTCTTTGTGATTACTATATTTGACCACTATATCCTCCCGCTTCCCGTGGTGTTCTTTGTGATTACTATATTTTACCACTATATCCTCCCGCTTCCCGTGGTATTCACAAGTCACATAATTGAGTCAAAACCGGCCTAAATGATAAACTTCCGGTTTTGTAGATTTTTGCATTGACGTCATGTCATATTTTAGTGCACAGTAAATGCTTCTTAGTTATCAAAATTATGCATGGTCACTCAAATGCAATATTGATTAGATGTCCTATGCGAATCTGACTTCAAATCATTGCCACCGAGCAAAGAGCACGCCATCAAAGATCCGCGTTTAATGCCCAATATTAGACTTGTACTAAGGGGAAATTATGCAGAATGCCCAATATTAGACTTGTACTAAGGGGAAATTACGCAGAATGCCCAATATTAGACTTGTACTAAGGGAAATTACGCAGAATGCCCAATATTAGACTTGTACTAAGGGGAAATTACGCAGAATGCCCAATATTAGACTTGTACTAAGGGGAAATTACGCAGAATGCCCAATATTAGACTTGTACTAAGGGGAAATTACGCAGAAATTGAATCAAAACGTGGTTCACGCGTCATACAGACCGTCTGGTTACCATGCATAAGAAATGTACAAGAAATGTGTTGGTTTTTCTGGACTAGAATGAAAGCAGACCGTAAAACGTGAGAAGACCAATTTTCACCTTGCAGTGCTTCTGTAGCGACATTTGTTTGGTTAGAGATGCGCCCTTTTAATGGGTTTAATGCTGTCAATGGGAACGTTTGGAGAACAAGAAAGACACCAAAAGACCAGGAAATGTTAACTCTTCTGACTGTGTGGATCGCCTGCAATGGAGGTATTGGGCCGTGTGCTTGGTTCCCCCTCCCCCTCCCCCTCCCCCCCCCCCCCCCCCCCCCCCCCCCCGGTGTGTCCTCTCACTCAGCAATTTTCACGATTTTGTTACGTTTCGTAAAAAATGGTCAGGAGACAATATACGTATTCAAACTGAAGCAACAGTTAGTATTTTTCGAATGTTTTTAAGTCAGCTGTGCAGAACTTTTGCCTTTCAGTATATGTGACTATATCGCTAACACAGGCCTAGCTCTATATGTAGAGTGGTGTCACACTAGCTGCCCGGGCCTGCCCGTTATACAGTATGTGGCTACAGCGCTAACCCGAACCTAGCTCTATAGTAGAGTGGTGTAACATTAACGGGCCCCCGCCTGCTATAACGTTGCCGGAAACGTCTTATGGTGGCCGCGGGGCCAAAAACATTTCCTCAGACAGGGGCCGTAACAACCGCTGGCGCAAGTCCTTCCGCAGTTATGGGACTAGAGGTAAGGGGGCCGCGTGAGTCCGCCGCAAAAGTTGTGTCTTCTCACAGCGATACAGTTTTCAGTTATACCTGTCAAACGCCTGCGGTGGAGTGGCGACTGAATTCCTCCGCAACTCATTCCACTTTTGATTTTCGTGGCGGAGCTCTCAGTCTTACGACTAGAATGTTGAAGTAAAAGGGATAGAGGTGAACGGCTGATGCAGTTTTGTCGACTGGAAAGACATCTTGCGATCGTTCCACCACTGCGCGCGCCATTGTGGTTTTTGTTCACGCCACTGCGTGGCAGGTGGACGCGGGTGTTAGTAATCATAATGTGGCAAATGGCGGCCGGCTCCACGTTCAGTCGCATTCTGAGAGTTGCGTTGCTGAAGACGGAGGTGAGGGGAGACAATCGATGATTCTCCGTCCTGGCAGTGTTCCCCTCATGACGAAAACACAGCGCGCAGAACTCTACAATACAGGGCGAAGAACTCTACAATTCAGGGCGAAGAACTCTACAATACAGGGTGAAGAACTCTACAATTCAGGGCGAAGAACTCTACAATACAGGGCGAAGAACTCTACAATTCAGGGCGAAGAACTCTACAATACAGGGCGAAGAACTCTACAATACAGGGCGAAGAACTTTACAGTACAGGGCGAAGAAATCTACAATACAGGGCGAAGAAATCTACAATACAGGGCGAAGAACTCTACAACACAGGGCGAAGAACTCTACAATGCAAGGCGAAGAACTCTACAGTACAGGACGAAGAACTCTACAACACAGGGCGAAGAACTCTACAATGCAGGGCGAAGAACTCTACAGTACAGGGCGAAGAACTCTACATATACTGGGAGAAGAACTCTACAGTACAGGGCGAAGAACTCTACATATACTGGGAGAAGAACTCTAAATTACAGGGCGAAGAACTCTACATATACTGGTAGAAGAACTCTACAATACAGGGCGAAGAACTCTACAGTACAGGACGAAGAACTCTACAATACAGGGCGAAGAACTCTACAATGCAGGGCGAAGAACTCTACAATACAGGGCAAAGAACTCTACAATGCAGGGCGAAGAACTCTACAGTAACAGGACGAAGAACTCTACAGTACAGGGCGAAGAACTCTACATATACTGGGAGAAGAACTCTACAGTACAGGGCGAAGAACTCTACATATACTGGGAGAAGAACTCTACAATACAGGGCGAAGAACTCTACATATACTGGGAGAAGAACTCTACAATACAGGGCGAAGAACTCTACAGTATAGGACGAAGAACTCTACAATACAGGGCGAAGAACTCTACATATACTGGGAGAAGAACTCTACAATACAGGGCGAAGAACTCTACAGTACAGGACGAAGAAGTGTACAATACAGGGCGAAGAACTCTACATATACTGGGAGAAGAACTCTACAATACAGGGCGAAGAACTCTACAATACAGGGCAAAGAACTCTACAATACAGGACGAAGAACTCTACAGTACAGGACGAAGAACTCTACAATGCAGGGCAAAGAACTCTACAATACAGGGCAAAGAACTCTACAATGCAGGGCGAAGAACTCTACAATACAGGGCGAAGAGCTCTACAATACAGGGCAAACAACTCTACAGTACAGAGCGAAGAACTCTACAGTAAAGGGCGAACAACTCTACAATACAGGGCAAACAACTCTACCGTGCAACCACTCAATAAATCTAAGCGCCATTTCCTCTCAGTCGTGAGCTGGTGCCTGTAAAACAGTTTTTCATTCCAAGTACAGCGGCATCACTGCGTCAGAGATGGCCAACAAGTCCGTCGGCAACACAGATAGATTATTCATGACCCCTCATTTCAAACAAACCCTACCCCACCCCATCCCACCACGCTCAATGGGGAGAGAATGTGTCGTTCCGCCGACAGCTGCCCATGTCCAGAAACGTACCGCTGTGATTGAGCAGAACAATCGTTTGCATTAACTTTGTGTTTTACACCAGATGGCGCTGGTTTTGTTTTTCTTCACTAACTACAAGACTGGTGGCATGTTGCCTGTCTGTCTGTGAAAAATATTGGGCACTTTCTGTTCGTAGTGTGGTTCACGTTCTGTTCGTAGTGTGGTTCACGTTCTGTTCGTAGTGTGGTTCACGTTCTGTTCGTAGTGTGGTTCGTCTGCCATGGAGCGGAGTCAGGTGGTCATACGTCTGTACAGAACTCTCTCTGCACGGAAGTGGGACGCGGTCTTGTCCCTGATGTTTTGCATGTGGCCTCTAGGGTGATTCTCTAGCATCTCAAGAAAAGTCGACTGCTGCTGTTAAATGTCGGACGCTTGTTGAAGATGTACTAGAATATATTGTCTGGTTCAAATGGAGTGGGCACACATATTTCAACGTAAACCTAAAGAGTTCCATGCTGTTTTGCTGCTGCATATGTGCACTCGCCATTAATGTCAGTTTCTATAGCGCCTAATCACAATGGATGTATATTTTCATCAGTTAACACTTATAGCGCCTAATCACAATAGATGTACATTTTCTACAAGCACAAAGCCTCATTATAAATGTCCCCTTTTGCTGCAAATTTCGCCAGACGAAAAATTAATATTTTCAGGAAGTTTATTTACAATGAATTGACGGTATGGGTACACACAGGCCAGGTACAGGCATACTTTGAATCTGTAGAGGAAGGTCACACATACTGGATACTGTGCTCCTCAAATTGAAGCGCAATATTTTGCTTTATCATTTTTTCTCGACATGTGGCAGACAGAAACTATGCATCACGTTTGTATCTATTTCTTATTATTGCGTCATGCTCATTACGTCATGGCTTATTATTGCGTCATGCTCATTACGCCATGGCTTATTATTGCATCATGCTCATTACGTCATGGCTTTCGGCAAAGCACGTTTTGTGTTCCATCCCATCTTATCGCACAACCTTGATGGATTAGGCTGGCTGACTGGCACGCTACTACGGCATGCTAACGTGAACGCTAAAACGGCTCGCTAACGTGATAGGCTACTACGGCACGCTAACGTGGCACGCTACTACGGCATGCTAACGTGGCACGCTACTACGGCATGCTAACGTGGCACGCTACTACGGCACGCTAGATTGGCATGCTACCACGGGACGCTAAATTGACACTACGGCACGTTAAATTGGCACGCTACTATGACACGCAAAATCGACACACCATTACGACACGCTAACTTGGCACGCTACTACTGTATGCTATTACGGCATGCTACTACGGCACGCTAAATTGACACGTCACTATGGCACACTAACTTGGCACGCTACTATGGCACGCTAACGACACGTTACTACGGGACGCTAACTTGACATGTTAATACGGAACGCTAACTGGACATGCTAATACGACACACTAACGTGGTATGCTATTACGGAAGGCTAACTTGATACGCTACTATGGCACGCTAACTTGACATGCTACTACAACACGCTAATTTGAGACGCTACTACGTTGATAGTGAACCTCAAGCACAACTGAACTGATTCTGTGCCTGTCGTTCTCCTCGCAGCAGCGTGATGCGCGGTAGATCTCTATCTTTTACTGTCTCTCTCTGTCACCTCAAGGAACCGTGAAATTGTGATGACGGTAGATCTACATCTACTCTCTCTCTCTCTCTCTCTCTCTCTCTCTCTCTCTCTCTCTCTCTCTCTCTCTCTCTCTCTCTCTCTCTCTCTCTCTCTCTCTCTCTCTCTCTCTCTCTCTCTCTCTCAATCGACATCTTCAAATCTAGCATATCATTTTCCGGTGCTAAGTCATGGAATAACTTGCCCTCGCATTTAAAGTCTATTTCAAAGTTATCTATCTTCAGAGCTCGCGTCCATAAATATTTGCTGTCGATGTGAATGTCCTATTTTTCTGTTTATTATGTTGCTCCAGCACAGCAGATTGCTGCAGATTATATAATAGTTTGACTGTCTGCATTAACATGTCAGGTTCATACACGTACATATATTGTTTTAATTCTTTTTCTATTTTATTTTATTTTTATTTTTTATTTTTTTCTTTCTGATGGTGGGGGGGGGGGGGGTATGGGTACTTATATATATTTTATCTTTTGCTGTATCGTCTTATGTATTTTATATGTGTAGAGTAGCAGGACAGTTTGGAAGATAGGCATTGCTATGCCTAAAACTTTTTATCCTGAATAAAAACGTTTCATCATCTCTCTCTCTCTCTCTCTCTCTCTCTCTCTCTCTCTCTCTCTCTCTCTCTCTCTCTCTCTCTCTCTCTCTCTCTCTCTCTCTCTCGCTGTTTAATGTCTCTAATCTTTTCTTTGTGTAATTTGGTATTATTACAATTATTCTCTGTGTTTGTAGAGTATCAACGGCAAGTATGAAAAATGGCACATGTGCTAATTACTTCATCCGTTGAGAAATAAAGTTTCATTTCCCCTCTCTCTCTCTCTCTCTCTCTCTCTCTCTCTCTCTCTCTCTCTCTCTCTCTCTCTCTCTCTCTCTCTCTCTCTCTCTCTCTCTCTCTCTCTCTCTCTTTCTCTCTCTCTGTCTGTCTGACTGTCTCTGTTTCTGTCTCTGTCTCTCTCCGTCTCTCTGTCTCTCTGTCTCTGTCTCTCTCTGTCTCTCTCTGTCTGTCTGTCTGTCTGTCTCTCTCTCTCTCTCTCTCTCTCTCTCTCTCTCTCTCTCTCTCTCTCTCTCTCTCTCTCTCTCTCTCTCTCTCTCTCAGGTGCAAAAGCATGGAATAATTTACCCCAGCATCTTAAGTCTATTTCTAAATTTAGTATTTTTAAGGATCGCCTTTATCGCTTTTTACTTCTAAACTAATACCACGATTCAATTCTCCTCTATTGATGCTGTACTCTCAGAGACATGTTCTAATTACAAGATGACCTTCAGCTTATGTCACTGTTATTATGTTTGTTTGTTGTTGTTTTTCGTCTTTTATGCTTTTCGTACATTTAAATGTTCTTGATACTATGCTTTTGTTTGTTTGTTTGTTGTTGTTTGTTTTTTTAATATATATTTTATTGTGTTGCTCGATGTATAGTTATGTGTGTAGAGTAGCAGTTTGTAAGAGAGGCATTCGCATGCCTAAAACTTTATCTTGAATAAAAACGTTTCATCATCATCATCATCATCAGCATCTCTCTTTCTCTCACTTGCCTCCAGCCATACACCAAGCTCGCAGGAAACCACGCACCACCATGGGGATGATGAGGAAACAAGCATCTTACTGTCCTAGGGGCTTCTCAGCACAAGAGAGTGCACTGATTCTATACTGACTGTGGGCGTGACACGATTCTGGAGGAATTCAGTCCATGTTTGTAAATGTGCTGACACACGTCCTCATCAGCCCCTGCAGAAGTGTGTGCTGATGAGGATCTGGAGCTCTTGAACACGTGTTTGGTTTAAGGGACGTGAGAAGGAATTATAGAATGCTAATGCCGAAGATGAATTTTCACCTAGTGTAGGTCTGGCTGCGGGCGCTCGCTCCTTACAGCACGCAGACGCACACCGGCTTTCAATTTATTCCGGGCGAGAATGGCCCGTGGCCTTGTTGTCCAATTCCAATTGATATTCCCCGCCGAGTCCCGGTTTTAACGAGATGGAGCTCGGCTTGTCGCGGCCAATTCAATTTAAGCTCGGAATCGCATTTGTTGTGACATTCTCATGGAGTTTACAGGAGGGTTTTTTGACGAAAAAAAAAACCCCCTCCAAGTTGTGTGCAAGAAATATAGTTCTGCTTATTCTAACGATTAGAAAATGTTGCTTTTATTTTTGTTCTTTTTATTCGAGAGGACCTGTATTTAATAGGAGTACCCTTGACGAGAAGTTTGTCTATGATTTGGAAATGAAACACGGTTTCTTTAATAAGGCAACACACGAAGTTTTGATGCAGACCCGCTGGTCCGCAGCGTCACTGACATTCAGTCCGTGTTGGCTTTCAGTGATAGAGACGTGCACTCACATCAATATGTAGCCCGTCTTACCACTACCCCGTCTTACCATCATTATAGCACCCCGTCTTACCATCAGTACGGGAGCCCGTCTTACCATCATTATAGCACCCCGTCTTACCATCAGTATGGGAGCCCGTCTTACCATCATTATAGCACCCCGTCTTACCATCATTATAGCACCCCGTCTTACCATCAGTATGGGAGCCCGTCTTACCATCATTATAGCATCCCGTCTGACTATAATTGTCCGCCCTTCTTACCATCAGTATGGCAGCCAATCTTACCATTATTATGGTACGCCGTCTTACCATCATTTTAGCACCATATCTTACCATCATCAGCCCGTCTTACCATCAGTATGTCATTTCATCTTACCTTCATTATAGCACCCACTCGTACCATCAGTATGGTAGCCCGTCTTACCATCATTATACCCCCCCCCCCCCGGCCCCCCCCCTCCCAACCATCAGTATGGCAGACCGTCTTAACATCACTGGCAGACCGTCTTACCGTCATTATAGCCCCCTCATCAGTATGGCAGACCGTCTTACCGTCATTATAGCCCCCTCATCAGTATGGCAGACCGTCTTACCATCATTATAGCCCCCTCATCAGTATGGCAGACAGTCTTACCATCATTATAGCCCCCTCATCAGTATGGCAGACCGTCTTACCAGCATGACAGCCCTTCTTACCATCAGTATTGAAGCCCATATTAGCACCATTATTGCACACCATCTTACCGTCAATGTCAGCACATCTTACCAGCAATATAGAAGCCACCTTAACATCATTGTTAAGATAAGCGATTGACCGCAATTGCTCAAGAATAGTGCCCTAAAAGACTGGCGTCCTTCAAGGCATCAGGATATCAGACCTAGTTCAAAGGTCTCCACAGGTGTTTGACTCAATAGTGCTTTGTGGCTGACTGAGTGTATCTTGCACCAGTAGTGTGATATGGCTGGCTGATCTCAATTCCACCAGTATTGTGTTATGGTTGACAGTTCATCTCCACCAGTAGTGTGTTATAGTTGACAGTTCATCTCCACCAGTAGTGTGTTGTGACTGACATTGTATCTCCACCAGTAGTGTGTTATGTAGACTGTTGATCTCCACCGATAGTGTGTTATGTTGATTGTTGATCTCCACCAGTAGTGTGTTATGTTGACTGTTGATCTCCACCAGTAGTGTGTTGTGACTGGCATTGTGTCTCCACCAGTAGTGTGTTATGACTGACTGAGTATTGTGTTATAACTTAGTGAGTTCATCTCCACCAACAGTATGTTATGGCTGACTGAGTTCATCTCCACCAGTAGTGTGTTACGGCTGAATGAGTTTGGGTAGCTAACAAGGTTTTGGGGGATTAGTACCGAGCAGGCTGCTATTAGAGTTACACAATGTGAAACCCAAAACTGAACAAAGGAACTCATTACAAACAGAAGGAAACTGATTCAGTGAACGTCAGTAACCAAAGATAAAAGAGCTGTAGGTAAGAGACCAGGTGACATAATCATACCGAATATATTTCAAACCTGTTTGATTTTGTGTCGTCTAGATCTTCGAGCGAGATCCGACGTGCTGTGTGTCCTGAACACAGTCGATTGTGCGAGCGGCTATACACGGCTGACAGTCTAGGCATCTCGTCGGCAAGAAATGTTACGATCCCACACACACACGGCTTGGATACAGGAAGGTGCTGCCGAGGGGAACCTGCATATTTTGAGAAACTAAAGTCAGAGGGACAGGTGGTGCTGGGGCGGGGGGGGGGGGTGGGGGGGGTGGGGGGGGGGGGTGGGGGGGGGGGGGCGTGCCTCATCGCGCCTTAACATCTACAAGAGTTGTGATCAACTTGATCAAACGAAATCAAAACTGACGACGAAACGTGGGTATATATGCATGAAACGTGGGTATATATGCATGAAACGTGGGTATATATGCATGAAACGTGGGTATATATGCATGAAACGTGGGTATATGTGCATGAAACGTGGGTATATTATATGCATGAACCCTCAAGGAACTCACTAAGCAGATCATGGGTGTCACAAATGATGCAATGTCTCCAAACGCCAAGAGATCCTTCTCACACAAGAACGTTTCGTACACAATATGTGTGGACCGTAGGGCTATCCAACAAACATTCCATGCAAACCAGACAAGAGTGGAACTGTAACACAGAGGAGTCTGTTCTGACAAACAGTTGTCTACCGTAATTAAAACACGCTAGACTTTGAAATGGGGCTGGTCGGAGGCACTCAGGGCGTGCGGGGGCAGAAATTCTGGCAAAGAAGTAACAAGATAACAATGACGTCACGTCTAGCTACGGAAACCTTGCTAGAGAACGTCTTTTTGGCGCCAAAGCGCCGTGTGTATGTGTGTGTGTGTGTGTGTGTGCGCGCGCGCGTGTGCGTGTGCGTGTGTGTGTGTGTGTGTGTGTGTGTGTGTGTGTGTGTGTGTGTCCGTGTGTGTGTGTTTGTGTGTGTATGGAGTATTCAAGGAGGGGGTTTCACCTATAATGGGGGGGGGGGGGGGGAGAACAAGTCGCCTCTCGAAAGTTAGAGAGTAGTCCACCAGTATAGGTCCCACTTTGACACTCAACTCTCACTTGTGGCTCCACGTAGCTGCAGCATGCGCAGCGGCCACACCACGGGCAACAGCTTCGACTGGCTGGCTAAACCAAGTGAAGGGAAACCGGGGGTCTCAAACCCTTGGTGAGGCAGGACTTGCTCATCCTAGCATGCAAAGTCTGTCACCGGCCGACTGGGCGGAGAAAACCCAATCAAGGGTTCAACGGCCAAGAGGGCGGGTCAGCAGTGCACTGTGGAGTGCATAGGGCATGTCAGAACACAGAAGAAGACATGGCCATCCACTGCAGCCAAGGAAGCTACCAGTTGTAACGTCTCATCGTGCCACTGGGCTCTGTTTTCTGCGGCCGAGAGGGTGGGGTTGCTCCAGCGCAACAACTTCTTCACCAAAATCTCCTTCACGTGCAGCTTTTGTGCATGGATCTTTACCTTCACCAAATCTGCTACTTCATCATCTTTTTTCTTCTGCCTCCTCCAGGAGTCCTGCGGCGATGGGGAACGGGCGAAACGACAGGTAGAGGTTACTACTGGGAGTCGCAGCTCCGAACCTGCACGTAGGCGGTCTGTGCACCAGTGGTCGCTCTTCCCTGTACCAGAGGCAGCAGGGAAGTTTGGCAGCATCCCAGGCGACTGAGCAGCCCTCTTCAGGACAGCACTGCTCACCCTAGTAAGGGAGGGAACTAGAAAAGGTGTTCCAAACATTGCCTGCCCTACACAAACCGGTCAGCTTACCGCGGCTGGCGGTTTAACCCTTTTATGCGGTCGAAAAGAAAAACAAAAAAGAAACTTACTCTCGGTACGTGGAACGTACGAACCCTGTTGGACAGAGATCAGACGAAGAGACCACACAGAAGAACAGCCCTCGTAGCCAGGGAGCTGTCGAGATACAAAATCGACATTGCGGCTCTTAGCGAAACCAGATTTGCTGACGAAGGCTCGATCTGTGAGCCTGAGGGTGGGTACACCTTTTTCTGGAAGGGCAAAGCTGAGAACGAAGATAGGATTCACGGAGTTGGCTTCGCCATCCGCACCACGGTCCTCCGACAGCGGCCTTCTCTTCCCACTGACATCAGCGAACGATTGATGAAGCTCTGTTTACCCATCTCCCACACCCGACATGTCACTATCATCAGTGCCTATGCTCCGACACTAACCAACGCCGATGACGACAAAGAAGAGTTCTATGAGAGCCTCGACTCCCTCCTGAAGTCCACTCCTAAAAGTGACAAACTCCTCGTGCTTGGTGACTTCAATGCTCGAGTTGGGCGTGAATGTGAATGCTGGGAAGGAGTGATGGGCCCACACGCGCTGGGCAAGATGAACAGCAATGGCCTGCTGCTGTTGACATTGTGCGCCATCACCAACACCCTCTTCAGGCTGGCTAGTAAGTACAAGACCACATGGATGCATCCCAGGTCCAAGCAGTGGCATCTCATAGACTATGTCATTGTCCGCCAGCGGGATACTCGTGATGTCAGAATCACCAGAGCCATGAGAGGAGCCGAGTGCTGGACCGACCATCGGCTGGTGCGGTCTGTCCTCAACCTGCACATTGCACCAGCACACAGGAAGAGGCCGAAGCTCACCCGACCTTCATTCAACCTGGCCAAGCTGAAGTGCCCGGACGTCAAGGAAAACTTCCAGTCCCACCTTGATGACCTGCTAACTGCCCATGGACCGTTGACTGGCAACCCAACTGAAATGTGGAACCAGTTCAAGGTGATGTGACGGAGTCTGCCAAAGACATGCTTGGACCCAAGCTAGAGAGTACACCAGGATTGGTTTGTGATGAGAACAATGAAGAGATCAACAACTACTGGAGCAAAAGCGCAGTGCCTTAATCGAATGGCAGAACGACATCAAATCCTTGTCCAAGAAAGACCGCTTCAAACACCTCCAGAGAAAAGCCCAGAGAGAGTTCCGCAACATGCAGGACACCTGGTGGGACGGCAAAGCAAAAGAACTTGAACACTTTGTTGAATCCAGCAACTCCAATGAGTTTTCAGTGCTATGAAAGCTGTCTACGGCCCTGCCAGACCCAGCACAACCCCTCTCTTTTCCGCCGAGGGCTTCACCTTGCTAAAGGACAAAGGCAGCATCACTGAACGCTGGAAAGAACACTTTCTCAAATCTGCTGAACCTGCCTTCCACTGTCGATCCCGCGGCCCTGGACATGATTCCCCAGAAGCCGACACTGGATGACCTTGACCTCCCGCCAACCCTGGACGAGGTCAAGAAAGCGATCAACCAGACTAGCTCCGGCAAGACTGCAGGCATGGACGGCATCCCCGCAGTGCTCTTCAAGGCAGCTGGACCTGAGACTCTTGATGCCTTCCTCAACATTCTGACATACATCTGGGCAGAGGAGAACATGCCACAGGAATTTAGAGATGCTACAATCGTCTCCCTGTTCAAGAACAAGGGCAGCAAAGCAGACTGTGCCAATTACCGAGGGATCTCACTCTTGTCCATTGCTGGCAAGATCCTTGCGAGAGTCATCCTCAACCGCCTGATCAGCTCTGTATCAGAGGAAGCACTCCCAGAGGCTCAATGCGGCTTCAGACCCGGCCGCAGCACAGTCGACATGGTCTTCTCTGTGAGACAGGTCCAGGTCCAGGAGAAATGAATTGAGCAGCACATTTGACACCGTTAACAGAGAAGCGCTTTGGGTCATCCTCGCAAAGCTCGGCTGCCCCAGGAAGTTCACCAACGTCATCCGCCTCTTCCATGATGGAATGGTAGGAGTTGTCCAGTCAAACGGCGACACATCCGCACCCTTCGACATTTCCAACGGTGTGAAACAAGGTTGTGTTCTTGCCCCTGATGTTCAACCTGTTCTTCACGTGCGTCCTGACCCATGCAGTACGCGACCTTGAGAAGGGAGTGTACCTGAAGTACAGACTAGACGGCTCTCTCTTCGACCTCCGTCGACTGAACACCAGGACCAAGAACAATGAGAGGCTGATCCTTGAGGCGCTGTTTGCCGATGACTGTGCGCTGATGGCACACGGAGTCTGACCTCCAGACCATCGTCAACAGGTTCTCGGAAGCCTCTCGACTGTTTGGCCTCACCATCAGTCTCAGCAAGACCGAGGTCCTGCACCAACCGGCCCCAGGCACAAGAGCCCCCCCCCCCCCCCCCCCCCCCCCCCCCGAAAAAAAAAATGTACATCGAAGGCACCGAGCTGAAGACTGTCGACCAGTTCAGGTACCTTGGGAGCATCATCTCTTCTGACGGTACTATCGACAAGGAAATCGCAGCTCGCATCAGAAAAGCCAGCCAAGCCCTGGGTAGCCTGCGCACTCGTGTGTTGAATAACAACAACGTCAAGCTCTCCACCAAGATCAAAGTCTACAAGGCAGTAGTCCTCCCCAGCCTCCTATACGGCTGTGAGTCATGGACGCTGAACAGAAAGCACCTCAAGCAGCTTGAACATTTCCACATGAGATCCCTGCGCTCACTCACGGGCATCAAATGGCAAGACAAGGTGACAAACCTGGAAGTCCTGGACATTGCTGGCTTAGTGAGTGTTGAAGCCTTGATCTTAAAGACACAACTTCGCTGGACAGGTCATGTCATACGCATGGATGATTCTCGCATGCAACGCCAACTCCTGTATGGTGCACTCTCAAAAGGCCACAGAAAGCAAGGACGGCCAAAGAAACGCCTCAAAGATTGCATAAGAGACAGCCTCAGTACTGCGTCTTCCCGGTAAAGGAACTTGAAGCACAAGCACAAGACAGATCCGGCTGGCGTGCCGCCACCAGGAAAGCCTGCACGCTCTTTGAACACAATCGGCGCGAACGGATCACCAGTGCCAGAGCTCGCAGAAAGACAGCGTCGACTCTCCCCACAGTGCCCCATTGCCCTCGCAGGTGTGGCTCCAGGACTGGCTTGGCCAGCGACACCCGCACCCACAAATAGAAGTCATGCACAATGACGACATCATCGGTTTCGATGGTCTACCCATTAGAGCGCACTTTTGAGGACGGAAAGCATGAAATTTTAGAATATTGTCCCTAAAAGAATTATCTCGAGACTTTTTTTTTTCTTTTTTTTTTGATTAAGATGCTGATTGGAGAGAAAATGACCGTTTTACAAAGGCCGGTAGATCCACACTGGAGTCCGTAATCTTTTTTATTTTTACTAGATATTTTGTATATAGCTAGATAAAAGGCCGGTAGATCCACACTGGAGTCCGTAATGTTTCTTATTTTTACTAGATATTTTGTATACAGCGAGATAAAAGAGCGATGTTTCTTATTTTTACTAGATATTTTGTATATAGCTAGATAAAAGGCCGGTAGATCCACACTGGAGTCCGTAATCTTTTTTATTTTTACTAGATATTTTGTATACAGCGAGATAAAAGGCCGGTAGATCCACACTGGAGTCCGTAATCTTTCTTATTTTTACTAGATATTTTGTATACAGCTAGATAAAAGGCCGGTAGATCCACACTGGAGTCCGTAATCTTTCTTATTTTTACTAGATATTTTGTATACAGCGAGATAAAAGGCCGGTAGATCCACACTGGAGTCCGTAATCTTTCTTATTTTTACTAGATATTTTGTATACAGCTAGATAAAAGGCCGGTAGATCCACACTGGAGTCCGTAATCTTTCTTATTTTTACTAGATATTTTGTATACAGCGAGATAAAAGGCCGGTAGATCCACACTGGAGTCCGTAATCTTTCTTATTTTTACTAGATATTTTGTATATAGCTAGATAAACGGCCGGTAGATCCACACTGGAGTCCGTAATCTTTCTTATTTTTACTAGATATTTTGTATATAGCTAGATAAAAGGCCGGTAGATCCACACTGGAGTTTAATCTTTCTTATTTTTACTAGATATTTTGTATATAGCGAGATAAAAGGCCGGTAGATCCACACTGGAGTCCGTAATCTTTCTTATTTTTACTAGATATTTTGTATATAGTTAGATAAAAGGCCGGTAGATCCACACTGGAGTCCGTAATCTTTCTTATTTTTACTAGATATTTTGTATATAGCGAGATAAAAGGCCGGTAGATCCACACTGGAGTCCGTAATCTTTCTTATTTTTACTAGATATTTTGTATATAGCTAGATAAAAGGCCGGTAGATCCACACTGGAGTCCGTAATCTTTCTTATTTTTACTAGATATTTTGTATATAGCGAGATAAAAGGCCGGTAGATCCACACTGGAGTCCGTAATCTTTCTTATTTTTACTAGATATTTTGTATATAGCTAGATAAAAGGCCGGTAGATCCACACTGGAGTCCGTAATCTTTCTTATTTTTACTAGATATTTTGTATATAGCGAGATAAAAGGCCGGTAGATCCACACTGGAGTCCGTAATCTTTCTTATTTTTACTAGATATTTTGTATATAGCTAGATAAAAGGCCGGTAGATCCACACTGGAGTCCGTAATATTTCTTATTTTTACTAGATATTTTGTATATAGCTAGATAAAAGGCCGGTAGATCCACACTGGAGTCCGTAATCTTTCTTATTTTTACTAGATATTTTGTATATAGCTAGATAAAAGGCCGGTAGATCCACACTGGAGTCCGTAATCTTTCTTATTTTTACTAGATATTTTGTATATAGCTAGATAAAAGGCCGGTAGATCCACACTGGAGTCCGTAATCTTTCTTATTTTTACTAGATATTTTGTATATAGCTAGATAAAAGGCCGGTAGATCCACACTGGAGTCCGTAATCTTTCTTATTTTTACTAGATATTTTGTATATAGCGAGATAAAAGGCCGGTAGATCCACACTGGAGTCCGTAATCTTTCTTATTTTTACTAGATATTTTGTATATAGCTAGATAAAAGGCCGGTAGATCCACACTGGAGTCCGTAATCTTTCTTATTTTTACTAGATATTTTGTATATAGCGAGATAAAAGGCCGGTAGATCCACACTGGAGTCCGTAATCTTTCTTATTTTTGCTAGATATTTTGTATATAGCTAGATAAAAGGCCGGTAGATCCACACTGGAGTCCGTAATCTTTCTTACTTTTACTAGATATTTTGTATATAGCTAGATAAAAGGCCGGTAGATCCACACTGGAGTCCGTAATCTTTCTTATTTTTACTAGATATTTTGTATATAGCGAGATAAAAGGCCGGTAGATCCACACTGGAGTCCGTAATCTTTCTTATTTTTACTAGATATTTTGTATACAGCGAGATAAAGGGCCGGTAGATCCACACTGGAGTCCGTAATCTTTCTTATTTTTAATAGATATTTTGTATACAGCTAGATAAAAGGCCGGTAGATCCACACTGGAGTCCGTAATCTTTCTTATTTTTACTAGATATTTGTATACAGCGAGATAAAAGGCCGGTAGATCCACACTGGAGTCCGTAATCTTTCTTATTTTTACTAGATATTTGGTATACAGCTAGATAAAAGGCCGGTAGATCCACACTGGAGTCCGTAATCTTTCTTATTTTTACTAGATATTTTGTATACAGCTAGATAAAAGGCCGGTAGATCCACACTGGAGTCCGTAATCTTTCTTATTTTAACTAGATATTTTGTATATCGAGGGTTGACTGCCGAACAGCAGTATCTTGCTTTTTCCTAGTTTTGCAGGAGACGCTTTTGAAATTTTGGACCTACTTTGAACCTTTCTGTACAATGCAAGAATTTAAGATGCCCCTCAAAATTTTACAATGTTATTGGGCAGCCTATTTTATTATGCATATCCATGGTATTATGGTTATATCTAAATTCTGGTTTGAATTATTAAAAAAACCGTAACACGAGTGAAGATACTATATGTCTGGCAATCGGAAAGGCGATAAATAATGGCAGCAGAAACACCGTATCTCAACATAAGAGAACCTTTCGCTGACAGAGCCTGCAAAGTGTTGACTGCCGAAACACCGTATCTCAACATACGACAACCTTTTGCTGACAGAGCCTGCAAAGTGTTGACTGCCGAAACACCGTATCTCAACATACGACAACCTTTTGCTGACAGATCCTGCAAAGTGTTGACTGCCGAAACACCGTATCTTAACATACGACAACCTTTTGCTAACAGATCCTGCAAAGTGTTGACTGCCGAAACACTGTATCTCAACATATGACAACCTTTTGCTGACAAATCCTGCAAAGTGTTGACTGCCGAAACCACGTATCTTCACATGGCTCCCTCACTGTGTTAGAAAACCAAAGGTTTCAGAGGGGAAGCGGGCAGCCAGATTCATGTAAATTGTTCTACTTGGAATCTGCCGTGAACAAAGTAGACAGAAAGCGTGTCTAGAAATGATTTATTTTAAACTAACACTATTCCACAGGTAATTCTCCAGCCTGTCATTCGCGAATTCTGTTTTACTATTTGAAGTATTTGGTGATAATGCATTAGAAAAGCATTTATTTAGACACATTATACGTACTCATAGCACACTGATTTGACTTATTTTTAATTGGTATAGTCGCTATACTGCCAATACGTTGAAGACAATTATTGTGGAAAATCACGTTATGTGGCAACCATGCAACTCTCACAATACATTAACAAAACATAATCAAATGTATGTGAGTGAGAGAGAGAGAGAGAGAGAGAGAGAGAGAGAGAGAGAGAGAGAGAGAGAGAGAGAGAGAGAGAGAGAGAGAGAGAGAGAGAGAGAGAGAGAGAGAGATGAAATGAAACTTTATTCGCCAATGGATAAAGTAATTAGCACATGGGACATTTTTCGGACTTGGCGTTTTTACTCTACACAAAATAGTCAAACAGTGCATCGAGATATAAAGTGTAGTTTCACACACACTCTTGTACAATCATGTTGACTGGCTTGCATATATATTATAATGCACGGCAATAGAATAGTTTACAGTAAAAGCATGGTGGATAGATAACGTGTTCAGGATTAGTGGATCATGAGGGGAAAAAAACAACTCTGAAGAGTTTATGCTGGACTTAATGATTGGTGCTTAAAGAGGATTTCTATACACAAAGAGAGCGACCTGCAGTGCGTTATACTCGATGGCAAGGTGTTCCATAATGAGCCACCGGAAAATGCATGGCTAGTTTTAAATATGTCAATTCTGGGACGTGGCATCATAAAATTTATTCTGGATGTGGAATAACCCAGGTCAGATTTAGTAAAACGTTTGCATAGCTATTCCGGAGAGACAGACAGAGAGACAGACAGAGAGGATAGCAAACTATTTTACAGCTGTACCTTTAAATCCGGTGTTAACGACTGACTGCTCCATTTACAAAAATATTATTCCAATAGAGAAAATAACACTTCATCACGTTGTTGGCCATTTTCGCACCGTCACAATAAGACAGCTTTCTGCACACACTGGTAATGCTGTCAAATTGTTCACGAGTATGAACCTCACAATTTCCACAAAGACGATTAGCGTATATTTAATTGTAGTAAAGTCTTTGATGCACTGACAAATGTTTTGTTTATAGGACGATTTTCACAACGCAAGCTGTGTGTCACAGTAGTACATGAAGTTGGCTGTTTCGCATGGCGTGGTCTAGAACTTTCTGAGACAGACAGTGTTGAAAGAAAAAACTTTTTGCAAACCCGCTTTTTTTCCCCGTCTACGTTAAATAAAAAAACTCTGCTCAGGCTCCGTTTTGGGGGATAGGGGTTTGTTGTCTTCTCCTAACAGTGTTTTTGTGTTTTTTCCTCTACATTTGAACAGATAAAGGACTTTTGCTTTTCACCGACGCCCAAGCTGTAAAATGCCTCAAACAGTGCTTGCCGTTCTGATTCATAACCCTGCTGCATTTAAAACGGCAATTGGAGCAGTCTATTGGTTTATTTTCTTTGCAGGTACTATTTTCCCGTTTCGGATACATACTCCTTTCCCTGCACCCACAAAGCCTTTCTTGAATTTTTCTTCCAGGTATCTGGCATGGCAAATTTCTTCATTAACAGCTTTTTTTTTTTCGGGGGGGGGGGGGGGGGAGGGGTGGGGGGGGGGGGGTGTCTTAAACTTGCCTCATTTCCTTGGTGTTTGTGGTTTGGGGGTGCTGTGCAAAGGCGATAATGAAGTATGTCGTGATCTAGGAGTTTGTGGTGTGTTTGGTGGAGACATCTGTTCAATGACGACTATTTGGTGTGTCGTTTCTGCCACTGGTCTCATACATTGTGTCTTCTTGTGTCTTGCTGGTTTCTGGCACTGTGTCTCTGCTGCCTCGCTTGTCACTGGTACTGAGTCTCCTAGTGTCCCGCTTTAACGTGTCGCAGGTGGGAAAGGAAATACAGCATCATAGTGTTGGGCTTCAGTCTTAAGTAGTGACAGAATGATCGGTGATTGATCAACACCAGTGTCACCGGCTTGTGTGTCTGGGTAAAGAATCGTTTCCTAATGAAGCAAGTTATTTGAGTATATTATAACCGGCCTCTTTGTGCAGTCAGCAAGCGCCTTCAGCAGCAGATCAGCTGCGTCGTTGCTCCAGATTCCTGGGGCCCGCAGCTGTTCCATGTTCCAAAAGTATTTTAGGCACCTTTCATTTTCATCATCTTCATTTGTTGTCAGAAAGCAAAATAAAGTAGGTCGCAAATTTGTCCTCAAGGTAATTGCATATGTGTCCTCAGATCAAGCACCGTGATATTCAGGTGCATGGAAACTGCCTCGAAGAAACAGTTTCCGTCTGCAGCTACTTCTACTGAGTACAATCCGTTGGCTGAGAGCAGATTCTGAAGCCGACTTCTGTGCACTTCTTGTTCTCTCTGGTGTCGCTTCATCTCCTGCTTGCTCATTGCCTTGGCCAGCTCTATATTGCTGCTTTTTGGATAATGTGTGTTTGCGTTTTCGTCAGTGAAAGTAAACTGTAAAGGCGTATTTTCGTCACTTTAATCCTCATTAAAAGACGTCGGCACTACATCAGCTTGAGGTAATTCAGTGACTGGACTGTAAGTGGGATGCTTGATGATGTTGTCATTGTAACTCTCATTTTCTTTAGTGGTCAAGTAGGTTATGTCCAGGCGTTTGCTCTTTATCAAGGGCTCATCATAGTCATCCGAGCAAGACCACCGTGCACCCTTGGTTTTCGCTGATAAAGGCTCCAGGTTTGAATGACACCAACTTGCATCCTCTTGCCCTGGCTGCTTGAAGAGTTGCTTGGAGGCTTGAAGGGGCTCATCGTCAGACAGGCACCAGTTGCAATCTTCTTGGATGACTCTGGACTGTTGACAAGTCATATTTAAAATAAATCAGTTATCATCAGTCTTTATGTTCGGGGGGTGTGTGTGCGTGCGTGCACTGATGTGTGTGTGTGTGTGTGCGTGTGTGCGTGTTGGGGTTGTGGGGGTTGAGGGGGGGGGGGGCACATAACGGTACACACGCGCACATCAATTCAGTAGCTAGGCTTTACATAATGATAGTGATACAGATAGAGTTCAAGACAAACTAAAGGGAATCGCTGATAACAGTAAATTGTAAACAAGAACCCGTAACTTATATCTGTTCGACAAGTCTCAGTACACTGTGAGCCACAAAACTGACCATACTCATTCGAAGTTGCTCAGAATTGACAGTGGCATTTAGTGGCCAGATTTAGGTACACATTGCCTTCAGCATCATTCTTTGGTTGGCTGTTCATTCTGTGAAGATGTGCAATTTGTAAATGACTATGGATCAGATACAGTAGTAAATGACATTTAATAGCATTGTGCCGGGCTGAGGGTGGGGGGAACTTAAAAAAGACTACATTAATTATCATTTTACACTAACCTGCCTCTAAAATAATTTAATGATAATCAATAATAAATTGCAATGAGTATTTTACCAGTAATCTACCCAAATTTAACAGTCAATGGTGACGATTACATTTGTACTGAATACTGCACTCCAAAAATAGTATAGATGACAGAAATTATGTTACCTGCAAGAACACTGTGAGGCCACTGACTGTCCGATCCAAAATACTCCACTGCCCGGGAATGCTGCACTTGCGAAGAGTAGTATGAAAACTGGGGTCTTTCGGATAAAACATCCCACACTCTTGGTAGGATGTGGAACAAAAAGGATTTGTAGCTCGTTAGTATCCTAATAAACTGACATCATGATAACGGTACTCCAGTGCCATGAGATGCGGGCGCTGGCTTCCTGTCGGTGTTATCAACAGTGTTGACAGCGGTAAGGCAGCAGCTAACATATACCAGATTTCAGCGGGGGCGGGCGTTGGAATTAACAGATATACTGCAGGTCGTATTTTGAGATACGCTTTCCCTGCACTCTTAATCAACTAAACAAGCTGACAGCAAACACAGCTTAACTCCAGGTACTTGGTTTCGGCAGTCACTTTTTCTGCAAAGATTCGTGAGATAATAAGACCGTATAGCCGTATCTTCAGCAACTATGTTTCGGCGGTGATTGATTCTCTCTGTTTGCCTGAACATGTTTTCGGTTCTAATCAATATTTTTTAAACTAATGAAATTTTTAAAAAAAGAAATAGATCAGACAAAAGAGCATCGTTTCCTGAGTCTGATGATACCAAAAAGTCAAAATCTCAAAAAAAGTGATATACTACGTTTCGGCAGTCAACCCTCGATATAGCGAGATAAAAGGCCGGTAGATCCACACTGGAGTCCGTAATCTTTCTTATTTTTACTAGATATTTTGTATATAGCGAGATAAAAGGCCGGTAGATCCACACTGGAGTCCGTAATCTTTCTTATTTTTACTAGATATTTTGTATATAGCTAGATAAAAGGCCGGTAGATCCACACTGGAGTCCGTAATCTTTCTTATTTTTACTAGATATTTTGTATATAGCGAGATAAAAGGCCGGTAGATCCACACTGGAGTCCGTAATCTTTCTTATTTTTACTAGATATTTTGTATATAGCGAGATAAAAGGCTGGTAGATCCACACTGGAGTCCGTAATCTTTCTTATTTTTACTAGATATTTTGTATATAGCTAGATAAAAGGACGGTAGATCCACACTGGAGTCCGTAATCTTTCTTATTTTTACTAGATATTTTGTATATAGCGAGATAAAAGGCCGGTAGATCCACACTGGAGTCCGTAATCTTTCTTATTTTTACTAGATATTTTGTATATAGCTAGATAAAAGGCCGGTAGATCCACACTGGAGTCTGTAATCTTTCTTATTTTTACTAGATATTTTGTATATAGCTAGATAAAGCGCCGGTAGATCCACACTGGAGTCCGTAATCTTTCTTATTTTTACTAGATATTTTGTATATAGCGAGATAAAAGGCCGGTAGATCCACACTGGAGTCCGTAATCTTTCTTATTTTTACTAGATATTTTGTATATAGCTAGATAAAAGGCCGGTAGATCCACACTGGAGTCCGTAATCTTTCTTATTTTACTAGATATTTTGTATATAGCGAGATAAAAGGCCGGTAGATCCACACTGGAGTCCGTAATCTTTCTTATTTTTACTAGATATTTTGTATATAGCTAGATAAAAGGCCGGTAGATCCACACTGGAGTCCGTAATCTTTTTTATTTTTACTAGAAATTTTGTATATAGCTAGATAAAAGGCCGGTAGATCCACACTGGAGTCCGTAATCTTTTTTATTTTTACTAGAAATTTTGTATATAGCGAGATAAAAGGCCGGTAGATCCACACTGGAGTCCGTAATCTTTCTTATTTTTACTAGAAATTTTGTATATAGCTAGATAAAAGGCCGGTAGATCCACACTGGAGTCCGTAATCTTTCTTATTTTTACTAGATATTTTGTATATAGCGAGATAAAAGGCCGGTAGATCCACACTGGAGTCCATAATCTTTCTTATTTTTACTAGATATTTTGTATATAGCGAGATAAAAGGCCGGTAGATCCACACTGGAGTCCGCAATCTTTCTTATTTTTACTAGATATTTTGTATATAGCTAGATAAAAGGCCGGTAGATCCACACTGGAGTCCGTAATCTTTTTTATTTTTACTAGAAATTTTGTATATAGCGAGATAAAATGCCGGTAGATCCACACTGGAGTCCGTAATCTTTCTTATTTTTACTAGAAATTTTGTATATATAGCTAGATAAAAGGCCGGTAGATCCACACTGGAGTCCGTAATCTTTCTTATTTTTACTAGATATTTTGTATATAGCGAGATAAAAGGCCGGTAGATCCACACTGGAGTCCGTAATCTTTCTTATTTTTACTAGATATTTTGTATATAGCTAGATAAAAGGCCGGTAGATCCACACTGGAGTCCGTAATCTTTCTTATTTTTACTAGATATTTTGTATATAGCTAGATAAAAGGCCGGTAGATCCACACTGGAGTCCGTAATCTTTCTTATTTTTACTAGATATTTTGTATATAGCTAGATAAAAGGCCGGTAGATCCACACTGGAGTCCGTAATCTTTCTTATTTTTACTAGATATTTTGTATATAGCTAGATAAAAGGCCGGTAGATCCACACTGGAGTCCGTAATCTTTCTTATTTTTACTAGATATTTTGTATATAGCTAGATAAAAGGCCGGTAGATCCACACTGGAGTCCGTAATCTTTCTTATTTTTTACTAGATATTTTGTATATAGCGAGATAAAAGGCCGGTAGATCCACACTGGAGTCCGTAATCTTTCTTATTTTTACTAGATATTTTGTATATAGCTAGATAAAAGGCCGGTAGATCCACACTGGAGTCCGTAATCTTTCTTATTTTTACTAGATATTTTGTATATAGCTAGATAAAAGGCCGGTAGATCCACACTGGAGTCCGTAATCTTTCTTATTTTTACTAGATATTTTGTATATAGCTAGATAAAAGGCCGGTAGATCCACACTGGAGTCCGTAATCTTTCTTATTTTTACTAGATATTTTGTATATAGCGAGATAAAAGGCCGGTAGATCCACACTGGAGTCCGTAATCTTTCTTATTTTTACTAGATATTTTGTATATAGCTAGATAAAAGGCCGGTAGATCCACACTGGAGTCCGTAATCTTTCTTATTTTTACTAGATATTTTGTATATAGCTAGATAAAAGGCCGGTAGATCCACACTGGAGTCCGTAATCTTTGTTATTTTTACTAGATATTTTGTATATAGCGAGATAAAAGGCCGGTAGATCCACACTGGAGTCCGTAATCTTTCTTATTTTTACTAGATATTTTGTATATAGCTAGATAAAAGGCCGGTAGATCCACACTGGAGTCCGTAATCTTTCTTATTTTTACTAGATATTTTGTATATAGCTAGATAAAAGGCCGGTAGATCCACACTGGAGTCCGTAATCTTTCTTATTTTTACTAGATATTTTGTATATAGCTAGATAAAAGGCCGGTAGATCCACACTGGAGTCCGTAATCTTTCTTTTTTTTTACTAGATATTTTGTATATAGCGAGATAAAAGGCCGGTAGATCCACACTGGAGTCCGTAATCTTTCTTATTTTTACTAGATATTTTGTATATAGCTAGATAAAAGGCCGGTAGATCCACACTGGAGTCCGTAATCTTTCTTATTTTTACTAGATATTTTGTATATAGCTAGATAAAAGGCCGGTAGATCCACACTGGAGTCCGTAATCTTTCTTATTTTTACTAGATATTTTGTATATAGCTAGATAAAAGGCCGGTAGATCCACACTGGAGTCCGTAATCTTTCTTATTTTTACTAGATATTTTGTATATAGCTAGATAAAAGGCCGGTAGATCCACACTGGAGTCCGTAATCTTTCTTATTTTTACTAGATATTTTGTATATAGCGAGATAAAAGGCCGGTAGATCCACACTGGAGTCCGTAATCTTTCTTATTTTTACTAGATATTTTGTATATAGCTAGATAAAAGGCCGGTAGATCCACGCTGGAGTCCATAATCTTTCTTATTTTTACTAGATATTTTGTATATAGCGAGATAAAAGGCCGGTAGATCCACACTGGAGTCCGTAATCTTTCTTATTTTTACTAGATATTTTGTATATAGCGAGATAAAAGGCCGGTAGATCCACACTGGAGTCCGTAATCTTTCTTATTTTTACTAGATATTTTGTATATAGCGAGATAAAAGGCCGGTAGATCCACACTGGAGTCCGTAATCTTTCTTATTTTTACTAGATATTTTGTATATAGCGAGATAAAAGAGCGATGTTGAATGAGTTTGTTAACCAGCATTGTACCTCTAGAACGTTTTGAGTGATAATTAAATATTTTTAGAAAAATATACTTTCACGTTTTTGGGGTTAATTTCACGAATTATATGGGTTAATCTTTACTCTTTTTTTACGAAAAAACAAACAAACAAACAAACAATCTCCTCATTAATAATCGCATGATTTTTCATATGCGGTATTTACATAAGCCTGCAGTTTGTCTCGGCTGTCGGGTACGATTAGGTCTATTGTGACCTGTAAGACCTAGGTGTGAAAATCAGACAATTTTCTGCAGCACTTTTTCAGAGTCATTTGTAAAACAGCTACCACTGTGAGTGTTTGCATAAGCCTGCTATTCGTCCCGGCCCTGGCGTAGGATTAGGTCACAATTGTGACCTGTAAGCTCTAGGCGTGAAAATCAGCAAGAAAATTGTGAGAATCACTAAGCTACGCCAGACCCCAGAGCTTACGAATGGCGGGAATCTCGTGTGTCCGTCTTTATTTTTGTGTGCCAGTGTGTGTGGATCAGAGGGTTGGTTAGAGTAGAAGGAAATAGATTCCTGTTGCTACACGAGCCCACAGAGCGTACTAATGGCGGGACTTGAAGCGCCGCGTGTCCGTCGTTATGTGTGTGCGCCGACGTGTATGTTGATCAGGGGTTGGCTTAGAGAGGAGGGAAATGGATCAGCATAATAAGCCTAAAAATATGAACAACACTGAATGTTTCTAAAAGATAAACGCATCTAAGTTCCAAACAATACGGTAGACTTTGGGATAACATTCTCATCTTGTTTTATCTTTGACAAGAAGCCAAGCCTTGGGTATCAGAAGCCACGCCTTGGGTGTGAGAAGCCACGCCTTAGGTGTCAGAAGCCACGCCTTGGGTGTCAGAAGCCACGCCTTGGGTGTCAGTTTTGTTCCCGAAAAGAGCGTGAAAAGGTTCTAAAGTAAGAAGCTATTCGAAACAATACGCACACTATTGGAGACCTTTGTTTATAGCACATATTTGCAACAATACATTGCGTAATAAACCACTAAAGAAAGAACCTTTGCAGAATCGAAAGCACATTGGCGTTCATTTTTTTTAAAGAATTCTAAAGGCTACCCATCATTTCCATTGCATTACTTAGACAATTTGTAGAAAATGCTTCTAGAAGGCAACGTCATGAAAGACATTATCAGTCTTATATTACGTCATAAGTCTAATATGTATTTATTATTTTGATGTCAGTTATGTCTGGTGTGTTCCGGGTCAGAAGATGTCTTCTCGCTGGGAGGAAATCATTATTCAGTGACCTTGCATCAGCTTGATTTCCTCACGAAAATAATAGACGAATGAAAACAAGTACGTTACTGGTATCAGTGGTTTGCTATATGGACCCTTGCAGGCCTTCGGGAGGTCAAAGTAACAATTGTACCCTTCAGGTCTTCGGCCTTCGGGGTACAATGATTATTCTGACATCTCTCAGTACTACAAGGGTCCATGCAGCAAACCCCTGCCACTAATGACATATTACACGTGCATCAACACTTCATCATGACCTTGTTTTACTCTGCAGGCTGTCCGGATGTCCTGGGTGTCCTGATGTCTCACCTGGAGTAACAACGGGCGTTTTATGACGTCACGTCTGGGATCACTCAGATATATAACTCCACCATCATCACCAACGACAATATGCGTTTTGGTGATATTTGCGAATCTATGTGTGTGTTGTCATTGTGAAAACAAGAGGTGGGGCAGTGATTGTGCCAGTAAGTGTTTTATTTTAACAACTGTTCTATTGGAGTGAATGTGCCAGTATCTGCGCCATTGTAGTAACTGGTCTAAAGGAATGATTGCGTCAGTGACCTCGACATTTTAACAACTGTTCTGAGAAGTGATTGCGTCAGTTTATTGTAGCATTTGTTTTAGTGTCGTGATTGTGTCAGTAACTGTGTCATGTAACCAACTGTTCTACTGTAGTGATTGTGACAGTAATTGTGTCATTTGAAGAACTGTTCTAGTGGAGTGGTTGTGCCAGTATCTGCGTCATTTTAACTACTGTTGTAGTGGAGTGATTGCGTCACTAAAGCGTTGGAAGCACACAGTAGCGTTTGTGATCGTTGTCAACACTCATCATTGGATTGTGTCTTACAAGAGCGCCGTGTCTTGGGATTACTCATTGACGTCGATCTGTCCACCGCTTCTTGCATACAATCATTCTATATAAGGAGTATGCACTACATTTGGCGTGCGCATGCGCACCGGAAGAGTCTGCCGCGTCAGGCCGTTCCGTGATGGTGGCTTCAAGCTCGGGTTTGACGTCATCACTTCGTGTGGGCCACGTCATTGTGTGTGTGGCTGTCGTCCTGGCTCAGAGCACAGGTCAGTCTGTTTTGATAATTAGCTTGATTTCGTTTGTCTACAGCTAGTGGAATACAGATACAAGAATAAAGAGAATTATTTGCAACACTAGAAACTATGGATGGAATTGATTCAGTGATATCTCAATCATAGACTGTCACGACCCCCGCTTCCGGGGCGCGAACTATGGGCGTTACCAATCGAGAACAACCACCCCAACCTAACACAAACACCAGAGGAACAATTACGACAACTTTTATTACATATTAAAATAACAACAATCCAAATATTCTCACACAATCCTAACCCCACACTCACGCATCACAATCACGCATCACATCCACATGCACGTCCACACTCCCCAGCATGAATATGCAACATACACAACAACAACAACCACAACAACAACAACAACAACAACATACACAACAACATACACAACAACAACAACATACACAACAACAACAACATACACAACAACAACAACATACACAACAACAACAACAACAACCACAACAACAACAACAACATACACAACAACAACCACAATAACAACAACATACACGACAACAACAACAACAACATACACAACAACAACAACATACACAACAACAACAACATACACAACAACAACATACACAACAACAACAACAACAACAACAAATTGATCATAAAACAAATATCCTTAACAAACAAAAATGGAGAAAAAAACTGAATGTAATTCTCAAGTTATTGAATCTCCTCGGCGGTAGCACAAATGACAAGTTCAAATTGAATAAATGCTTTCGCTTCCGCAATGAAGTTCTTTAAAGCACATGGCTCCTTTTGAATAATACAATATACAATAATTCTGTCACTGCGACAAAGTTCCTCTCATAAAATTGTCACCACGAGGAAATGAAATTAGTGTCACAACGTTCTTTTAGCAGTTTACAAATGGCAAGACTAATAAACAAACTTAAAGCAAGTTAATAAACACTAAATGTCACGACCCGGCCTGGCTAAACACGGGGCGTGCCGGGACGCTCGCAACAGCGCTCAGGTAAGGTGTCGTAGACCCACGAGGCGAAGTGACACAGCCAGCCTCCACTCACACAACGAACCACCCAGGCCTTCCGCACAGCACGGCGGCGGACATAGCCACTTAGTTCTTTAGAATTTTGGATGCACTAAAACAAGGGTTCAAAAATACACATATCAATAACTAACAACAAAAGAAAGGTAATCACATCACCCTTCCCGCACCTTTAACTGCCGTCTTCTATATTCCTTCACCTCGCTCCCACAACAACAATAAATTCAAACTGGACAAAACGCATATTACACGTCAAAATATATCTCACTTTCAAATTTACCCTGCGACACTAAAATGCTATCAAATAAAATAAATGACATTTATACATTCTCTTACACTTGCCCCCCCCCCCCCCCAATACTCACTAAGTAAACTAATAATAATACCAAAACAAGCACACAAACGAACCCCCCGAGTATATGGCCACTAAAAAAAATTTGCGTGTACTCACTGTCATCTGCAAAGACGCCCCGGCTGGGACGAAGACAAACAAAGACAAGACAAGCCAGGGGTTCAGTCGTCGCAGTTTCTCTCTCCTTTCCAGGGCACCGGCTTCGGGGTGACCAGAACCGTATTGCAGGGCCGTTTCAGGGGAACGGCACAACTGATTGAAGGCTTCAGCTAATGGAGAACCACGCCTGAAAGACCTCCCTAGGAGACTGCTCTGTTCTGCTGTTTAGAAGCGACTGACTAACAATTTGGATATCGTACGGTTTAGCAAAATCTTGCGCTCAAAAATAAAGTGCGATATAAGATCACGTGAATCGGAAACCACCCAATCGCGCAGACTGAGCGGTCACATGCGTCACACCGACCTTCGTATTCTCGCACGGCAGCAATTCCACGTGTAAAGGCCAAACAACGCACCTATTTTCCTACCCGTGCTGTCCTCACCCGGTGTCCAACTAATCCCTGTCACCCCTCTAAATTTAACTCCCCTACAAAAATAGGGGAAAAAAACGTGTCGTTACATAGACAGACAAGCGAAACATTCATTTGGCCGTTGTTTTGTAAAGATACAGTCAAACTTTACATCCGCAAGTAAAATACACATATCATGTGGGATCTCGACGAGACTTATTCCGATACAAAAAGGTTCAAGTATATTCGGGATGATTTGTGTAAGCCCTGTCGTGTGGCCAACACCTGTATGCGGGATGATTTGTGTAGGCCCTGTCGTGTTGCCAACACCTGTACTGTATGCTGGATGATTTGTGTAAGCTCTGTCGTGTAAATAATAATTACGGTATTTATAATGCGCTTATCTTATAATAATTATAACTCTAAGCGCGCACTCACAACTCGCACAGGCATGCGCACGCTTTAGACAATGACTCGCGTACCACAAATAGTGAAAATACATTACGACGGTCACCTTGGGGTGGGGAGTGTGGTGATATAGTGCTAGAGCTGTTGAAAGAGGTGAGTTTTGAGGGCGGACTGGAAGGAGGAGAGAGAGTGTTTCTGACGGAGAGAGAGTGGGAGAGTGTTCCAGGTGGATGGACCGTATACTGAGAAGGAGCGGGGGCCGAAAGTGCTGAGTTTGGTGCGGGGGATGAGTAGGCGGAGAGGGTCGGAGGCGGAGCGGAGGGAGCGGGAAGGAGTGTAGGGGTGAAGTAAGTTGGAGAGATAGGTAGGAGCGTATTTGTTCAGGGATTTGTAGCAGAGAGACAGAATCTTGTATTGGATGCTTTGGGGGATGGGGAGCCAGTGAAGGAGCTTGAGCAGGGGAGTGATGTGGTCGGATTTTTTTCTTTCTGAGGACGAGGCGGGCAGCATTGTTCTGGACGCGCTGGAGAGTGAGAGTGGTGGAGTGAGGAAGGCCGGAGAGGAGACAGCTGCAGTAGTCGATGCGAGATAAGATGAGAGAGACAGCGAGTTTGGTGGCAGCTTCGGTAGTGAGGTATTTTCTAATCTGACTGATGCGGCGGAGTTGGAAATAACATGCCTGGGCCGTGGCGGAGACGAAGCTGGTCATGGAAAGAGAGGACTCGAGGATAACGCAAAGGTTCTTGACCGAGTCAGAGAGGGAGATGGGGGTGCTGTCGAGTTGAAGGTGAAGAGAGGGAGGGAGCTGGGAAAGTTTCTGGCGAGTGCCTAACAGCATGGCCTCCGTTTTGTCATCGTTCAGTTTGATCTTATTTGCTGTCATCCAGTTTTTCACGTCTTCATAGCAGTCAGCCGTGCGAGTCAGTAGTGTCTGAGTGTTGTCGAGTTTGTCTTTGTCTAGTAGTTGTGAGTCGTCAGCGTAGTGGTGGTGGTGTATGTGGTGAGACTGGATGATGCTGGACAGGGGACAGGTGTAGAGTGTGAAAAGGACCAGGCCCAGGACAGACCCCTGTGGAACGCCGCAGGAGAGCCTGACTGGGTTGGAGGAGACGCCGTCGATGGTGACGGACTGCTGTCTGTCGGAGAGGTAGGAGAGAAACCAGGAGTGAGCAGAGTCAGTGATGCCAAAGGAGTGGTGAAGGCGGTGGAGGAGGATGGAGTGGTATATGGTGTCGAAGGCGGCAGAGAGATCGAGTAGCGTAAGAAGGGAGATGTTGCCGAGTCGGTGAAGAGAAGCAGGTCGTTTAGGATATGTAGAAGTGCTTATCAGTGCTGTGATGTTTGCGATAGGCAGACTGGAAGGGACTGAGGGGGTTGTTGTCGGCGAGGTGGAGATTGAGTTGGTTGAGGACAACCTTCTCAAGAAGCTTGGACAGGAAAGAGAGATTGGAGACTGGGCGGTAGTTCTTGAGTTCGTTTGGGTCGAGGTTGTGTTTTTTAAGGAGAGGACGGACGATGGCGGACTTGAAGATATCGGGTACGGAGCCATTCTCTAGAGATGTGTTGATGATGTCGGTAATGAAGGGCAAAAGTTTTGGGAGGCCGTCCTGGTAGAGAGAAACTGGGAGGGGGTCTAGTTCGCAGGTTATGGTCTTGAGGACTTCATCAAGAGAGACGGGGCGGAAGGACGAGAGGGGAGTGCCGGAAAAGGGGGGTCAGGAAGACAAGTCGGAGAAGGCAGAGTGTCGAGTGTGTTGCGCAGAGTTTGGATTTTGTCGGAGAAATAGGAGGAAAAAGCGGACGGAAGTTCTTCTTTGCTGTGTGTGTTGGGAAGAGGAGAGTCTTTAGAAGTGCCTAGGAGTGTGTTCATGGTAGCGTAGAGGGTTTTGGAAGAAGTGGATTCCAGGATTTTGTTTTGAAGGTGTTTACGTTTGGAGTCGGAGATCATTCTGCAGACTTTGGATCTGGTGAAAAGAAAAGGGGAGACTGCCAGTGCTGATATTTTAGGAAGGTTACAAAGTAAAGTAGATAATAGCACTGTCTACTTTACTTTGTAACCTTCCTAAAATATTAGCACTGGCAGTCTCCCCTTTTCTTTTCATTTACTACTACAATATCGACTGCAACCCCTTCCCCCCTTTTGGTAGGTTCTCTTTTAGGGTGCATGGAAATTTAGCTCTAGGTGGTGGCATGGAATGTATGCCCCTGCAGACGCCACAGTAAAATGTGGTTGTCTTTGCAGGTAGGCAGAAATTCCTGCCTCCTCCAGTATCGCCGATGGTGTGCTGAAGAGGTCGCCAAGACCGAAACAGCTGTCCACACCGGCTAAATATCTGGACCCCCCTTGGGGAAACCTAGATTTAAATTTCCATGCACTGAGTGGCTGGAACAGTGGGATATGTGATACGCCCCCCTTCGGGGGGGCTTTCATATGCATTGCTTTCAGTCACTTTTTAGCGCCCCCCCCCCCCTCTTTCCTATCTTTTTTTGTGCTTTGGCCACAGTAGATCTATGATCACTGGTCGATCATGCAAACTTCTCCCCCCTGACAGTGCTATTATCTACTTTACTTTGTAACCTTCTTTGGATCTGGTGGTTTGGAAGATCTCTCTGTGAACGGTGAGGTCGGATGAGCGCCAGCGGCGTTCCGCTTGTCGACGCTCGCGCTTGGCCTCAGCTATGTCGTCAGTGAGCCAGGGGGAGGGGAGTCGGTTGGGTATGGATCAGGTGGTGACAGGGGCATGGCTGTCTAGAAGTTTTCGAAGGGAGGAATCGAAATGGGATGCAAGATCGGGAGAGGGGGCGGGGTCCAAGGAGAAGGTCGACAGCTTCGTCGAAGAAATTCGTGTGGCCAGCACCTGTATGTGATATGATTTGTATCAGTCGTACCTGGTGGCGTTACGTGCATCTGTATTAGGAATGATTTGTGTCACCCGGTAATCCTAGCCGTGTTATCTGCAGCTGTTTCATTAATATGGTAAAACAGTGTACAAATATGGGAAACAATTGGAAACACTTGAAACCTGTATACCTGGCTTTCTGTCGACGAGATCTTTCCAATGATATCCTACATGATTCGTTATATTTGAAACTCGCAGTTATGTTTATCTTATCATACCGGATGTTTACCTCATATCGGATGTTTAACTCATACCGGATGTTTAACTCATACCGGATGTTTAACACATCATACCGAATGTTTACCTTAATTAAACATACCGGGTGTTTACCTCAGCATACCAGATGTTTACTTTAATTAAACATATCGGATGTTTTCCTCATACCGGATGTGTACCTCATCATACCAGAAGATTACCTCATCATGCTGTATATGTACCTCATCATACCAGAAGTTACCTCATCATGCTGTATGTGTACCTTATACCGGATGTTTACATTATAATAATAATGGGTAGACCATCGAAAGTCGATGATGTCGTCATTGTGCATGACTTCTATTTGTGGGTGCGGGTGTGGCTGGCCAAGCCAATCCTGGAGCCACACCTGCGAGGGCAATGGGGGCACTGGAACGTAGCTGTGGGGAGAGTCGACGCTGTCTTTCTGCGAGCTCTGGCACTGGTGATCTTTTCGCGACGATTGCGTTCAAAGAGCGTGCAGGCTTTCATGGTGGCGGCACGCCAGCCAGATCTGTCTTGCGCTTGCGCTTCAAGTTCCTTTACCGGGAAGATTCAGTACTTGAGGCAGTCTTTTATGCAGTCTTTGAAGCGTTTCTTTGGCCGTCCTTGCTTCCTGTGGCCTTTTGAGAGTGCACCATACAGGAGTTGGCGTTGCATGCGAGAATCATCCATGCGTATGACATGAACAGTTTCTGTCCAGCGAAGTTGTGTCTTTAAGATCAAGGCTTCAACACTCATTAAGCCAGCAATGTCCAGGACTTCCAGGTTTGTCACCTTGTCTTGCCATGACATGAACTGTCCAGCGAAGTTGTGTCTTTATGATCAAGGCTTCAACACTCGCTAAGCCAGCATTGTCCAGGACTTCCAGGTTTGTCACCTTGTCTTGCCATTTAATGCCCATGGGTGAGCGCATGGATCTCATGTGGAAACGTTCAAACTGCTTGAAGTGCTTTCTGTACAGCGTCCATGACTCACAGCCGTAGAGGAGGCTGGGGAGGACTACTGCCTTGTAGACTTTGATCTTGGTGGAGAGCTTGACGTTGTTGTTGTTCAACACACGAGTGCCCAGACGACCCAGGGCTTTGCTGGCTTTGCTGATGTGAGCTGCGATTTCCTTGTCGATTGTACCGTCAGAAGAGATGATGCTCCCCAGGTATCGGAACTGGTCGACAGTCTTCAGCTGAAGCCTGTTTACCTGATAGCGTGTGTTTGTCTCATCATCCCGCGTGTTTGCATATCATACTGGGTGTTTGCATATCATACCGGGTGTTTGCATATCATACCGGGTGTTTGCATATCATACCGGGTTTGTCTTGTCACTGACTGCTAGGGGCTGTAAGATAAGATGAGATAAGATAAGATAAGATAACTTTATTGTTTTTATCCCTACGTCACACGACCAGCCGCTTTTAGCGCAAACCGTACCATGTGACCGTGATAGAAAAACCCTTGTAGCGACAAATGGCGGACTTCTTGTTTCCCTCTTTGTGACGCATCTTGGATGCGAGCTTTGTTCTATAGAAGATCACCAAAACGTTCTAAAGTAAAAAGTTACTTAGTGTTGTTCGAAACAACAAGCACACTCAGTAATGGAGACGGCACTGTTTTTTATTATTATTTTAAATTACGTCAGAAGTCTATTATGTATAAATGCATATTCCTTTGACGTCAGTTATGTCTGGCGTGATCCAGGTCGAAATATGTCTTCTTGATTTCTTTTACGAAAATGGCGGAGGAATGAAAACAAATACGTTATTGGTAGCAGGGGCTTGCTGCACGGACCCTTGTAAGCCTTCGGGAGGTCAAAGGAACCATTGTACCCCGAAGGCCGAAGGCCTGAGGGGTACAATGTTTCCTGTGACCTCCCTCAGGCCTGCTGTCAGAACACCAATGGATCGAATTGTGTTTTGACAGTTGACAGTAATGCACAGTAATGCTGAGTTAGTTGACAGTAATGTTGAGTTAGTTTGTGCACTGCCTGCTGTCAGAACACCAATGGAGCGGATTGTGTTTTTACAGTTGACAGTAATGCTGAGTTAGTTTGTGCACTGCCTGCTGTCAGAACACCAATGGAGCGGATTGTGTTTTGACAGTTGACAGTAATGCTGAGTTAGTTTGTGCACTGCCTGCTTTCAGAACACCAATGGAGCGGATTGTGTTTTGACAGTTGACAGTAATGCTGAGTTAGTTTGTGCACTGCCTGCTTTCAGAACACCAATGGAGCGGATTGTGTTTTGACAGTTGACAGTAATGCTGAGTTAGTTGACAGTAAAGCTGAGTTAGTTGACAGTAATGCTGAGTTAGTTTACAATAATGCTGAGTTAGTTTACAATAATGCTGAGTTAGTTTGTGCACTGCCTGCTGTCAGAACACCAATGGAGCGGATAGTGTTTCTACAGTTGACAGTAATGCTGAGTTAGTTGACAGTAATGCTGAGTTAGTTTGTGCACTGCCTGCTGTCAGAACACCAATGGAGCGGATTGTGTTTTGACAGTTGACAGTAATGCTGAGTTAGTTTGTGCACTGCCTGCTGTCAGAGTGTTTGATCACGTTCATTATGTCATTACTCACGCCCGGCCTCCTTCACAGTGTGTGTGCTGGTTCCGTGTCCCGGAATTACAGGCAGTTGTCATGTTTGAGTGGATCTCGGGTGGCTGTGCGCGCCCATATCGCTGTACCCGGCTTTGGCAGCGTGCATGTGGGTGGGCCATTCTACCTGCCATGTGCGTGTTTAATCATTGCTCGGGCGCCGCCTTCACTGGTACTAGCATTAACACTCCACACGTCAGCTCTTGGTTAGAGACAGACGGACATGTGATTGTTGTAGCCAGGGCATAGATCCTCATGACATCCCCCGGATGCATAGGCTCGTGAGGGTCTTTGCCTGCTGCGGGTGGTTTTGATGCGTGGGAAGTGTGCGCGTGCAGCCTCCATCACACTCCGACACGGCACATCATTGCACCTCGCTGTCACTCCGTACAGCCTGTGGAAAAAGGACACTAACCCCTTTAACCCCAAAGCCGCATGTCTCCATGTTGCACGTGTTCCCTAACGATGTTTCACCAGCTACAGGTGACTGATCGTCCATGCTAATTCAAGAGTAGTGTCAGATTAGCTTGGCGCCTGATGAAACTACCCTGAATTATCATGGTCGCTGTATCATTATCAGCTGTAGTGTTATGCTTGAAAACGCCGTTCACACTTGTCTGTAGAAACCCACACTGGTGCCCTCTGTTGACACGCACACTGGCCATCACGTCAGTCAACCGGAGTGGCCGGATTCCGATTTGTTGCTGTACGGCTGTAATAATAATAATAATAATAATAATAATAATAATAATAAAGAGCATTTATATCTCGCTGAATCCCCAGGAGCAGTGGGCTCTAAGAACTGTGTACTGTGAACGCGACACAAATCTGGACTGGTCGACATCATGCGTTGTCAGTTTGTATTGAGTGTACGAGTGGAATGGCCGACATCATGCGTTGTCAGTTTGTATTGAGTGTACGAGTGGAATGGCCGACATCGTGCGTTGTCAGTTTGTATTGAGTGTACGAGTGGAATGGCCGACATACATTATTCACACTCCTCTGATTTCCGACTAAAATTGATCTTTTCCATTTCAAAAACTTGTATGATCCAGCTGAAACATTTGTGTCAATTCCAATATTGATCGTTTCTGTCCAGCTTGCTGCATTCACACACGGACACACACACACACACACACACACACACACACACACACACACACACACACGCACACGCACACACACACACACGCACGCACACACAAACACACACACAAACACACACACACAAACACACACACATACAAACACACACGCACAGACACGGCCACACACACATACACAAACACAGACAGACACACACACACACACACACACACACACACACACACACACACACTCACAGCCACACACACGCCACAAGGAACACGATTTACGAGCGGCGGACAGCAGCATTCGATGCTAGTGATAAGAGAAAACATGTCTGAGAGCTTCACACACACACACACACACACACACACACACACACACACACACACACACACACACACACACACACACACACACATATCGTGACTGTCGGTATCTAGAAATGGCCGGAAGGGGCTGGATATTGTGTGAGCCGTTTGGGGGGTTATAGTGGGTGTGAGTGGGGTGGGGGTTTATTGTGGGTGTGAGTGGGGTGGGGGTTTATTGTGGGTGTGAGTGGGGTGGGGGCTTATTGTGGGTGTGAGTGAGGTGGGGGTTTATTGCGGGTGTGAGCCGGGTGGGGGTTTATTGTGGGTGTGAACCGCGTGGAATTTTATTGTGGATGTGAGTGGGGTGGGGGTTTATTGTGGGGGCTGCAAGTTATGTTGGTGATGTGGGGTGAGGTTGGGCTTTATGGTGTGTGGTGCAGCTCATGGTGCGGATGTTGTATGGAGTACACAGTGGTAGGTGTAAGTTTTCATCTCGACGTACAAGAAGTCACGCTATAACGTACGGCCCGGTAGATGTACAAGAAGTCACGCTATAACGTACGGCCCGGTAGATGTACAAGAAGTCACGCTATAACGTACGGCCCGGTAGATGTACAAGAAGTCACGCTATAACGTACGGCCCGGCAGATGTACAAGAAGTCACGCTGTAACGTACGGCCCGGTAGATGTACAAGAAGTCACGCTGTAACGTACGGCCCGGTAGATGTACAAGAAGTCACGCTATAACGTACGACCCGGCAGATGTACAAGAAGTCACGCTGTAACGTAAGGCCCGGTAGATGTACAAGAAGTCACGCTGTAACGTACGACCCGGCAGATGTACCAGAGGTCACGCTATAACGTACGGCCCTGTAGATGTACAAGAAGTCACGCTGTAACGTACTGCCCAGCAGATGTACCAGAGGTCACGCTGTAACGTACGGCCCGGCAGATGTACCAGAGGTCACGCTATAACGTACGGCCTGGTAGATGTACAGATAGTCACGCTGTAACGTACGGCCCAGCAGATGTACCAGAGGTCAAGCTATAACGTACGGCCCTGTAGATGTACAAGAAGTCACGCTGTAACGTACGGTCCAGCAGATGTACCAGAGGTCACGCTGTAACGTACGGCCCGACAGATGTACAAGAAGTCACGCTGTAACGTACGGCCCGGTAGATGTACAAGAAGTCACGCTGTAACGTACGGCCCGGTAGATGTACAAGAAGTCACGCTATAACGTACGACCCGGCAGATGTACAGAAAGTCACGCTGTAACGTACGGCCCGGTAGATGTACAAGAAGTCACGCTATAACGTACGACCCGGCAGATGTACAGAAAGTCACGCTGTAACGTACGACCCGGCAGATGTACAAGAAGTCACGCTATAATGTACGACCCGGTAGATGTACAGAAAGTCACGCTCTAACGTACAACCCGGCAGATGTACAGAAAGTCACGCTGTAACGTACGGCCCGGTAGATGTACAAGAAGTCACGCTATAACGTACGACCCGGCAGATGTGCAGAAAGTCACGCTGTAACATACGACCCGGCAGATGTACAGAAAGTCACGCTGTAACGTACGGCCCGGTAGATGTACAAGAAGTCACGCTGTAACGTACGACCCGGCAGATGTACAGAAAGTCACGCTCTAACGTACGACCCGGCAGATGTACAGAAAGTCACGCTGTAACGTACGGCCCGGTAGATGTACAAGAAGTCACGCTATAACGTACGACCCTGCAGATGTACAGAAAGTCACGCTGTAACGTACGACCCGGCAGATGTACAGAAAGTCACGCTCTAACGTACGACCCGGCAGATGTACAGAAGTCACGCTGTAACCTACGGCACGGCAGATGTACAGATTGTCACGCTGTAACGTACGACCCGGTAGATGTACAGAAAGTCACGCTGTAACGTACGGCACGGCAGATGTACAGAACGTCACGCTGTAACGTACGACCCGGTAGATGGAAACAAAGTGAGAATGAAAACGTTCCATGGCTCACCTCTGGGGTCTAACGATTGTACCACTACATATGTGATCACAAAGACGGAGCGCCGAAAATTATCTGAACAAATTTAGAACCCACTCGGGTTTGAATCCATGACCCTACGATGAAAGTTCCAACGCTCGACCGCCAGTACTACCCAAGTCCCCAAAGCTGACATGATTGACCAAAATCGCCAAAGCTAATATGATCTACCCAAGTCCCCAAAGCATAGATGATGTACCCAAGTACCCAAAGCTGAGATAATGTACCCAAATACCCAAGTCCCCAAAGCTGAGAGGATGAACCCAAGTCCCCAAGTCCCCAAAGCTGAAAGAATGAACCCGTCCCCAAGTCCCCAAATCTGAGAGGATGAACCCAAGTCCCCAAATCTGAGAGAATGAACCCAAATCTGAGAGAATGAACCGAAGTCCCCAAATCTGAGAGGATGAACCCAAGTCCCCAAAGATGAGAGAATGAACCCAAGTCCCCAAAGCTGAAACGATAAACCCAAGTCCCCAAAGCTAAGAGGATGAACCAAGTCCTCAAATCTGAGAGGATGAACGCAAGTCTCCAAAGCTGAGAGGATGAACCCAAGTCCCCAAAGCTGATGAAGAGATGAGAGCTGATGGGTACATCTGACATCTATGAGATGCGAGATGATGGGTACATCTGACATCTATGAGATGCGAGCTGAGGGGTACATCTGACAGATCTCTTACAGCCGCTGTGTCTATTAATAGAATTTAGCGCTGAAGAAACTATTTGTAAACTTGGCACATGAGGCTTGAGGAGCAGAGAAAAAGGCAGAACTTGCAGTGAATAAAATGGTGTATTGCGAAAGGCATGACTCACACTCAATAACTATTCCAGCCCTGCCCACCACAAAACGCCCATCTATCACGCTGAGCTTCAGCTTTGAACACGCTTCTGAACTAATACTCAACACAGCCCCCGTCATTCTCACGCAGCAGGGGGGGGGGGGGGGGGGGGGGGGGGCTACTCAACACACGTCTACCCGCCAACTGCCATAGGGCTCACAGGTCGTGCCTGGTCAGATTGGCGTCTATAAAGTCACCAGACGAACCAAGGAAGTCATGATCGCATGATCGAATCCCGCCAGGCTGCACTACTTAGGCACTTTCCATACGCTGTCCTTACTAGGCACTCTCGACCAGCTGTCATAGTCTATCCATCTCTCAGCACTCTAACTAGGCACTATCGACAGGATGTCATAGTTTATCCATCTCTCAGCACTCTAACTAGGCACTATCGACGGGCTGTCATGGTCCATCTGAACTAGGCACTATCGACGGGCTGGCATGGTCCATCCAACGCTCAGCACGTATACACAGTGCTTAGCAGACGATGATAAATGTGAGCCAAGTGACATAGGTTGTGAGCGAGCCAATGGTACGGGTATTGTCGGTTGTAGTTGTAAGAGGGACAGTGGTACGGGTATTGTGGTTATGAGAGAGACAGTGGTGTGAGTATTGCGGTTGTGAGAGAGACAGTGTTACGGGTATTGCGGTTGTGACAGAGACAGTGATACGGGTATTGTGGTTGTGAGAGAGCGGTACGGGTATTGTGGTTGTGAGAGAGACAATGGTATGGGTATTGTGGTTGTGACAGAGACAGTGGTACGGGTATTGTGGTTGTGAGAGAGACAGTGGTACGGGTATTGTGGTTGTGACAGAGACAGTGGTACGGGTATTGTGGTTGTGAGAGAGACAGTGGTGTGAGTATTGCGGTTGTGAGAGAGACAGTGGTACGGGTATTGCGGTTGTGAGAGAGACAGTGGTACGGGTATTGCGGTTGTGACAGAGACAGTGATACGGGTATTGTGGTTGTGAGAGAGCGGTACGGGTATTGTGGTTGTGAGAGAGACAGTGGTACGGGTATTGTGGTTGTGACAGAGACAGTGGTACGGGTATTGTGGTTGTGAGAGAGCTGTACGGGTATTGTGGTTGTCAGAGAGACAGTGAATATTTTGAATACTAGACAAATGTTCCCACGTGATGATGAAACAGCGCAATAGTAGGTCAAGTTTCAATATCGAGTGAGCCCGTACCGTTTTCTTGACCAGACTGTAGCTGGCCATCGGGTGGTGTTCAATTTGTCCTGGCACTGAACGGGTTAAAGTCGTTGAGTAGAGTTTGTTGCTGGCGCATCCCGTGTGTAATTATCAAAGAGGTGATGCGCGCCAGAAAATGGGTGTCGCCACCACGCCGGTCGTGTTGAGAACCAATCTTCAGGCAGAGAAACATGTCTGAGACATTGGCAGGAATTCTCGCGCACCTCTCCGGCATTCGTATAGCATATTCCCCGCAACAAAGCAAAACGTTGGCCGACAAGTAGAGATTGATTTTCTGCGCCGGGTGACTTACAACTGTTTCGTACCCATCGCTCTCCATCACTCTTTCAGCCCATAAAAGCGTCAAGCTCCATGACAACACGCGCTCCACCTACACCGGATGTACATAGAGCTAGCGCGTGAGCGAGATGCTCATGAGGCCCTGGAACTTGCAGAGACTGATGAGGATCGGTGTAATGTGTAGTTGTGGGCCGTCCTGTGGTGACGTGGTCATGTGTAGCTGTGGGCCGCCCTATGGTGACGTGGTTATGTGTAGTTGTGGGCCGCCCTGTGGTGACGTGGCACTATCCGGCACAGTGACATAGTGTTGACGGCGCGTGGTGCCTTTATTTGCAGTGTTCAGTGTCTTTATTTACAGTCTTACATATTGCTTTTTACGGTGTTAGTACCCTTTATTGACAGTGTTACATATTGGTGATTACGGTGTTTAGTGCCTTTATTTACAGTGTAACATATTGGTATTTACGATGTTAGTACCGTTATTTACAGTAACATATTGGTATTTATGGTGTTTAGTATCTTTGTTTACAGTGTTACATATTGGTATTTACGTTGTTAGTATCTTTATTTACAGTGTTACATATTGGTGATTACGGTGTTTAGTGCCTTTATTTACAGTGTAACATATTGGTATTTACGATGTTAGTACCGTTATTTACAGCGTAACATATTGGTATTTATGGTGTTTAGTATCTTTGTTTACAGTGTTACATATTGGTATTTACGATTTTAGTATCTTTTTTCAGTGGTTATTTATCAGTATTTACGGCGGTTAAACACGATTGGACTCCCTCTAGAGGGGCAAAAGTAATTGAAAGCGTGAAAAAGCCAACCGCATTTACGTACTACCATGGCAGTGTCAGTGGAGTAAGGTTCGGTACTGCACAGACAGCAGGCAAGTGGGTCTTTGGTTCGTTACAGTTGGTGTGATACAGACGAGAAGTTAGTCTTTGGTTCGTTACAGTTGGTGTGATACAGACAGCAGGTTAGTCTTTGATTCGTTACAGTTGATGTGATGCAGACAGCAAGTTAGTCGGGAAGTTAGTCTTTGGTTTGTTACAGTTGGTGTGATACAGACAGCAAGTTAGTCTTTGGTTCGTTACAGTTGGTGTGATACAGACAGCAAGTTAGTCTTTGGTCCGTTACAGTTGGTGTGCTAAAGACAGCAAGTTAGTCTTTGGTTTGTTACAGTTGGTGTGATACAGACAGCAAGTTAGTCTTTGGTTCGTTACAGTTGGTGTGATACAGACAGCAAGTTAGTCTTTGGTTCGTTACAGTTGGTGTGATACAGACAGAAAGTTAGTCTTTGGTTTGTTACAGTTGGTGTGATACAGACAGCAAGTTAGTCTTTGGTTCGTTACAGTTGGTGTGATACAGACAGCAAGTTAGTCTTTGGTTCGTTACAGTTGGTGTGATACAGACAGCAAGTTAGTTTTTGGTTCGTTACAGTTGGTGTGATACAGACAGCAAGTTAGTCTTTGGTTCGTTACAGTTGGTGTGATACAGACAGCAAGTTAGTCTTTGGTTCGTTACAGTTGGTGTGATACAGACAGCAAGTTAGTCTTTGGTTTTTTACTGTGGGTGTGATACAGACAGCAAGTTAGTCTTTGGTTCGTTACTGTGGGTGTGATACAGACAGCAAGTTAGTCTTTGGTTCGTTACAGTTGGTGTGATACAGACAGCAAGTTAGTCTTTGGTTTGTTACAGTTGGTGTGATACAGACAGCAAGTTAGTCTTTGGTTCGTTACAGTTGGTGTGATACAGACAGCAAGTTAGTCTTTGGTTTGTTACAGTTGGTGTGATACAGACAGCAAGTTAGTCTTTGGTTCGTTACAGTTGGTGTGATACAGACAGCAAGTTAGTCTTTGGTTCGTTACTGTGGGTGTGATACAGACAGCAAGTTAGTCTTTGGTTCGTTAGTGTGGGTGTGATACAGACAGCAAGTTAGTCTTTGGTTCGTTACAGTTGGTGTGATACAGACAGCAAGTTAGTCTTTGGTTTGTTACAGTTGGTGTGATACAGACAGCAAGTTAGTCTTCGGTTCAATACAGTTGATGTGATACAGACAGCAAGTTAGTCTTTGGTTCGTTACTGTGGGTGTGATACAGACAGCAAGTTAGTCTTTGGTTCGTTACAGTTGGTGTGATACAGACAAGAAGTTAGTCTTTGGTTCGTTACTGTGGGTGTGATACAGACGGGAATTCGGTCTTTGCTTCGTTACTGTAGGTGTGATACAACCGGGAATTTCGTTATTGGTTCGTTACAGTTGGTGTGATACAGACGTGAAGTTAGTCTTTGATTCGTTACTATGGTTGTGATACAGACCGGAAGTTGGTCAAGTAAGGTTTGCAACTATGGGTGTAATGCAAACTGGAAGTTGATATTTGTTTTTTTCTGTGGGTGTGATACAGCTGGAAAGCTGGCCTTTGGTTCGTTGCTATTGGTGTGATACAGACGGGAAGTTGGTGTTTTGTTCGTTACTATGGGTGTGATGTCGAACCTGCCTGTCTCGGATTGGCCTCCGCAGCCACGAACAAGCCTGCAGACGTCGTGGTCAACTCCTATAAAATCTTCGTTCGCGAAGTCAAGCCAAGAGAGATGGGTGTGATACAGACGGGGAGTTGGTCAAGTAAGTTTAATCAATGTAGGTGTATTACAGACGGGAAGTTGGTTTTCTGTTCGTTACTGTGGGTGTATTACAGACGGGAAGTTGGTGTTCTGTTCGTTACTGTGGGTGTATTACAGACGGTAAGTTGGTGTTCTGTTCGTTACTGTGGGTGTATTACAAACGGGAAGTTGTTGTTCTGTTCGTTACTGTGGGTGTATTACAGATGGGAAGTTGGTCAAATAAGGTTCGTTACTACGGGTATGATACAGACGGGAAGTTGGTTTTGTAAGGATCGTTACTGTGTGTGTGATACAGCTGGAAAGTTGTTTAGCCCCTACTGTGTGTGTGATACAGCTGGAAATTTGTTTAGCCCCCACTGTGTGTGTGAGACAGGTGAGTTGTTTGCTGACTCTTGGGTGTACTGTGGGAGATAGAGAATAACCCATTAGACAGTTACAACACAACTTATTAACATTTCTTTAACTGACAAGATACAGTAGCAAATTGAATACTCGTTTATAAGTCCCTTCTATTTATAGAAGGGACTTTTTAGGACGGGTCGCGGTGGGGCGAATTTAATAGCATGTCCATGATGTCAAAGGCGGGCAGGCCTAAACCTCTCACAATTGAAGTAACAAGATGCAAATTACGTCATGTCTAGTTACGCTAACCCCTCTGCTGAACGTACATTTGGCGCTAAGCGCCGTGTGTGTGTGTGTGTCTGTATGTATGTATGTATTATGTGTGTGTGCGTATGTATGTAAACAAGAGAATATCCGATATTTCTCTACACACAAGTTTGAAACTTGGTGAAATACTTTCTTAAAGGGGTGGCTAAGAGTCCGAGCACATTGTAATTGAATGTCTCACTGAAGACATAAACAACCGTTCATAGGAAGTCGGTTGACCCAGATTCGAGTCCGTAATTTTTGTCATATTTACTTGAAATTTTGGATATATATATAGCTAGTTTGGATAAAGACATTGGATGAGTTCCTTAGCCAGCTTTGTATCCTGTCAACTTCTTTATTAAAAAAATAATTCTTTTCAGAAAAGAATTAAAACAGTGAAGAAACCTTGACTTCTAGAGAAAGTCAGACAGTGGTGTTGACGTAAAAGAGGCAACCCCGTCAACACGCCACGCAGACATATGACGTAATTTCTTTTTCTAGCGCCCGCCTCTCTCTCTCTCTCTCTCTCTCTGTCTCTCTCTGTCTCTCTCTGTCTCTCTGTCTGTCTCTCTCTCTCTCTCTCTCTCTCTCTCTCTCTCTCTCTCTCTCTCTCTCTCAGACATGCGCGCATTTCCATGAGGCATAGATCCTTATGCGCCCGGAGAGCGCATGAGGATCTATGTGTCTTGGAGATGTTTGGAGCGCGCGCGCATACACACACTTACAAGAACACACACACTCACACACACACACACACACACACACACACACACACACACACACACACACACACACACACACACACACACACACACACACACGCACATACACACACACACACACATCGTCGCGCTTTCAGAAGAGCATACAGGTGACCCGATATAGCTAGTTTGGAGAAAGACATTGGATATGTTCGTTAGCCAGCTTTGTACCCTTTCAACTTCTTCAGTAAAAATTAATTCTTTTCAGAAAAAAAAAAATAAAACAGTAAAAAAAAAACTTTGACATCTGGAGAAAGTGAGACAGTGGCGGTGACGTAAAAGAAGCAACTCCGTCACCACGCAAACATACTCTAAATATGACGTATTCTCTCTCTCTCTCTCTCTCTCTCTCTCTCTCTCTCTCTCTCTCTCTCTCTCTCTCTCTCTCTCTCTCTCTCTCTCTCTCTCTCTGTGTGGGAGAGAGAGAGAGAGAGTCAAAAACATTTTAATTTTGCTTTATTGTTGTTGCTGTTGTTTTTCCTACGTTTTCTTGTCGCTTTCTTATTCATTTATACATTGACATTATTTTTATTATTTTTTTGGAATATTATTGTTACGTTTGTTCTGTTACCAACATGCCAAAATATAATGTAAAAACTGCCCCACAACGACCTGATGAGTTGAGAATTGGTCACCTCAACATTTACCATTTAGTTAATAAGGTGCCAGATTTGTCCGTGTTCTTGAACACGTCAACACATTTTCATGTTTTTGGTGTATCCGAGTCGAGGCTCAAAAGCACTGTCAGGGATAACTCCATCTCAGTCCCAAACTTCTCAGTACTCCGCAGAGATGCCTCAAGTCCCCAGCACACTGGACTAGCAGTATATATTAATGATTCGATAATTAGTAACGTTAAACGACGACAGGACTTAGAGTCAGCCGAAGTTGAAAGTTTATGGGTCGAGGTGAAAACATCTAAATCCCCCTCAGTCCTGGTTGGCTTTATCTATAGAAATCCAGCAGCCAACTGGGACTGGTATGATGACTTCGTAGAAATGATGGATAAAGTTAATCAAAGTAAAGATAACATTGTTCTTCTGGGCGACTTTAACATTGACCTACTTAAGCCCAAAGGGCACCATGCTGCATGGGCATCAACAACAGCCTTATTCGGTTTAAAACAATTAGTTAAAAGAAAACACTAGAACCACATCTACATCCTCAACCTTAATTGATCACATTTACGTGACAAATGACGATAAAATATCAAATGTGCAGGTTCCCTCCTTAGCTGTCAGCGATCATAACCCAGTCTGTTGTAACGTCTCCATGAAACTATACAAGCAAAAAACTAAAAGACATAAAAATATCGCTCCTTTAAACACTTTAATAAAGACGAATTTCTGTGGGACCTGCACAATGCTCCGTTTACTGAGGTTTATGATCAGCAATCTCCTGACAGTGCTTTGTCGTGCTGGATGGATCTGTTTCTCAGTGTCCTCAATAAACATGCGCCAATACGCGAAAAACGAGTTAAGCATTCCACCATACCACTGTGGTTAACAGCAGATATCAAGCAGGCCATGTCATTTAGAGACAAACTGAAAAAAAGAGCAAAAGTACGAAGAATACAAAAAAACAACGCAATCGTGTCAAATATTTAGTTAGAGCGTCTAAGAAGTCTTTTTTCCAACAAATGATTCGAGATAAAAAGGACACGGCATCTGTTTGGAAAGCTCTGAACGTCATAACGAAGGGTAAATCAGCACCCGAAATCCCATCTCATATGTCAGCTGATATATTAAATAACCATTTCTTAACGACAGCCGAAATATTGGCATTGTCAGCTGCAAATAACAGTAAGCCATATGAAGTGCCGAGTTTTCTCAGAGAACACTTTAAAAAAACAACAACTATATCAAATACTTTCACCATCCCTAATATTACAGCTGAGGAAGTCGGCAGATATATTTCTAGCATGCCGAACAAAAGGTCTGCTGGCATTGATGGTATTGATAATGAAACCCTAAAAATCTCATTACCGTATACAGTAGAATCACTAACATATATTTTCAAACTCTGCATAAAGCAAAGTACATTTCCAATCATTCTTAAAGAAGCAAAGGTAATCCCAATCCCTACAAATAAAGATATTGAAGATATTAATAACTATCGTCCAATCTCCCTTCTGTCAGCTTTGTCAAAACCCCTTGAAAAGCGCATTCAAAAACATCTCCTTGATTTTCTGGAAAAAGGTAAATTACTTAATATTCACCAGTCTGGTTTTAGACCGAAACATTCTTGTCAGTCAGCACTGACACATATTGTAGACAGATGGCTGGAATCAATCAATAAAAGCCTGATGTCAGGAGCAGTTTTCTTAGACCTTAAAAAGGCGTTTGACCTTGTGGACCATGACATTCTCCTAAATAAACTAGCCGTTTATCACTTGGACGCAACCGCTATAGCATTCTTCCGATCATATCTCGAAGACAGAATTAATGGTGTACGCCCATGGAAGATAATCTAAGCAACAAAAAAAAAAGTGTAAAATACGGCGTCCCCCAGGGATCTATTTTGGGCCCTCTTCTATTCATACTATTTATTAATGATCTACCGTTGCATATCACTAATTCTGACGTTAATTGTAATCTATTTGCTGACGATACGAGTCTTCATGTTTCTGGCAAAAAATGACGGACATTAACCATAGTTTACAATGCCGTCTCAATGAGGTATCTGACTGGTGTAGACAGAACCATATGGTTCTTCACCCAGCAAAAACAAAGAGTATCTTAATCGCCACGCAGCAAAAACATCAACGCCGATTACAGCCATTACAATTACAATTAAACACTGAACCTGTTGAACAAGTCACTGAGCGTAAATTCTTAGGAAGACATGTTGATGAACAACTATGCTGGGAGACTCTTATAAATGCTGTTTGTAAGATCATTGCTAAAAACACTTTCTTATTGTCCCAGCTTAGACATGTAACGGATACAAATACCCGTAAATTGTTTTTTCATGCTCATATAAAGTCCCATGTTGATTATGTCTCCACAGTGTGGGACGGTTGCAGTGATGTCCACATGAAGAGATTAAACTCCATATACAAAAGAGCTGTAAAAATGATAGATAGACGCCTCATCCCTACCACAGACAAATTTAGACATTTAAACATTCTCGGTCTGCGTCAGCAACTTACACTAAACAAATGCGTCTATATGCATAAGATACTGAATAATATGACACCCCAGTATCTAATCACTAAATTTATATCTCACCAAGAACGTGAACGGACCTCGAGAAACAATACCTTACCCCTACCACTGCCAAGAATTGACCTTTTTAAAACTAGTATGTCATTCTCTGGTCCGTTTGCTTGGAATTCTATCCCTGCACATTTGAAAACTATTACCTCACCAGGAAGTTTTAAAACAAAACTTTTTGATTACCTGATGAGTCAGACTTAGTACGTTTCTCAGGTACTGTAATATTTCCTGTACCTCATGTATTTCATACAGATGGTTTTTATATGTGTGTGCGCATGTGCGTGTGTGTGCTCGTGTTTGTTTGTGCGTGTGGGTGTATGTGTGAGCGGCGCGCGCGCGTGCGTGCGTCTGTGCATGTGTGTGTGATGAGTATTATTTTTTTTCTGTATATAATGATGCTATTGGGTTTTGTATGTACATATATCTTTTATAGTTTCCCTTCTTTTTTATCATGTAGTTAGCAACGGCAAGTTTGTAAAATGACGATTTGTTTTCTGTCAAAACTTTTTACCGTTGAAAAATAAAGTTTCATCATCATCTCTCTCTCTCTCTCTCTCTCTCTCTCTCTCTCTCTCTCTCTCTCTCCTCTCTCTCTCTCTCTCTCTCTCTCTCCCCCCTCTCCCCCCTCTCTCTCTCTCTCTCTCTCTCTCTCTCTCTCTCTCTCTCTCTCTCTCTCTCTCTCTCTCTCTCTCTCTCTCTCTCTCTCAGGTTTTCCATGTAGGAATCAACAGTTGCAGTGTCAACCAGAGTCCAGTTGCAAGTGACACGTGGCTACAGTTAATCCGTCTGGTGTCCGCAGCCTTCCCACGGGCTACGACCCAGGCCTCTCCCATCATCCCTCCTTTCAGCAGTCACCACACCCTGTCACGACCTGCGCGCCAGTCCAACTTCATCCTAAAACAGGCCTGTCAACTAACAAACACGCAGTTTGTTGACCATACCTCTACCTTCCTGACCCAAAACGGCGCCCCCAAGCAGGTCATGTACAGGCGTGACAACACCATGACCCACACTAGTGACGAGGGCACTAAGCTGATCGCTCTCAAGATCCGTTACGGCGACCCTCCCCGTGGCCCCCACCACCAACAGAGAGACGCCGGGGGGGCACAGTCAACGGGGCGGGTCCAACCCACTTATCAGCCGTAACGGGTCACGTGGCGAGAGAGGGCAGTAAGACGACTCTTCGTCAGCCCGTGGCGGATCGCAGCCCTTAATGTCTGCCGTCCCGGGCCGCCTGCAGTCCCCGCCATCCACACGCCAAACGTCGACCAGCCAGCTTAGCCAACCGCCATCGAGCAACGTGTTGGGGCGACAAAATCTCCAAGTACACCAAAGCCCCCAGATCCTCTCTTCAGATTTCCCGCTACTAGTGCCAGCAGGAACTCCAGTAGCCGCACCTCCCACCAACGCCTGGTTCCAGAGTCACTGAGCGGAGACCAAGACGGCCCTGGATCTCAAAAACCTGCTCCAGTTGCTGGCGCAGTTTCTTAGGCCGTTTGTCTGAAGGACATCCCGCTACCTCTTTTACTTCCAGGGCCAAGCTGCACAGACTTTAGAATGTCATCCCTACACTGTGTACACACGAAGAGCGATGGATGGACGTTTACTGCTCTAAAGTTATGTCTGATCAGTTTTCGCCCTGCAGGGCGCACAACTGGTCGGGAATTGCCTTTCTGCTTTCATGGTCAATCAGTCGCTCCTACTGATTAGCGCTGGAAGTAAAAAGGGTATGCGTATACAAACCCGTGGGTCGTGTATGTGCATGTGCATGTGTGTGTGTGTGTGTGTGTGTGTGTGTGTGTGTGTGTGTGTGTGTGTGTGTGTGTGTGTGTGTGTGTGTGTGTGTGTGTGTGATGGCATGAGTTTGCGTGAAGGTGTCATCAACCTCGCTTGTGAAATTACATAAATTCGGCGACGACTTACTCAGGCTAGCTGCTGATGGTTGTCATAGTTACTTAGGATTAACCGCTTTTTTGTGACAGAGACACATGAACGATGACCACATCTGATGACAGAGACACATGAACGATGACCACATCTGATGACCACATCTGATCATTAGTGAACTACTGCTCTGTGAAACAGTGTTCTAGTACAGTGAACAAACTGTAAACTATTCGTGTAATTTGTTATTAATGACCGGAATCCGCTTTGTCGGGCAGTCAAAACACCCGACTCACAGTGCACGATCATTGCGTCAATTCTTTTGACTAGAAACCTTACTTAAGGTCTCAGGTGACTGAGATTATCGTCTGTCTTACATTTTCAATGAAAAGCGAGTGTGTTGCTATAACATATGGACTTCGTTACACACGAACTCTGACATAAACGCTTTCTTTATAGCGGGCTTTTCTCAGATCGTACACTTGTTGAGACTAAAGTCGACTTAGTCTTTATTTGTTTCATCTGATATTTTACTTGTAAATGTAATTTCTTTCCTGGTTTAACTGCGTAACCTTCTACTATTTGTATCCTGTACCTTAGTTTTGTCCCCTGGTTCTTTACCTTATTATCTGAACATGATTTATACAACTATGAACAGGCCCTCGAAAAACTGAAGGCCAAAAATTTCGTTTCGGTCACCTAAACGTCTACCACCTGGCAAACAATGTTCAGGATGTCTGTGTTTATGTTATTGCCCCCAACTGTTTCCATCTATTTGGTTTAACTGAGACTCGTTTGGCCGCCCACATCAGTGATGAAGCCATCGCCATACCGAATTATTCTATTATCAGGAGAGACCCGTCAGTACAGGGTGAGACAGGTGTAGCGGTATATATCCATCAATCCATTCTACACATAACCCGCAGGCGACAAGACCTAGAAACTGATTATGTAGAATGTATTTGGGTAGAAATCAAAAACTCTAAAACCCCGACCTTACTTGTATCGAAACCCCGCAGCCACCTTTGAGTGGTACGATAGCTATTTACACATGATCGACTTTTAGTATACTCTCTTCTAACCTACAGCTAGCAAGTTTAAAAAAAAACAAAAAAACAACAGGTTCACCACTGTAACGCACGCAGACTCTCCCTAGTCACACGTACAGACTCTCGGCACAACAGACGCATGCACCGCCACTGACTCAGACGGGCGCATTCACGCGGTACAACTCAAACACTAGCTCTCTCTCTCTCTCTTCTAGGCCCTTTTACTCTTACAAAACAAATAACGTAAACTCAAAACATTCTTTACACCATACACTTCTCACTACAAGCACATCAACACCGCATACACATACACAACGTAAAAGCCAGGCTAGGTAATTGTCCTCACAATCCAACCTGTTTCACTGGTGTTATCGTTCTGCAGCGTTCTGTTCTTCCACGTCTAGGCGTGTAGTTTCTCACGTCGCACGCTTCTGAGTAGTCCCCCGTTTCTCGTACCGTGGACGTCCTCCTGACTCGCTCCCGTAGCGCAGTCTCTGATGACCCGGGTGTCTATGCACCGGTCGCTCACTCCTGGAGTGGTGAAATGACCTCACAATAGGTCCTCTGGCGGCAGCCTCCGTTGACTGGCGTCTCGGCGTCACGTCGCTCCGCTCCACTCAAGAACTCTGTACACAAAGTCCTGACATCATAACACTTGCAACACACACACACAACTTGAATAATAATGAGGTACCTTAAGTAACCTGGTTGATACACATAACTCTCACACGTTCATTCACACACACGTACACCACAACACGAACTACTTTCTCAACACACCATAACTCTGTCTCTACAGCTCTAGTTAGACTGAGCTGCGGCCTAACACTCCGTGCAATTTGACACAAGACAAACCGCTGACAAGACCGTACCATACAAAAACCCTGTGTGAACTTTATGCATGGGCATAGAGCTTCATCACAACAGCTAACATAACGTTATTTTTTCTTTTACGAAAGAAACTATCTTCTCGTTAATACCCGCATGCTTTTTCATAAACAGTGTTTGCATAAGCCTGCTGTTTGTCCCGGAGCTGGGGTAGGCAATCTAGGCCCTGCGTCGGTCCCACCTCTAAGTGGTTTGCCGGTGGCTATCTGGGCCCTGCGTCGGTCCCACCTCTGAGTGGTTTGCCGGTGGCTATCTGGGCCCTACGTCGGTCCCACCTCTAAGTGGTTTGCCGGTGGCTATCTAAGCCCTGCGTCGGTCCCACCTCTGAGTGGTTTGCCGGTGGATATGTAGGCCCTGCGTCGGTCCCACCTCTGAATGGTTTGCCGGTGGCTATCTGGGCCCTGCGTCGGTCCCTTCCTCTGAGTGGTTTGCCGGTGGCTACCTGGGCCCTACGTCAGTCGGTCCCACCTTTGAGTGGTTTGCCGGTGGCTATCTGGACCCTGCGTCGGTCCCACCCCTGAGTGGTTTGCCGGTGGCTATCTGGGCCCTGCGTCGGTCCCCACCTCTGAGTGGTTTGCCGGTGGCTATCTGGGCCCTGCGTCGGTCCCACCTCTGAGTGGTTTGCCGGTGGCTATCTGGACCCTGCGTCGGTCCCACCTCTGAGTGGTTTGCCGGTGGATATTTAGGCTCTGCGTCGGTCCCACCTCTGAGTGGTTTGCCGGTGGGTATTTAGGCTCTGCGTCGGTCCCACCTCTGAGTGGTTTGCCGGTGGGTATTTAGGCTCTGCGTCGGTCCCACCTCTGAGTGGTTTGCCGGTGGCTATCTGGGCCCTGCGTCGGTCCCACCTCTGAGTGGTTTGCCGGTGGCTATCTGGGCCCTGCGTCGGTCCCACCTCCGAGTGGTTTGCCGATGGCTATCTGGGCCCTGCGTCGGTCCCCTCCTCTGAGTGGTTTGCCGGTGGCTATCTGGGCCCTGCGTCGGTCCCACCTCTGAGTGGTTTGCCGGTGGCTCTATAGGCCCTGAGTCGGTCCCACCTCTGAGTGGTTTACCGGTGGCTATCTAGGCCCTGCGTCGGTCCCACCTCGATACTCATAGCTAGCGTGTGTTATAGATGTAGGCAGTCTGTTCCAGAAAGATGCGCCTGAGAAAGATACACTGGTTTTAAATAGATCTATCCTGGGGCGAGGTGTAATAAAGTTTCGTCTTGAAGTAGAATAACCTGAACTTGCCTTGGTAAAGAGCTTACACAGATATTCTGGGTGAATCTCATTCCAGATTTTATACATAACCACACCCTTGTTTAAGAGGTGATGCTTGCTAAGAGGTAGCATTTTCAGTTTTTCAAGTCTTTCGTCAGTTGTCAGGGCTGAATCAGGCAGGATATGTTTCGCTGCTCTCCGAAGCCTCTTCAAATGTATTTCACCGCTGCCATCCCATATCGTGGACGCATAATCGATGTGGGATTTGACATGTGCATCGTAAAATAACTTGCGGGCATCAACATCGATAAAGTACTTCAACTTTGAAAGCATAAAAACATTTCTGGCAACAGTTTTACTACAGCATTTATGTGCGATTGCCACTTCATCTGGTTCATCAACAATTACACCAAGTAATCGGTGTTCCGTGACCTGATTAACGATGTCATTATGGATGGTCAGGCTGAGTGTAAGTGGCTTGAGCTGGTGCTTCTGACGGGTTGCTATCGTCATGCATTCCGTTTTGGAAGGATTTAAAATCATTTCATTGTTTGTGCACCAAGTGGAAATTTCGCTCAAACCCTGCTGCAAACGGCCATTTAAAGAATCAATACTCTTGTCCGGGGTGTGAATTGTGGCGTCATCAGCGAATAAATCACATGAAATTTTGTCGCTAGTCAAATGTAGCGGTAGGTCATTTATAAAGAGGCGAAACAGAAGAGGCCCTAGGACTGAACCCTGGGGAACTCCCCGTGTTACTAATCCGCTTGAGGAGTATGATCCATTGACCATGACGCGCTGCTGTCTGTCGCTAAGATATGAGGCGAAAAGTGGAGTTGTGCTATGGTGGTAAAGAGATTTCTGGCTGTAGTTATTTGAGGAAGAAATGCAATAAATACATCGCCAGTAAATTCGCCCTGATTTATTGAGTGTAGCCACACATCAGTTAGACGTGCTAGGGCCGTGAGAGAGAGAGAGAGAGAGAGAGAGAGAGAGAGAGAGAGAGAGAGAGAGAGAGAGAGAGAGAGAGAGAGAGAGAGAGAGAGAGAGAGAGAGAGAGAGAGAGAGAGAGAGAGAGAGAGCGAGAGAGAGAGAGAGAATGACAATGACAATGACAATGATCCTTTATTTGACAACGGTAAAAGTTTTGGTAGTAACAACCATTTTTCGAACTTGCCGTTGCTAATCTACTGATTACAGAGTTACTATCGTACTAATTGTTTTCTACTACTAAGAAGGAAAAAAAATTACATGACACAGCACAAGCCAAGAATGAAAAAAAAATAATAATAATATAAATAATAATAATGTTGGGGGGGAAGTGACATAGGAATTACCAACTTTACTGGTCGGGCATAATGACATGTTGTGAGGTTTAATTAAAATAATATAATAAGAATACACACAACCTAATACGCATACATAACGCATGCACATTTGAGCACGCCACTCTCTATCTCTAATATACACGTGCGCACACGCACACACACGCTTACGCGGCTTAAGCTAGTCAGTCATATGAGTAGCTGGCTACATACGAGCTGTACCGAATAAATATGAGCCATCAGTCGAAACCTGTGGTACACGCAATTAATGATCTAATGAGAAATAGTATTTTTCAATATGTGCACAGTCACGGGGATGCTGCTGACAAAAATAAGTACTTGATGAGACTGACTTTAAACGAGGAGAAAGTAGCTGATGTCGTGACGTTTCTAGGCAAGGCATTCCAAAGACTAGAGCCAGAGAACGTCAAACTCGTTTTATAGAGATCAATTCTAGGTCGCGGCACAATAAGGGATTTTCTTGATCTGGAGTATGTTGATGACTGGACGGTAAATAGCGATGTGATATATCGGGGTAGCTTATCGTTTAATGCCTTGAACATAACCATTCCCTTATTGTAAATTAGATGATCTTTCAGGGGCAGAATTTTTAAGGCTGCCAATTTTTGGTCAGTAGTTAAGCTGGGATCAGGGAGTATTAGTTTGGCAGCTCTCCGATGTAGAGAGTTCAATCTTTTCAAATTGACATCTCTCGAACCATCCCACACAGTAGAAGCATAGTCTATATGCGATCTAATATGGGCATTGAAGAACAGTTGACGTGTCTCCATATCAGTAATGTGTTTAAGTTTTGCTAAGATGTACAGATTTCTGGAGACAATTTTACAAACGTTACTGATGTGTAGCTGCCACCTAAGCCCCTTGTCCACCGTGACTCCTAGCAGGCGATGGTTAGTAACTTGGCTGATGGTTTTGCCTTGGAGGGACAGACTGAGTGAGAGAGAGCCAAGCTGGTGTTTTGGGCGGGTGCTAATTACCATGCTCTCCGTTTTTACCGGGTTTAAAATCATAATATTATGACTGCACCATTCATCAATATCTTGCAGTGTGTTTTGAATGAATGAATCAACTTTATTGTTCCAAATACATGTTGACACGTACAGGAAAATTTGTTTCGCCACCTCAGGTGCAACTCGCAATCACCCACACTCACACAACAGTTCACACACAACACTGAAATGGACAGTGGCTCGGGACGGGTGAAGCCCGTCGCCAAGGCGTCTCATGGCCGGCGCCAGCGGCCCCAACCCGACCTGAACCTCCCTAACACAAAGCAAACTAAGGACAGCCCTATCATAGTATCTCTTAAACACATAATATAATGTTTTTAAACTTTCTGCTTGGCTGAGACTAGTTACACAAATGAGAAATACGCATCAACAAAACAAAAAGACGAATTATACTTTCACAGTTGCTACCTGGGGGCCCGTCGCTATAAGAACAGCGCCGGCTATTAGACATTCGCTCCGGCATAAACATAAACAGTCACCACCTTAATCATGTTATAACTTAACTAATATATAATTTCACACCTACTTATTTTTCAGCAATAAATAGTAATGACTACAATATTAACGTAAAAGCTGTCCAAAATTGTTTCTAAAGCACAGTACACACATCCACACGCTGTTAAGTCAGTGTTGTAAGAAATACAGTCACTGTGTTGGGGAGGTGTCCGTCATCACGTCACTCTGTGGAATGTGGGGCCCGAAGCCTGCCGGCACTCCATCGCTGCGCACACTCACGCTACTCCTCAGGCAGTGATGTTGCGCGTGGCGTGGGAAGAGCCACTCCTGAGATGCTTGAAATGGGAGAAAAGCACGTTGGTTCTTTGCCACAGCATAATGCGCGCTGTTCTTCTGAGATCGGAATTCCCGGCCGATGGCACTAACAAAAATCAGCCAGCGTGTATAAACTAGCATTGCACTGACGGCGGACTCTACTGAGAATCCAATTAACAGCCACAGCACAACAATTCCCAAAAGTCATCAAAAAGAAGCACCAGTCATGATGTAGTATTGCAGGGCCCGAAATTATATATCAAACAAAGACACAATGACTACTAGTCTGCGGGTGGCGACCATTTCTACCGGAGCGGGCGGCCTGTAGGTGTTGCATGGCCGCCATCTTGTCTTCTTTGCAGTCGTGAATTGATGTTTGATATATCCTTATCTGGCGTGTGTACAGCAGCATCATCTGCAAACATATCACATGTAACGCTTTCATTTTTTATCGCAAGAGGAAGATCATTTATGAACAAGCAGAATAGAAGGGGACCAAGAATAGAGCCCTGTGGTATGCCATGCTTCACTAAACCTTGATTCGAGTATGAGCCATTTAGTAATACCTTTTGTTTTCTACCTTCGAGGTAGGATTTGAGAAACGACGCCGAGTTGTTGGTGTACATGGATACTTTCTTGATCAGTATTTCGTGGTTTACTAGATCAAAGGCTTTACGAAAATCTAGAAACATGACTCCTGTAAGTTTTGAGTCGTTGATGGAAGATGACCAGGTGTCTATCATCCGTATCAGCGCAGTGTGACATGAGTGTTCTGATCTGAAGCCCGACTGCAATTAATAGATTAATTTTCGGCTTTCCAGGTATATAGATAGATGCTTGTAAATATGCCGTTCTAAGGGCTTGGACAGAACAGGTAGAAGTGATATGGGCCTAAAATTATTAATTTCACTAAGATCTTTAGATTTAGGTAGAGGTATTACTTTCGCGTCTTTAAATGCGTCTGAAAAACAATTAAAATTTGTTACGATTGTGGTTGTGTTATCCTGTGAGAGCGTGCGTGTGTTGATCGTAGGTAACGATCCGATGTTTATTTGAGCTATCACGGTTACGTTTCACGTGTCTTTTTAGTAAGATTTTCTTTTGTTCGTGAGTAGAGCCGATTTCATTTTGTTAAGTTTAGTCCGGAACGTTCTAGGAAGGTCGCACTGTCTAGTGGCCTTGTAAGTGTCACGTCGGTTAGTTGACATCGCAACATTTTCGCTACTTTTAGTTTTCCTGTGCGCGTGAAGTAAGCAGCCGTGTTTTTGTAGCCTGTTATATTTTTTTTCTGGAAAGTTCATGTTAATGAGTTTCGGCTGCGTGTTTCGTTCTGATTGGTTGAGTTGTATGATTTCTGTAGAAGATTCTGGAATTTGATAGTATATATAAGGAGGGCGCTGGGAAAGCCCGGTCGTACATTGTCTTGCTTTGTCAGTTGTAGAGACACGTAGTTTATTGCGAGAGACGCTGTGTATGAGAAACTTTGTGTCGCAGTGTGGACATAGCAGAAGAGACTTTGTATCAGTAGTTTGTGCATTTGAAAGTGCATTCCTGTGTGGATATCGCATCGCTGAATTAAATATTGTTGGAACTGTTACTCCAGTATTGTCTACATCCTTAAGCCACGTGTGACGGATTGCAGCTGAACGAGGTTTATTTTAAAGAACTCTACGTGTGTGTGTCTGGTGTGTTTATCATACTTCGTCTACAACTCCACCACGTAACAAAATTTAATACAGAGGTTGTAGATATAAGTGATACTCTCTACAATGTATGGGAGGGATATCTTGAGTATTTTCGAACTAATCTCATCCAGTCCTGATGATTTTTTATTTTCCAAGGATGTAATTAATTTACCAACTTCATGGACCGCTATAGTGGGTATGATGAAAGGTTTTGTGCCGGCAGTTCTCTGCTTGCAGAAATCGACTAAGTTGTCCGGGCATACATAGTCATGCGACTCAGTTCCCGGCGGGATTAATGATTCTGCTACAGAGACGAAGTGGCTGTTGAAGCTGTTTGCTGTGAGATGCGGCGGTAAAGGAGTTGTGCTTTTATTCGTGCCTCTAGTAACTAAATTTATCGCACGCCATATTGTGGCACAGTCTTTACTTTCGTGAATAACTTTATCGAAAAGTAATTTCTTTGCCTTCAGACCCCATGGATTTTATTCGATTACGTTCTTTCTTGTAATCGGTGAAACGCTTCTCTCTTCTCAGCTCGTCCCTGTGCTCCATGGCCTCGATAAGATCCGCAGTCAGCCAGGATTTTAAAGTGGCGTATTTAACTCTTTGTTGTCTCAAGGGCGCGTGTTTATCTAGCACTCTGAGAAAGATGTGATACCACGTATCTAGTGCTTTATTTAGGTCGGTTTCAGAGAGAGAGAGAGAGAGAGAGAGAGAGAGAGAGAGAGAGAGAGAGAGAGAGAGAGAGAGAGAGAGAGAGAGAGAGAGAGAGAGAATATGAATCAATGATCATTGAATCAATGAAACTTTATTTTACAACGGTTAAGGCATTGACAAACCTGCCGTTGCTAACAACTACACGACTACTATATATACGTGCACATACATATAAGTAAAACACAAGGAGTACTAAAGACAGGAGATGGCTTTGCTACTTCCAGGAGTAACTAGCAAAGGCCAGTGCCTCTCACAGAGCCAAGACTGCACGCTGGCTCAGTGAGCTATTTTTAGCTCTGCGTCAGCAATGCCCCGGCAAAGCTCCTGCGCATTAATACGTCCCTAATACTAAGTGAAAATAAATAGATGATTAAATAATTTACCTAAGAATAGTATTATTTAAGAATTTTCCTACTTGTAAATACTGAAATTTAACATACCTAATGAGGTAGAAATCCTTTAAATCCTTTATTAATCAGTGTATACAATGTGGCACTATTTTTCACCTCGCAAGGGCCAAACAGGAAAGGAGTGCAGTTTCTACTCACATGGCGGGCGTTTGTTATTTGCATTTTCTCTTCTCTTGTGTTTTGTGAAATTGCTCATGTTCTAGGCTTCATCATGCCTAACAAATGTGGTGTTGCAAAGTGTACTGGAAATTACAATGAATCAAACAAGTGTAGGGTGTTTAAATTGCCCAAAGACGAAGTAGACAGACAGAAATGGATAGCTGTTCTTCCCCTACGAGAAAACTTTGTTGTTGATGCAGCCAAGTTTTACATAATTATGTGAAAGACATTGGCCTTCTGACACACCAATACCAGGTGGATCTACAAGACCAACACAGCCTCCGAGTATTTTTGATGTACCTATTTCATGTTTGCCAACCCCAAAACCTCCTCCTCGTCAATCAAAACAAGAAGATAAGCAATTGCAGCACTTCCTCAAAAAGGACAAAATAACATCATTTTCTTTGTGCCTGAAAAAGAACTGAAGAAGTATGACAACATTGTTATTTCAAGAACTGATGACAGGTTTGTTTGCCTCTTCGTGTCAAAGGATTTCACAGAATGTGAGTCGGCGATCATAGTTGAGAATAAGGCAACACTTTGCTCTCCTCTCATTCTCACTGCATACAAGAAAGAAATCCGAGTACCTCTTGGAAAAATTTTGCATCCAAACAATGGATTATCTTCTTACGCCCAGTTCCACGAAGCAGTTCACACGGTCAGGAATTACTTCATTCCTACTGTTGACAGGATTCTTGAAATGGCAGCAGTTCTCGAACAACTGGAATTCCAAGACAGCAAGCAGCAAAAAAAAAAAAAAAATAATAATAAAAAAAAAAATTGAGTTCATCACGCATCAGCTGAAACTTCTGTGTGAAAAACGTTATTCCACCCAAGATTACTGCTTTGCTGTAGAATCTGTTCCTAATTGCTCGTTTGAATTTCTGAGAGAATACCTGATGATGCCCAACAAAAGGAAGGTGCAAGCAGTGATTTCTTCTGTGAACCTAGATGGAGTGCTACTGAAGACATTCCAGAAGATCAACAAACCGCAGCAAAAGAATGCACTCTTGCTTGTTGATGAAGTCAAGATTCGCCCTACACTTGCCTTCTCCGGCGGTGTTCTGAGTGAAATGGCTGCAAACGAACCTGATTCAAAGGCAACATCTATGCTCTGCATAATGATGAAGTGCATCCACAGAGAGCCCAGTGTCATGGTCTCAGTCACACCAGTGCACAAGCTGACTGCTGCTTTCCAGTTCCAAAAAGTGAGACAAGCGGCTGCTATTGTTGAAGAAGCAGGTGGGAATGTGGTTGGGTCAATCACAGACAATCACAAGATCAATCAGCAATACTGCAGACTGTTTGATCGACCTACAGACTCAAAATGTCCGGCCACTGCAATCCATCCTCTCGATGAAACCCGCAAATGGTACCTAGTTGTTTGATACTGTGCATCTTCTGAAGTGCATCAGAAGCAATTGGATATCAGGTAAGAATTTGTTTAATTTTTTTTTTATTATTTATTTATTTATTTTTTGCTTAAGAATCCTAATTTATCTAATAATTTACTGGCATGTTTGATGAAACATTTCAATTTTAGAGATTGATTTTATAAATTTAATATTTCATTTAAATTGTGTTTTTTATACATGTGTGACGTGGCTGTATAATTATTAATATTCATAGAACATTACAGAAACAAAAGATCTATTTAATATAAATGGAATCTAAATATTGGAGAAAAGACCAAATGACTAATTTCTAAGAACAAAATGAAGTCATCATTATATTAAATGTTGTGTGCATATTGTTTATTTCAGAAAAATGCCAGATTGACCTTCGGTGATGAACAACCCACTGGATATGAAGAAGCTGTATGAATCAGAGAAAAACAGCATCTTGAAGACGACACCACTCACACAAGATTCAGTTCAACCTTCAAAGCTGCAGCTACAGAATGTCAGACACGTTCTAAAAGTATTCAATGAGAACGTGGTTGCAGCACTGAGAATCCAAGGGTCCCAAGATACAGCAGATTTCATTCAAAGTGTGCTGAATTGGTAGAATCATGTAAACGTGTCATCCAAAGGCCAAGACGCCTGACTCAAGGATCCCCACCGGGCAGTGCAAGTGTCATCATCTACAACCCTGGACCAAGGAGTACTCAATTCAGAGGATTTGTAAGAAAACGGAATACTCATTTCCACTTCAAATATTAGCATGGCAGGTTTACTTGCAACAACGTCTCTTCTAATTAACAGTATCAAATATGCCTTATCATGACCCATTACATAAGGTTTTGGTCACAAAAAAAATCTTGTATGACATAGTTTAGTACTTTTAAATTTTAAATAAACCTTGCCACTAAACAGTTAGCGGCTTTGTTACGTGGTGGAGTTGTAGTGGAAGTATGATAAACACACCAGACACACACGCACGTAGAGTTCTTTTAAATAGACATCATTCAGCTGCAATCCGTCAACCGTGGCTTAAGGATGTAGACAAAACTGGAGTAACAGTTCCAACAATATTTAATTCAGCGATGCGATATCCTCACAGTAATGCTCTTTCAAATGCACAAACTACCGAATACAAAGTCTCTTCTGCTATGTCCATACTACGACTCAAAGTTTCTCATACACAGCGTCTCTAGCAATAAACTGCGTATCTCTACAACTGACAAAGCAAGACAATGTACTAACGGGCTTTCCCAGCGCCCTCCTTATATACACTATCAGAATCTAGAATCTTCTACGGAAATCATGAACTCAAACAACCAGAACGAAACGCGCAGCCGAAACTCATTAACATGAATTTTCCAGAAACAATATATCAGGCTACAAAAACACGACTGCTCACTTCAGCTCTAAATTCTAGCATATAATAAAGACACATAAAAGTATGGTATCCCTATCTATGATAGCTCAAAAAGGTACGAGAACATTCCCAAACAAAACAAAGGGCTGCTCAATACACGCGCACAGGAAAAAAAATAGCAAAAATGTTGCGATGTCACCTAACCGACGTGACACTTACGAGGCCACTAGACAGTGCGACCCTTCTACAACGTTCCGGACTAAACTTGACAAAACGAAATCGGCTCTACTCACGAACAAAAGAAAATCTTACTAAAAAGGCACGAAATCATAACCGTGATAGCTCAAATAAACAACATATCGTTACCTACGAATACCACATGTACGCTCTCACAGGATAACACAACCACAATCGTAAGAGGCTTAATAGTCTGTAAATAACACTTAAGGCAGAGGCATGCAATGGCCTTCCCTAGCACAGGCTGGGCATCAGAAGCCCATCTCCTGTCTTTAGTACTCCTTGGTAAAACATAATACTTGCAGACAATTGACAACACTGTTCACATAGGCAGACATACTCATAAACTCTCAGACACCCCCTCATCCCCCCTCGCCCCTCCACACACACACACACACACACACACACACACACACACACACACACAAACACACACACACACACACACACACACACACACACACACACACACACACGCACACACACATACACACACACAGGGCTAAATAGTTCAAATGAGAGAGAGAGAAGAGAACAGAGAATACATCATTACCATTGCCGGTCAGTGACGTTATATGTGGATTTTGTTTGTTTGTTTGTTGTTTTTTGTTTTCGCTTATGCCTTTCCTTTATTCATCTTGCAGTTTCAGGCTCTACGTCATGTCCTTAAAGTCTGTGGTTGTGAATCTAACGGATCTAGGACGTAAGGTATAAAATACAGAAACAGAGATGAGATATTGTGCTTGTTTCATTTCCTGTCCGTTGCCATTAGAGCTAGCCCGGATGTTTATTGAATTCTTGTTGAAGACACTACAGAACAAAATGTATATCCGTCCCGAAAAGATACGTAAGAACTTTCCGTTTATCCGCCCTCCCCCCCCCCCCCCTTCCTCCCCCAACCTACCCCGTCCCTTTGTATTTCCCCGGAGATGCTCCGCTTTCACTGAGCGTCATCAGCGTGGAGCAGCGAGCACAGATCATCGGCACCTCCCGTCATTCAGGGACTCAAGTCTCAGCAGCACCTCCCTTTTGCTGTCCGCCGGACCTTATTCTGCTCACTGGGTGGGCGTGCAGGGGGGTTGACTGCAGGCGAGCAAGATGAGATTGGCGTTCTTTGACTGTGAGTGAAGTTTGTCCGATCCACGGGTCTGGCGCTGACAATTCTGTTACATCACACAACAGTGCTACGGCAGCAGGAAAACCCACTCCCCGCACTCAGTCCGGCCATCTTGAAGCTAAAGTAAGTCACGCGGGTGTAAATGTTTAAATGCCAGACGTACAAACATCATCATCACCACCATCATCGTCGTCTTAATCATCATAATTATCACCATCATCATCCTCATCCAGTGTATTCTGTAGACTCTTTATCTCAAAAGTGGCTCAATGCACCGCCGTGAGCAAATCGAAACAAGCATGACGTAAAGCATGCGCCCCTGATTGACGCCCTGAACACATGCAGTCCGATCACGTGATGCTGAGGACAAGCGCATGCCTACATGCAGTCCGATCACGTGATGCTGAGGACAAGCGCATGCCTACATGCAGTCCGATTAAGATGAAGCCGGCAATACAGAGGGTAAGACAGAGATGAAGCCAGCAATACAGAGGGTAAGACAGAGATGAAGCCGGCAATACAGAGGGTGAGACAGAGATGAAGCCAGCAATACAGAGGGTAAGACAGAGATGAAGCCGGCAATACAGAGGGTAAGACAGAGATGAAGCCGGCAATACAGAGGGTAAGACAGAGATGAAGCCGGCAATACAGAGGGTAAGACAGAGATGAAGCCGGCAATACAGAGGATAAGATGGAGATGAAGCCGGCAATACAGAGGGTAAGACAGAGATGAAGCCAGCAATACAGAGGGTAAGACAGAGATGAAGCCAGCAATACAGAGGGTAAGACAGAGATGAAGCCGGCAATACAGAGGATAAGACGGAGATGAAGCCGGCAATACAGAGGATAAGATGGAGATGAAGCCGGCAATACAGAGGGTAAGACAGAGATGAAGCCGGCAATACAGAGGATAAGACGGAGATGAAGCCGGCAATACAGAGGATAAGACAGAGATGAAGCCGGCAATACAGAGGATAAGATGGAGATGAAGCCGGCAATACAGAGGATAAGACAGAGATGAAGCCGGCAATACCGAGGATAAGACAGAGATGAAGCCGGCAATACAGAGGGTAAGACTGAGATGAAGCCGGCAATACAGAGGATAAGACAGAGCAACCAGAGGCACAGATCCTCATCAGTTTCGGCACGTGCCGGAGCGCATGAAGATCTCAGTCTCTTGCACTTTGATATTGTTATGTTAAGTTAGTAAAAGGTACAATGTAGATCTATGGACCTGCATGATATCGTGTTATGTTGTCAGTGAAAGGTACAATGTAGATCTATGGACCTGCATGATGTGTTACGTTAAGTCAATAAAAGGTACAATATTGATCCATGGATCTGCGATGCAGGCATTTCAGTAATAGGAACAATGTTGATCTATGGACCTGCATGATGCTGTTTGTTATGTTACGTCAGTGAAAGAGACAATGCAGATCTATGGATCTAATGTGGCTGATAACGAGGTGTCTATTTGCTGGCCGCCCAGTGTGGTGCCATCTCTATTGTAGCCTGAACTGAAGGAATCAAATGTAGATCTTTGGCCGCCCAATGTGGTGCTATCTCTATTGTAGCCAGAAGGAATCTGATGTAGATCTATGGCCGCCCAGTGTGGTGTCATCTCTATTTGTAGTTGGAAGGAATCTGATGTAGATCTGTGGCCGCCCAGTGTGGTGCCATCTCTACGTTAGCCGGAAGGAATCCGATGTAGAACTATGGCCGCCCAGTGTGGTGCCATCTCTATTGTAGCTAGAAGGACATCTGTCATCCAGCAACACACACGGTAATGGCGCGCGCTTTGTTGTCAGACAAATTATAAAAACCGCATCATCTCCTGTGCTCGTCTTACAGACGCCGGCAACACGCTAAAAACTGGCCCGGATTGCAAGGTAAAAACTGGCCCGGATTGCAAGGTATTGCAAGGTAAAAACTGGCCCGGATTGCAAGGTAAAAACTGGCCCGGATTGCAAGGTAAAAACTGGCCCGGATTTCACTGCCTTTTATTAATGCGTTGTTTACCGTAGTTGTGGGACTCGTGTTGCTAAAGCGCGGGCCACCCTGGGACAAAAACGGTTTGTGAGTTGTCCGCTAGATATAGCGCTAGTAACGTTATAGAGAAAAGTGGCTCTAGGCTAGATACAGCGCTAGTAACGTTATAGAGAGAAGTGTGGCTCTAGGCTAGGCACAGCGCTAGTAACGTTATAGAGAGAAGTGTGGCTCTAGGCTAGACACAGCGCTAGTAACGTTATAGAGAGAAGTGTGGCTCTAGGCTAGACACAGCGCTAGTAACGTTATAGAGAGAAGTGTGGCTCTAGGCTAGACAACAGCGCTAGTAACGTTATAGAGAGAAGTGTGGCTCTAGGCCGTCTTGCTGTGCGTGTCCGGCTGATAAAGTGAATTATAGTTCTCGGCTGGATGCTCTCCGTCATGCAGTGTTTCTGGGTCCTGTAGTAAGATGAATTGTAGCTGTATGCTGGATGCTCTCCATCATGCAGTGCTTCTGGGTCCTGTAGTAAAGGGACTCTTGGGGTGTTTCTAAGTCCTGTAGTAAGAGGACTCTTGGGGTGTTTCTGAGTCCTGTAGTAAGAGGACTCTTGGAGTGTTTCTGGGTCCTGTAGTAGGAGGACTCTTGGAGTGTTTCTGGGTCCTGTAGTAAGATGAATTGTAGCTGTATGCTGGATGCTCTCCATCATGCAGTGCTTCTGGGTCCTGTAGTAAGAGGACTCTTGGGGTGTTTCTGAGTCCTGTAGTAAGAGGACTCTTGGGGTGTTTCTGGGTCCTGTAGTAAGAGGACTCTTGGAGTGTTTCTGGGTCCTGTAGTAGGAGGACTCTTGGAGTGTTGGTGTTTAGTCTCCGGCGACTGAAGTGTCTTCTTCCATCACCGGTCTGGTGGTCGCTTTTGTTTTGGACGTCTACCACATGACCACTTGACCACTTGCAGACAAAAGCAGCTGCAGCTGTATAGTGGGCGTCTATAGTATATACTGATCAACAAAAGAAACGCGAAATTCGAGTGTATTTTGTATTTGTATGATAAGTCCACGAAAATACAAGTTACACTATTTTGATAGCCAGTGTACGAGCAACAACATGTAAGCATGCAGTCACCGTACTGTAGTAACCGTGTTACCCTCCCTGTGCACGAGGCACCCGTATTGGTTAGGACGCACGGCGTATGCTTTCCACGCACGTGCATACATTGCAGAGTGATGTTGGGTCATGAACTGTGTTCAGCAATACAAGGCAATAAAAAATCAGCAGTGTTACGCCTTCTGTCACTTTTGCCGTTGCCACGTCAACCATGCCAAGACTTAGTGCTCCCCAACGAGAACGAGCTCTGGGCGTTTGGAAGCCGGAGAATATCCACAAGTTGTAGCAGTGCCCTTTAGATGTCACATTTCGACCATTTATAGGCTGCACCAACGCTATCATGCCAACGGGTCTTCTGCTGACGCTCCCCGAAGCGGACGACCACGTGTGACAACTCCACGGCAAGACCGCCACATTTTCCGGGCTGACGTGCGAAATCGCTTTCGCTTTGCCGAGGAAACAGCAAGAGAAGTTATCGGTAACCACCAGGCACCCATCAGTGGCCAGACAGTGCGACGACGGCTAGAGGAGCATAATCTGCACAACCGCCGTCCAGCCCGTGGACCTGTTCTTACTGACCGCCATAGCCGTGCACGCCTACAGTGGTCACAGGCTCGTGTCGACTGGACCTGGGTGGCAGAACGCAGATGGGCGCATAAGAGTGTGGCGGAGAAGGGGTGAACGCTATGCTGATGGCTGTGTGCTGGAGAACAATGCCTGGTACGGGCCAAGAGTGATGATTTGGGGTGGGATTACCCTGAACCAGACAGTAGGATCTGTGTTCTTCCGTGGACTCGTACCAGGTCGCGGAAATGGCATCACAGCTCAGCGCTACATTGACCAAGTATACACCCATATGTCCTGCCATTTTCTCAGGGACGCAGATACTTCATCTTGCTGCAAGATAATGCGCGTACACACACTGCACGTATCACCCAGCACTTCTTGCAGCAGCACAACATCCCAGTCATGCCCTGGCCTGCCCTCAGCCCGGACCTCAATCCCATCGAGCATCTCTGGGACCAACTGCAAAGGGAGGTCAACTCTGTACGCCCCAGACCAACGACAGCCGCAGAACTGGGGAATACCATTATCCAGGCCTGGAACAACATCCCCAAGGCAGCTGTCAACCGCCTGATGCACTCTATGCGCCGACGCTGCCAAGCCGTCATCAACGCCAATCACACGCCATATTGACTTTGTGCTGTGCCATGTTTGCTCCAAATACAGAATAAACTTCCACACTGGTTACGATGGTGTCCATGATTTCATTCCTAAAATGTCGATAACATCCGTTGTATGGTTTGTCCGAAATTGACTTTCAAATGTTGGATTAAATGTGATTTGAAGAGTCTTCTTCGCGTTTCTTTTGATCAGTATAGTAAAGTATAGTACAGCTGTATAGTGGACGTCTATAGTATAGTATAATATAATATTGTATAGTATCGTATAGTATAATATAGTATTGTATCGTATAGTATAGTATAGTAGATTATACTATAGTACAGCGGTATAGTGGACGTTTACCACTTGCAGACGAAAGTAGCTGCAGCTGTATAGAGGACGAAGTGCAGAAAGAGGCCAGCTTGGAGAGTCGCGCCATGAAAACAGTGGGAGAGTAGCGCCATGAAAACAGTGGGAGAGTCGCGCCATGAAAACAGTGGGAGAGTCGCGCCTTGAAAACAGTGGGAGAGTAGCGGCACCATGAAAACAGTGGGAGAGTCGCGCCATGAAAACGGAGAGTCGCGCCATGAAAACAGTGGGAGAGTCACGCCAGTGGAGTCGCGCCATGAAAGCAGTGGGAGAGTCGCGCCATGAAAACGGCGGGAGAGTCGCGCCATGAAAACAGTGGGAGAGTCGCACCATTAAAACAGTGGGAGAGTCGCGCCATGAAAGATAGTAGTCACGGTGTGCTGGACGTGACGGTGACCACGATGGACGCTGACGGTGATGACAATGGATAGTGGCGGTGACGACAATGGATCATGACGGTGGCGATTATGGACGGTGATGACAGTGAACGGTGACGACAATGGACGGTGACGATAGTGAACGTTGACGACAATGGACGGTGATGGTGATGACAATGGCAATGAATGGTGATGGTGACGACAATGGACGATGATGGTGACGACTGTGGACTGTGATGGTGACGACAATGGACGGGAGGGTGATGACAATGGACGGTGATGACAATGGACGGTGATGGTGACGACAATGGACTGTGATGATGGCGACAATGGACGGTGACGATGACGACAATGGACGGGAGTGTGATGACAATGTACTGTGATGGTGATGACAGTGGACTGTGATGGTGACGACAATGAACGGGAGGGTGATGACAATGGACGGTGATGGTGAATGGCAGAGATCATTTCAAAAACTGACTACTGATGCCATCTGGACCGCAAGATGATTTGTTTTTTAAACTAGAGATAGATTTACCCACATCCAGAATACTCATAGGAGACCCAGAAAATGTGTAGCCCGCTCTCTGCTGACTATAGTGACGCAGTTGATCTGAGCATGTGTAGTTGTCAGGGTCATTGGTATTGGTCTGTGATCCGAGCATGTGAAGTTGTCAGGGTCATTGGAATTGGTCTGTGATCCGAGCACGTGTAGTTGTCAAGGTCATTGGTATTGGTCTGTGATCAGAGCATGTGAAGTTGTCAGGGTCATTGGTATTGGTCTGCGCCAGAGTTTTAGCAACAGTTAGGAAATAAGCGTTAACCGCTTGCAGTGAGATCGGGTGGAATATTAGGCGACCATTTACTGTGACCTTTGGTGAAATTGTTTATCACTTGGCAGACTGAGCGGATGTCCTTTCCCTGGCAATGACACGTTCAGCATTTTGTCTTTGTGCTTTTCGAACTAAGGATTTGAATTGGTTTCTCTGCTTTTTGTACTCATCAAATTTCTGTTATCTTTTTATCGTGTCTTTAACTTCCATCGCTTGTTTAATTTCATCAGAAATTCTGGCATAATAGGTGTTTGTCACGTTTGGTACGCTTAGGGGCGTGTCTATCCACAACAGCGAGAAACAGCTCGTACCAACGGGACAGGGCCTCATTAGGGTCATTGAAATTATAAACGTCATCGAATGACACTTGAGACAGATCGTGTAAAAACGCAGCTGGATGGAATTTTAACAGATGTATAAATGATAGTAGTGTGTCCTTTGGCTGTTTCTTTTTTGGTAATCGGGCAGACAATGAAAAGCAAACTGGAAAGTGATCACTAATGGAAATATTAGGTACATGAACATTTTGTACAACATTGACATTTGTCGTGTATATATGGTCTATCAGTGTAGAAGATGACAAAGTCACTCGTGTTGGTGACTGGACAAGCTGTTTCAAACCTAGAAAATTTAACATGGATCTCCATGAAGAATGGTCTTGCTTTTGTAAATCAACGTAAAAGTCACCCAAAATATGTGTATCAGCTTTGCTCCGTAAAACTGTATCCATCATTACTACAAAGTCGTCCTGCCACGAAGCTGTGGCGGCTGGGTTTCTGTACACAAAACCTATCAAAATAAGGGATGATTTGGCAGACTTTATTTCTAACCACATGCACTCAAGGTTAGGGAGTTCTAAATCGCATCGTCCCGTTACAAACATTTTGATAGAATTGTGTATGACTTTGTACACTACTAGACCAGTAGGACCGGGGACAGACGCATCTTGTCTAACAATGGAATAGTTTTGCACGGATATGGCGCGGTCACTAATATTTGCTGTTAGGCGAGATTCCCTTAATCCAAACATGTGAAATGGTGAAGGCTGGTTTAGGAGAACATTTATATCTGGTATTTAAAAAGAGAGAGAGACTGACTGACTGACTGACTGAAACTTTATTTATCAAGGATTGAGATATTAGGCGCACAGGCCTTTCTTCCAATCTGTCCTTGCTACATCTACTGACATATAATAACAGGCAAAGCTACATTAAACTCACAAACAACATCGAACTGAAATTGATGCGAATTACGACAACACTACAAACTGCAACAATGATTTAACAAAACACACAGGTACCCATACGAAGATGTTTGCACGTGTCATAATATCCGTTTGCGGGAGCCCTCCCCAGACACTCCCACCCGGGGGGCACGCCACAAATATACTTTCACTCGAATGACATACTAAGCACATCGTTTGAATAAACTGTGCACCGGCACTGCATCCCCTGACCAGGTCTATACGGGAAGCTCCCTCACAAACGGCACGTGAACGCAAATGGTATAATAAAAATAATAGTTGCATAAAAAGAAATAAAAATATATTATGGTTAGACAACACGAGATAATTAAATTTAGGTTGCCTTGGATAAGTGCTTGAACAGTTTTGCTTTAAAAGCAGCTAGGGAATTAACTTGTTGTAGATGCAGAGGAATAGAATTCCACAGGAAACCACCTGAGTATGACAAACTGGATTTATACAAATCAATGCGGGGCCGTTTTATGCTCAGGTTGCTCCGAGAGGTGCTGTATCTCTTCTCAGTAAGAGTAAAAAGTTCCGATAAGTAGCCGGGGGCCTTACCCTTAAGAGCTTTGTGCACTAGTACGCACTTGTTAAATACTAAGTGTTTGTCAAGAGGAAGGAGTCCAGCTGCCTCGAGCCTCGCCTCAGTGGGTAGAGATGAGCTAGGAATAATGAGTTTGGCTGATCTTCTGTATAGCGAATTTATTTTCTTGAACTGAACCTCGCTACAGCCATCCCAAACTGTTGAGGCATAATCAATGTGGGGCTTGATGTATCCATTGAAAAATAGTTTACGCGTGTTCAGATTAATGACCGCTTTCAGTTTAGACAGTAAAAATAATTTCTTTGAAATTGTCTTTCCGATGTGTATGAGATGAGGCTGCCAACTAAGTTGGTTATCTACAACTACCCCTAGTAAACGGTGCTGCTGTACTTGCTCTATGGGGACAGCTTCAAATGAGAGGTTTAGAGGCGCGGGTTGCAGCTGATGTTTCTGACGTGTTGTGACTAACATGCTTTTTGTTTTAGTTGGATTGACTATCATTCTATTTCTACTGCACCATTTAGAGACTTCTTGTAGGCTCTGTTGGAGGCTGTTGGTTTATGTCAGCTACAGTTTTACCGGATGCATGTAGCGTCGAATCGTCAGCAAACATGTCACACTCGGCACTAGCACATGTGATGTGTAGTGGTAAATCATTAATAAAGATACAAAATAACAATGGGCCCAGAACCGAACCCTGAGGAACACCAAGCTCTACCTTACCCTCTGAGGAATAGTTACCATTTACATAGACAGCTTGTGTTCTCGCAGAAAGATACGAGTTAAAAAATGAAAGGGCTGACGGGCTGTTGTTGTTGAAATAAACATTAAGTTTCCTCAGCAAGATTTCATGATTTATCAGATCGAACGCTTTTTTCAGGTCCAAGAATACCGTGCCAGTCATTTTGTTATTGTTGATGTCATCTAGCCATGAATCAACCATACGTACTAATGCTGAGTGGCATGAGTGTTTGGGTCTAAAACCGGACTGGAACTTATTTAACAAGGACCGTTCTTCGAGGTACTGGAGGAGATGCTTTTGAATATGCTTCTCAAGTGGCTTTGATAAAACAGACAGAAGAGAAATGGGACGAAGGTCATTTACATCAGTAGTATCTTTGGTCTTGGGTATAGGAACAACTTTTGCTTTTTTAAACGCCACAGGAAAAGTATTGTACTGTATGCATAAGTTAAAAATGTAAGTGAGGGGTTCAACAATGTAAGGCAGTGATATGTGGAGTATATAACCATTTATACCGTCCACACCAGCAGATGTCTTGTTCTTAAGGCACGTAATATAACGCCCGACTTCGTGAACAGCGATAAAGGGGATACCAAACGTATCATCGGACGATAATCGTTCCTGGCAAAACATGGACAGTTGATCCGATATTACATACGCTGACGGATCAGGGCTGTTGGAAGTAAGTAGCTGTTCTGGAGCTGAGAGAAAGCAATTGTTTATGCTTTCCGCAGAGAATTCGTGTGGAATGATATGAGTCTGCCTGCGCGTGTTGCTTGTTAGAGTATTCAAAGCAGTCCAAACAGAAGCAGGAGATTTTTCGTTCTCAATTGTCTTTTCAACAAATAACTTTTGAGCTTCTCGAACTAAGTACTTAACTTTGTTACGCAAACGTTTAAACTCAGCGAAGTTCTTTTCTCGTTTAGCGGTGTTTCGTGCCTCCATAGTTTGTTTGATTTCCTCCGTTATCCAGGAAGGAGGCTCGCGGCGTCGGACTCGCTTCCTTCTTAGCGGCGCGTGTTTATTAAGCACACCGAGGAACAGATCAAGCCATATAGTGAGCGCATTATCAGGGTCAGTGCAGTTATACACTTGATCAAATCCTGCATAGCTTAGATCATGTAAGAAAGCATTCGTATTGAGCTTTTTAAACGATCTGTACGTTATGTACGAGTGCTGGTCCCGACTTTGTTTTGCGGGCAGATTGCACGACCATGTACAGGCGATGGGAAAGTGGTCACTGACGGCTAATGAAGAAACATTAGTTTCCGCTATTGCTGTTGGGTTATTAGTGTAAATGTGGTCGATGATGGTGGCAGCAGAGCGTGATACTCGCGTTGGAGATTTAATCATCTGCTTTAGAGAGAGAGAGAGAGAGAGAGAGAGAGAGAGAGAGAGAGAGAGAGAGAGAGAGAGAGAGAGAGCGAGAGAGAGAGAGAGAGAGAGAGAGAGAGAGAGAGAGAGAGAGAGAGAGAGAGAGAGAGAGAGAGAGAGAGAGAGAGAATCAATGAATCAATGAAACTTTATTTTACAACGTTTAAGGCATTGACATCGTCATCGACACAGCCATTTTACAAACCTGCCGTTAGAGAGAGAGAGAGAGAGAGAGAGAGGAGAGAGAGAGAGAGAGAGAGAGAGAGAATCAATAAATCAATGAAACTTTATTTTACAACCTTTAAGACATTCACATCGTCATCGACACAGCCAGTTTACAAACCTGCCGTTAGAGAGAGAGAGAGAGAGAGAGAGAGAGAGAGGAGAGAGAGAGGAGAGGAGAATCAATGAATCAATGAAACTTTATTTTACAACGTTTAAGGCATTGACATCGTCATCGACACAGCCATTTTACAAACCTGCCGTTAGAGAGAGAGAGAGAGAGAGAGAGAGAGAGAGAGAGAGAGAGAGAGAGAGAGTGAATCAATAAATCAATGAAACTTTATTTTACAACCTTTAAGACATTCACATCGTCATCGACACAGCCAGTTTACAAACCTGCCGTTAGAGAGAGAGAGAGAGAGAGAGAGAGAGAGAGAGAGAGAGAGAGAGAGAGAGAGAGAGAGAGAGAGAGAGAGAGAGAGAACAATGAACAATGAACAATGAACCTTTATTTTCCAACGGTAGAAGTTATTGGTAACAGGACCAGTTTTCAAACTTGCTGTTGCTACATCTACTACATAAATGACATAGACATGTAAACATACACATACCACACGCTGACGCATGCATGCACTCGCTCACGCACGCACGCCCGCACATACGCACGCACACGCACGCTCACACAGACACACACGCACTCCGGTACGCACGCATGCACACCACACCTCATGCATGGACGCATGCACACACACACACACACACACACACACACACACACACACACACACATGCACACCGCAAATACGCATGCACGCATGCACACACACTCACACACACACACAAACACAAACTTACACACGCACGCACTTAGACACACACGCACACATACACACACACGCTCTCGGACACGCACTCCAGACATACATACGCGCATAACGCGTACGCACAAAAATATAAAATGAGTAAGAATGCAAAGTAAAGCAATAAACAGAAAATCATTAAGTACGTTAGAATTCATACAGCAAAGGCAAATATGTGTATAGGTGCTCTCTCTCTCTCTCTCTCTCTCTCTCTCTCTCTCTCTCTCTCTCTCTCTCTCAGCTGAAAACTTCGCCTGATCAGAGGGATCCAAATCCCTGTGAAAAAGCTACCCAGATAATGTCGGGTAATCCCATCCAGCCGATCGATAGATCAAAGGATGCACCGACCACTGACCCGAGTGTGTAGCAAGGACAAGAATGAAAACAGGTCTGCGCACCTATTCTTTTATCCTTGGAAAATAAAGTTTCATTTCATTTCATTTCATTTCTCTCTCTCTCTCTCTCTCTCTCGCTCTCTCTCTCTCTCAGCTGAAAACTTCGCCTGATCAGAGGGATCCAAATCCCTGTGAAAAAGCTACCCAGATAATGTCGGGTAATCCCATCCAGCCGATCGATAGATCAAAGGATGCACCGACCACTGACCCGAAGCAACAGCGACCCCTCTACGGCTATGCTCCACAGCATATGAGCCCCCGCCTGTTGCCCCTACTGGTCGGCCTATGTACCCGTACCCTTCTTACTTTTACCGCCACCCCCTCCAGTGCCAGCCCTCAGCCTCACGTGACAGTGACTTTGCAGTGTTGTTTAATCTGCTTGATAGGATCAGGCCACGTGCCGGACAGTAGACAGTGCTATTCTAGGCGTCTGGTGTAATTTCTTGCCCAGGGATTTTTGACAGGTTTCTAGTGCGCGATTGGTTAACTGCTTAATTGGAATAACAAATCGACGAAGTTGATATTTCTTTCTTTTAATTATTTTATCTTCTTTGTAATAGAGTAGCGTGTAGTCATAACATTTATTCTCGTTTTTATTCAATCACATTTTTTGTGATAATCAGTTATCTTGTACTTTGCATTTATCGAAATTATCTCTTATTGACACTTCATACACCAAGGGAATACTGTCTCTTCCTGTAGTTCTATTTGTGTACAAAACCTTCCTTGTCACAAAGCTTTTTTTTACATAAACCTCTTCACAGAAGACAATTTTCGTACTTTTATATACTCTAACGTTCATAGTGATAGTATGCCTGGCGGTGGTACAAAAAATGATTTATTTTGTAGTGGTGGACTTAAAATAGGTCACCTGAATATCTATCAGCTTGTCAATAAGGTGCCAGATCTCTGTGTGTTTTTGAACCAGCCTGAACACTTCCACATTTTTGGTGTTTCTGAATCAAGACTTAAGAATAAAATCAGAAATGCTTCCATCTCTATTCCTAACTATAAAATATTTCGTAAAGATGCCGCTTTGCCTCAACACACAGGGCTAGCGATTTACATGCATACGTCTGTATCTAGCTACGCCAAGCGGCGGCAAGACCTAGAATTTACCAAAGTGGAGTGTATGTGGCTCGAGTTAAAAACACCACAGTCATCACCTATACTAATCGGCTTTCTCTATAGAAATCCGGCAGTCAGCTGGGATTGGTTTGATGAGTTTACAGCTTTGATGGACAAGGCAAGTCAGAGCAAGTGTGACATATTTCTCCTAGGTGATTTCAATATAGACCTATCTAGACCTAAGGGATCAAATGCAGCATGGATCACGACCACATCGCTATTTGGTTTGACACAAATAATTAAAGCGCAAACTCGAATCACACCTACATCATCCACGCTCATTGATCATATTTATGTTACCACCAAGGACAGAATAACTAGTGCGAATGTCCCGACCTTAGCCATTAGTGATCATAACCCGGTATGTTGTACAATTGCTCTGAAGCTTGATAGGCCAAAGAAAAACAAACACACAACTATAACGTATCGTTCTTATAAAACATTTGATAGGGATAAATTCATGCACGATTTGCACAATACATCATTTGATGATGTATACTGCCACACTTGCCCTGACAATGCCTTGTCTTGCTGGATGAGTCTGTTCCTCGGAGTCCTTGACAAGCACGCGCCCCTCAGAGTAAAACGCGTTAAACATGCTACCATGCCGCCCTGGTTAACATTAGACATTAAAAATGCTATGTCGCTCAGAGACAAACTTAGAAAAGAAAAACGCTTTGATGACTACAAAAAAACAACGTAATCAAGTAAAATATTATATGGTAAGGGCTGCAAAAAAAGCATTCTTCAACCAAATGATCTCAGAAAAGCGTGACACAGCATCCATTTGGAGAGCACTAAATGCTATTACTAAAGGAAAAACAGCCCCAGAAATACCATCTCATTTAACTTCAGACAAATGTAACAAGTATTTCCTATCAGCCGCCGAAAATTTAGCTCAATCGGCATCAAATATCAGTACGCAATATAGTATCTCAAGTCTTCTGAGATCTTTCAGCGAAACAACAAATATAGCACAAAAATTCGTAATTCCTAATATATCAATAGCAGAAGTCGGCAAGTATATTTCTGACATGCCGAATAAAAAAAGTAGAGGGATTGATGATATCGATAACCAATCGCTAAAATTGTCATTGCCTTACACAATACAATCCCTTACATACATTTTTAATCTGTGTATAAATAAAAGTACGTTTCCTACAGTCCTGAAGGAAGCAAAGGTAGTTCCCATCCCCAAAACTAAAAACCTTGAAGATATTCATAATTACCGACCGATCTCTTTGCTCTCAGCCTTGTCAAAGCCATTAGAGCGGCACATTCACAAGCATCTTCTTAATTTCCTTGAGAAGAGTAATTTACTAAACAATCATCAGTCCGGTTTTCGCCAGACCCATTCATGCCAGTCAGCACTCACACATATTGTAGATTGCTGGCTAGAGTCAATTAATAAAAATTTAATCTCTCTCTCTCTCTCTCTCTCTCTCTCTCTCTCTCTCTCTCTCTCTCTCTCTCTCTCTCTCTCTCTCTCTCTCTCTCTCTCTCTCTCTCTCTCTCTCTCTCACACACACACACACACACACACACAAACATACTCACACACACGCACATTCACACACCTGAACACGCGCAAGTTATCCATGTACGGTAATGATTAGATTGCCTAGGTGTTTGAAGAGGCTGACCCTAAGTGAGGTGAGCGTCTTTGCGTTTCTGATTTCTGCAGGAATAGAATTCCAGAATGAACTTCCCGAGAATGACAAGCTGGTTTTGAATAAATCAATACGCAGCAGGGGTACTTTGAATTGTTGTCCATGTCTAGAAGCTACAGATGTCCGTTCTGAGAAAAAAGAATTCAAGTACAGTGGACATGATTGCTTGTACAGCTTATACATCAATACACCTTTATTGAACTGAAAGTGATGGGATAGACTGAGCATTTTTAAAGTTTTAAGCTTTTCGTCAGTTGAGAGTTCGGGATCTGGAAATATAAGCTTAGCAGCTCTCCTATGTAGGGAGTTCAGCCTCTTCAAATGTACATCACTAGAACCATCCCACACTGTTTATGCATAGTCTATGTGCGACTTGACATGAGCATTGTAGAAAAGAAGACGCGTATCTGTGTCAGTAATTGTTTTCAATTTTGATAACATATACAGACTTCTGGAGACCCTTTTGAACACATTGTTAATATGCAGTTGCCATTTAAGCTGATCATCTATAAGTGGTGGTGGTGTGATACTTGCTCAAATGGGCTGCCGTGTATAGACAGATTAAGAGAGAGCGGGCATAGCTGGTGCTTTTGACGTGTGGTTATAACCATGCATTCTGTTTTTGAAGGATTCAGGGATATGGAGTTTGAATGACACCAGTCGGTGACCTCATGCAGGCTTTCCTGCAGACGCGTGCTAACTGCAGCTACATTTTTGTGAGGAGTGTGTAGTGTGCAGTCGTCAGCAAACATGTCACAAGAAATATCGCGGCAACTAATATGCAGTGGAAGATCATTGATAAATATGCAGAACAGCAATGGCCCGAGGACAGAGCCCTGAGGCACTTAACCTTCACGGGGACCACGAAACTACTAAATAAACACCCCCAAATTCAATACATTTAGACAACCTTCCCCACCGATAAGAAAATAAATAATATAGGGACCCCAGGGGGGCTTAGCATCCCTCTTCAATGCACTCCCTGGGGTACAACATAAGGAGTAGGGATCGGAAAAAAATATAGGTTGTGTAGAGAACCAACCTCAAACCATAAAATAGCAAAATTAAAAACCACCGAGGTCTTGGACTGGGACTCGCATGGCGGAGCAGAATGGAGCGGTAGGGAAGGCCTTGCCCCTCCCCTGGGGCACTTCACTCTGGGGCGCGGCCGGACATGACGAGAGGATGAGTCAACAGAAGCGCGAGCAACAGCGACAGACAGAATAAGCCCCCCCCCCCCTCCCCCCCCCCCCTTTCTCCTAGGAAGAAATCAGCGAGAGCTTGAAGTCCTTTCCATTTCAAGAATCGAAATCAAAATCGATAAAGAGAGCCTCATCTAAACAAAACCAATTGCTATCATTTCCGTGTCATGGACAACTAAGAAATGAGAACACAAAGTTAAATGACTCTTAACCCAGATCATACTGAGGCTAAAAGCTTCAATTTTGTACACTGCCATATGCAAGCTACCTTATAGTACTTACAGATAAGGATATAGACCAATGGCTTTAGTTCAAGGCGCCTCTAGGCGCCAAGCTATTCTTGCACTAGCCTTGAACTATTTTAGTCAAACTTATTTCACACAAAGGTGTAGCCTGAATGATAAGGGTTAACACAAATCCTCAATCTTCTGTTTTGAATCGTCCTTGTTTTGCACTGGTCAGGTCTTTCACCAGCTGGTATGCTTTTTTGCTATTGTTTTTGTTCAGATTTTCATCTACGTGTTTACACTGGTCTTCAATCCACCTAACCTTTGCCGTTTTCATGCTTTTCTTAATATCCTGGTTAATTTCCCAGTACTGTTTGGCTCCTTCCACCTCTGACCTCTTTTTCTTTAATTCTCGACGCTTGTCACACAGATCAAGGATGTCAGCTGTAACCCAAGGTTACTTTGCTTGTCGGTGTTTGGCAAGGATCTCACTGGCTGTTTGGGTTACAACAGTGTTAAATGTGTTGATCAGTGTGTCCATATCCGTGTCTTCTACACCTAGAAGTAGCAGTGGGTCGAATTTTCCTCTTATCTTTGCCTGGAAGGCTTCCGCTACTGCTTCATTTGTAGGACACAAATTCTTCTTCTTATCCCTGTTTTTTTTTGTCCCTATAGCACCGAAGTGATCAGAGACTAACTTATTTACCTTAGTTGACAAGGACAACAATAAAAAGGAAATTTTCATTACTTTTTTAAAGTATACCACACTATCTGTTCACATTTAATATCCAACACGGTCCTTGTATAGGGAAGAAAGTATCATTTATTTTCATATTTAAAATCAGGGTTAAGATTCAGGTCCACCTATGTATAAAAACAAAAGGTTTAAGAATTCATATTTTAAGTCTATATATATACATCAATTATGATTATAAAAAAGTTAAAACAAATTTAAGAGTTCTCAATAAAAGTTTGTTTATCTTTCTTTATCTATGAATTTGGCAGTGGCTGAGTAGCAGAGGAGTAGACGCGCTTTCATCGCTGACTGACTAAATCCAATTTCCCGTCTCCCCGAAATTACTGTCTATGGGAGACTAGCTGGTTTTACCTGGGGGGGGAAAAAAAAAAAAAAAAAAAAAAAAAGTTATCTTTTTCATTTAACCGAGATCCTGGTCTGGTCTGGACCAGCTGCCTCACTGTTTAAATATCAGCTGTGTGAGTCACACACTGTGTCTACTGGTCTTTACAGCCTACAGGCAGGTCGTTTAGACCATATTGGACCTGCGACAATAAAAGGGTCTTATTATTCACATTTTAACCATACTTTCATAGTCAGTAGGGGAAGTAAGCCCGATTCAGTTACGTTTAAACCAGCCAGTCCCCAACACACAATAGCCGCAGGGGCAAGCCAAGACTCATCCTCTTCTTCTTCCAATTCTATTTCCATGTCCCTATGGCACCTAGGTGGTCAGGGACTAGCGTTTTTGCTTTGGTTTTGTTAAAACCATAATATGGGTTAGGGTTAGCCTAAATCTCAAGGTGTAAAATCTACATGAGCGTACACATATACTAAATCCAGACCAAAACGGTGACAGACAAGCGTGCATAATGCGACCCCTGTGGAGTCTGTCGTAATGGGATTAGGGGATTAGAAGTCGTCTAGGCAGGTCCATCACCACAGTCAAATGACTCTATCTGGGTCCGATCAAAAGGACCATACGCCTTGACACCCGGGCAGTAGACTGTATTCTGATTGGATTATTGCCTTGTTGGGGGTGTCCACAATTGTATACTTAAACCTAGATGAATGCCTCGTCTGGGGATAGTATTCGCATAGAAAGAGGTATTGCTTTCTATGAGCCCTTGTGACTGACGGGGCACATGAATCTCTGTGGCTGGCTGAGGGACTTGCTTGCTTGGATACTTTCGCACAGCTGGTGGCTGCCTCAGTTCAAGAGCGCAAAGTGGATTGTGTCGCACAGGAAACGGTACATCTTTTCATATGCCCCTGTGAGTGCAGGGCACATGATGCTCTATGTCTGGCTAAAGTACTGTCACCGGATCAGTAGTGCCGAATGGGGGTATTCCCCTGAACATACTGGGCCCACCCACCGACCCCCAAGGGCCAGTGCAAAATACGCTGCACAGAAAAATAAGTATTGTCGAATAGTCCACAACCAGCTTCCATAACCAACGCGTTTTTGGATCCGTTTTTGACTTGGGTGTATGGAACCGCAGTTTGAAAAATTCCACTGATCCGACTTTTGAGAGAAGAAACATCTTGGACTTAACCGAAGTTCGACTTAAACCAATTCGAGTTATCGGTTGTAAAATTAGTTATAAAAATAACATCTTTGGCCGGAAAACATTTTGGTTCGATATAAGACTTATCCGATTTGAACTGAAGCGTATGAGACACTGCACAAATACACGGCGTCACACGCACAGCAGCCTGTGGGACTGTACAATAACTGCACAAATACACGGCGTCACACGCACAGCAGCCTGGTTGGTTGGTTGGCTGGTTGGTTGGTTGGTTGGCTGGCTGGCGGGTGGGTGGGTGGATGGGTGGGTGGGTGGAGAGGTTTGTTAGTTCGTTGGCTGGCTTGCTGGCTAGTTGATCACGATTAACTCTCAAGTGAGCAAAGGCTGACCAGTGTTAAATTAATGCACATGGCGACTGGTTGGACATGGGCGCTAGGGCATCATTCTTGGTCATCCGGTGTTCTGTGTATGACTGGTCTCCAGTCTATTTGTCGACTATCTACTCAAACTCGATACACTCACGGTCTTCGGGCCGATTTCGGCCCACAACCTCGTGAGCCCTAAAATTCGTGAACAAAAGAGTTTCAGGCATCATCGCTGACGCTATCTGCCGCCCGCATGTGGACTCGCTAACACAGCCACTCGGAAACACGGGAAGTCACTCCTTTCCGCAACACGTGCCACTGTTTATCTCCCCTGCCCTCCAGAGTTTACTCCCGTGCCCTGCAGTGTTTATCGCGCCTGCCCTTGCTTCCCGTCGGTAAATAAATGCGAGGGTTGGTTAATCATATTTTCCTGATGGCTCAGTGGGCGGATTGCAGGATTATCAGTCGAGACTGAGGTCGTTATTTCACTTCCGTCACGTGCCAGATCTGTATGGATGTTTTTAACCTTTTGCGTGTCGGTAACTGTCCTGAGTCCTACAGGGATCATGTATGTACCTGTCCTGAGTCCTACAGGGATCATGTCGGTAACTGTCCTGAGTCCTACAGGGATCATGTATGTACCTGTCCCGAGTCCTACAGGGATCATGTCGGTAACTGTCCTGAGTCCTACAGGGATCATCTCGGTAACTGTCCTGAGTCCTACAGGGATCATGTCGGTAACTGTCCTGAGTCCTACAGGGAACATGTATGTACCTGTCCTGAGTCCTACAGGGATCATAGCGGTAACTGTCCTGAGTCCTACAGGGATCATGTCGGTAACTGTCCTGAGTCCTACAGGGATCATGTCGGTAACTGTTCTGAGTCCTACAGGGATCATGTCGGTAACTGTCCTGAGTCCTACAGGGATCATGTCGGTAATTGTCCTGAATCCTACAGGGATCATCTCGGTAACTGTCCTGGGTCCTACAGGGATCATGTCGATAACTGTCCTGAGTCCTACAGGGATCATGTCGGTAAATGTCCTGAGTCCTACAGGGATCATGTCGGTAAATGTCCTGAGTCCTAGCGGGATCATGTCGGTAACTGTCCTGAGTCCTAGAGGGATCATGTCTGTAACTGTCCTGAGTCCTACAGGGATCATGTCGGTAAATGTCCTGAGTCCTACAGGGATCATGTCGGTAACTGTCCTGAGTCCTACAGGGATCCTGTCGGTAACTGTCCTGAGTCCTACAGGGATCATGTCGGTAATTGTCCTGAGTCCTACAGGGATCATCTCGGTAACTGTCCTGGGTCCTACAGGGATCATGTCGGTAACTGTCCTGAGTCCTAGAGGGATCATGTCTGTAACTGTCCTGAGTCCTAGAGGGATCATGTCGGTAAATGTCCTGAGTTCTACAGGGAAAACATGTCGGTAACTGTCCTGAGTCCTACAGGGATCATGTCGATAACTGTCCTGAGTCCTACAGGGATCATGTCGGTAACTGTCCTGAGTCCTAGAGGGATAATGTCTGTAACTGTCCTGAGTCCTACAGGGGTCATGTCGGTAAATGTCCTGAGTCCTACAGGGATCATGTCGGTAACTGTCCTGAGTCCTACAGGGATCATGTCTGTACCTGTCCTGAGTCCTACAGGGATCATGTCGGTAACTGTCCTGAGTTCTACAGGGATCATGTCTGTAACTGTCCTGAGTCCTACAGGGATCATGTCGGTAACTGTCCTGAGTCCTACAGGGATCATGTCTGTAACTGTCCTGAGACCTACAGAGATCATGTCGGTAACTGTCCTGAGTTCTACAGGGAAAACATGTCGGTAACTGTCCTGAGTCCTACAGGGATCATGTCTGTAACTCTCCTGAGTCCTACAGGGAAAACATGTCGGTAACTGTCCTGAGTCCTACAGGGATCACGCTGTAACTGTCCTGAGTCCTACAGGGAAAACATGTCGGTAACTGTCCTGAGTCCTACAGGGATCATGTATGCAACTGTCCTGAGTCCTACAGGGATCATGTCGGTAACTGTCCTGAGTCCTACAGGGATCATGTCTGTAACTGTCCTGAGTCCTACAGAGATCATGTCGGTAACTGTCATGAGTTCTACAGGGATCATGTCTCTAACTGTCCTGAGTCCTACAGGGATCATGTCTGTAACTGTCCTGAGTCCACTTTGGTATCAGCTTCAGCTCACTTAATCAAATTTAAAATAGAAACGATTTTGAATTTACAAAACCTTCAGTAGCTCGCTTGAGCTTGCCTTTAGCACCACGTGAATGTTCTGTGTTTATGTACAGTGTGTGAGTGAATGCGCGTGATTCACGTGAGCGTGCTTGTTGGGTTCAGTTTGCGGCGGCGCTTTGAGCCGATTTTCAATTGGGATAAAGCGCCTATTTAATGCGCTTATTATTATTATTATTTTTACAGGGAAAATTTGTCGGTAACTGTCCTGAGTCCTACAGGGACCATGTCTGTAACTGTCCTGAGTCCTACAGGGAAAACATGTCGGTAACTGTCCTGAGCCCTACAGGGATCATGTCTGCAACTGTCCTGAGTCCTACAGGAATCATGTCGGTAACTGTCCTGAGTTCTACAGGGATCATGTCAGTAACTGTCCTGAGTCCTACAGGGATCATATCGGTAACTTGCCTGAGTATTAAAGGGATCATGTCGGTTACTTGCTTGAGTCCTACATGGATCATGTCGGTACTTGCCTGAGTCCTACAGGGATCATGTAGGTAACTGTCCTTGGTCCTATAGGAATCATCCTGACAAAAATCGTTACCAACACACAAAGGGTTAACAGACTTACGCCCCCACATTCCCGC
>BTPG01000001.1:207500-215000 GCA_036245525.1 Semisulcospira habei | reverse complement strand
CTCACCGCCACAATGGACAAAATATTCTCTCTCTCTCTCTCTCTCTCTCTCTCTCTCTCTCTCTCTCTCTCTCTCTCTCTCTCTCTCTCCTCTCCTCCCTCTCTCCCTCCCTCCCTCCCTCCCTCCCTCCCTCTCTCTCTCTCTCTCTCTCTCTCTCTCTCTCTCTCTCTCTCTCTCTCTCTCTCTCTCTCTCTCTCTCTCTCTCTCTCCGCCACAACGCAGCAGTCACGTGTGAAGATTGTTTGAGCGTGTGATAGTTTGTTTGAACCGCCTACAGCTCTTGACTATTGGAATCCTCTAGTACCAATTGGATACTTAGACACTTTATGTTGTGTAATTACATGCTAGTTGTTTACACGATATTTTTTCTTCAGCCAACACATTGTTTGTCTTGCTTTTGTTTATTTTTGTATTTGTTGTTATTATTGTTTTTGCTTTGTTCTGCTTGACTATCTATACGTTCCCTTTTAATATGTCAACAGGTGGCAACAACATTCATTTTTTAAATATCGGTCATCTTAATGTGTATCACCTTTGTCACAAAATACCAGATATAACTATTCTCCTAAACCATTCCTCGCCATTTCACATTTTTTGATTTACGGAATCTCGTCTAACAGATACATTAGTGATCATGCCATAGCTATATACAATTACTCTATTCTCAGGCGAGATGCATCTGCCCCCGGGCATACTGGCCTAGCAGTGTACGTACACAATTCCATCAACAACTATGTAAAGAGGCGTTGTGATTTAGAATCCCCTAATATAGAGTGCATGTGGTTAAAAGTTAAAACGACCAAGTCCTCGCCTGTTCTGATAGTTTTTGTATATAAAAACCCAGCGGCCTCAGCCTCCTGGCAAGACGAGTTTGTATTAATGATGGATGTGGTTCAGGAGTCCAAAGGTGATGTACATATCTTGGGAGACTTCAACATAGACTTGCAAAAGCAAGGACACACTTCGTGGAGATCCATGTTGAATTTTTTAGGGTTGAAACAGCTTGTCCAGTCACCTACTAGAGTTACTTCCTCATCGTCAACGCTGATAGACCATGTATATACCACAAATGTCAGCGTTGTAAAAAATGTTAGCGTACCTAATATTTCCATTAGTGATCACTTTCCTGTTTGTTTTACGTTGTCTGTTAGGTTAGCTAAACAGTCAATCAAAGGACACACTACCATAATGTATAGATGTTTTAAAAAATTCGACCAAACTGCTTTTTTATATGACCTATCTTTAGTACCATTTTATGATATACAAAACTGCAAAAACCCTAACGATGCCCTGTCACGTTGGTACGAGCTGTTTCTCGCTGCTTAGGATAGACACGCGCCTAAGCGCATCAAACGCGTCAAATATCCTGTTATGCCAAAATGGCTCTCTGGTGAGATAAAACAAGCAATGGAAGTAAGAGATGAATTAAAACGAGACAAGAAATTTACTGAATACAAGAAGCAGCGAAACCATGTCAAATCTCTATTTCGTAAAGCACAGAGGCAAAATGCAGAACACGTTATTGCCGACGGTAAAGACATCCGTTCAGTCTGGCAAGTAATAAACAATTTCACCAAAGGTAACAGTAAACGATCGCCTAATATTCTGCACGATCTTACTGCTGATGCGTTCAAAGCTCACTTCATAACTGTTGTTTAAGCTCTGGCGAAGTCAAGTACACCTAACCCTGTAAACTACACTTGCTCTCATCAACTACGTCACCATAGTCAACAGAGAGCTTGCGGCCCATTTTTAGTACCGCTTATGACTGTCCTGGATGTAGGCAAATCTATTTCCAGGTTAAAGAACAAATCGTCTTGCGGTCCAGATGGTATTAGTAGTCAAATTTTAAAATTATTTCTGCCTTACGTCGTCGAATCCCTGACCTTTATTTATAATTTATCGATCAGACATAACGTTTTCCCGACGAGCTAAAAAAAAGCGAAGGTAATCCCTCTTCCTAAAAGCAAAGATTTATGCAACCTAAACGAGTACAGACCCATTTCCATATTATCCTGTATTTCAAAACCACTCGAGAAACATTCATACTCATCTTCAAAACTTTCTGGAGCAAAACCATCTGATAACTGCAGCACAATCAGGATTTCGACCTCTACATTCGTGCCAAACTGCCCTCAATCCTTTAATTGATAAATGGCTCTCTGCCATAAATGACATTAAAGTATCAGGTACAGTCTTTCTTGACCTGAAAAAAGCTTTTGATCTTGTCAACCACTCTATCCTACTAAAAAAAACTACCATTCTATCACATTGACTCAAATACTGTCTCCTTTATATCTTCCTATCTCAGGGACAGAACGCAGAAAGTACTGCTAAATGGCAAATATTCCTCTTTAGTAACTTGCGGTGTTCCACAGGGGTCTATTCTAGGGCCCTTATTATTTAATCTATTTATTAATGATCTGCTACTGTGCATATCTCATTTAGACGCAAACTGCGATCTGTTCGCAGATGACACGACCATACACACATCTGATAAAGATATCGCAACCATTAATAAGGTACTCCAACAAAGTCTTGATGAAGTAGCAGGCTGGTGCAGTGATAATCACATGATTATTAGTATTCCAAAGACAAAGAACATGTTAGTTACTATACGTCAGAAACACCAGCATGGCCTACCACATCTAACACTCTCCTTAGATAGCCAGCTTGTAGAACAAGTAACTAGGCATCGCTTATTAGCCGTTATAGTGGACACCAATTAAGCTGGGAGTCGCATACTGACTCTATATGCAAAACAATCTCCAAAAATCTGTTCCTGTTATCAAAACTACACCATATAGTTAATACTGATATCCGTAAACTCTTTTTTCCAAGCGCATATCAAAACGCATTGTGACTACAGTTCTACCGTCTGGGATGGATGCAGCGAAGTTCACATGAAAAAAGTTAATTGCTTGTATCGTCGGGGCATTAAATTAATACTTCCCGGTCCTACTTCGACTGATGAAAAATTAATAACTCTCAAGTTACTAACATTGAAGAAACAGTTTGAATTTAATCGCTGTGTTCTGCTGCACAAGATCATGCACCGAAAAGCCCCATCCTATCTAAAAGCTCTATTTTCCGAAATAATAGGAAAAACACGAGAAATAGCTCGATCCACCTTCAAAAAATTAGATTAGACATCTGTAAAACCAGTCTGTCCTTTTCAGGCGCTAAAGCTTGGGATATGTTACCTCCACACCTGAAATCAATTTGTAATATTAGCGTCTTCAAAGATCGCCTCCATAAATATTTACTTCAGAAGTAATAGTATGTTCGGCTCCCTTATGCTACTATTCGTATAGTTAGTGACAAGTTTCCTATTACCTAATACTCTTCTACTGTTGCTGCAGATTATGTAATAGTTCGACTCTCTGCATTAACATGTCAAGTTCATATCTGTGTGTGTATATGTGTGTATATGTATATATATATATCTCTTGTAGCACCTTTGCTGTTCGGCAGCTGCGTCCTACATAGGACGGACGGGCATCACTGGTCCTCATCCATCTCCTTAATCTCTCACGTGCTGGCTCCAAGCGCCACACCCTGGCAAACCACCTCAGCTGGTGGGCTAAACCACGTGAGGGGGTGGTGTTCACATTGCACCACTAGGCGGATGAGCTGTTTCTGACAGCCAACGGCTAGAGGACCGAGGAGATCAGGTTGGATCCAACGGCCAAATGTGGGGGAGTAAACCCTTCAAATCAGGAGTGGAGCCCCGAAGGCAGACAGCTGCCTGTATTCACGCACTGTTCTGGCAGCTCCTGCAGCCAAACTGGTGCCAAACGTACTGCTTTGCATTCCTTTGGATACATCAGCGAGGCCGAGAGGGGGATCTTGACGACTGGGCACCCCAGGATCTCCATACACTTCGCCCAGGCTTGCGCCCTGGAGAGGTCACTCCAGTGACTGACCCAGCAAGCGCATATACTCCATTGTCTTCCGAGACAGGATGCCAAAACAATATCTCTTGGCTTGACTTCGCGAACGAAGATTTTATAGGAGTTGCCCACGACGTCTGCAGGCTTGTTCGTGGCTGCGGAGGCCAATCCGAGACAGGCAGGTTCGACCGCAGTGGCTGCAGGGGAAGATATGGCCAGGGTTCTGAGCTGCGGCATCTCTGTTTTTTCTCCTGAGCCGCTTGTCCTTAAGGCTAGCTCTGTGAGAGTCCTCAAAGGAGACAGCTGCCTTATAAATGGTGGAGCGCCAGGTGTCACGGTCCGCAGCAAGCGAAGACCACTGGTGGTGGTCGATTTGGCAGGCACTAAGTGACTTCTTGAGACAGTCTTTGTATCTCTTCTTTGGTGCCCCTCTGTCACGGTGTCCAGTAGCAAGCTCGCCGAACAGGGTGATCTTTGGTAGGCGATGATCCTCCATCCTGGAGACATGCCCCGCCCAGCGGAGCTGTGTCCGCAGCAGCAAAGCCTCGATGCTCACAGTTTCAGCCTGTTCAAGGACCTCGACGTTGGTGACATAGTCACTCCAGTGAATGCCCAGGATGGTACGCAGGCAGCGCTGGTGGAAGCGTTCGAGGAGTCGTAGTTGGTTGCGGTAGAGGGCCCAGGACTCGGAACCATACAGCAGGGTGGTGAGGATCACAGCTCTGTACACGCTGATCTTGGTGCCTGTTTTCAGCTGTTGATTGTGCCACACCCGCTTGAAAAGTCGCCCGAAAGCGCTGTTCGCTTTTGCCAGCCTGCTGTCAAGCTCCTTGTCCAGCTTGGCATCCGACGTGATAATGCAGCCAAGGTAAGTAAACTGGTGCACTGACTTTAGTTCAGACTCGCCAATGGTGATGTGAGGAGGGTGATACACTGTCTTGGGTGCCGGCTGATGGAGGACCTCTGTCTTTTTCAGACTGACCTCGAGTCCAAAGAGCTGGGCAGCATCTGCGAAGCAAGACGTGATGCGCTGCAGGGCTCTCTCTGTGTGTGCAACGAGGGCAGCATCATCAGCAAAAAGCAGCTCACGAATCAGTTGGTCTAGGGTTTTCGTGTGGGCCTGCAGTCGTCTGAGGTTGAACAGGCTGCCATCGAGACGATACCTGATGTACACTGCATCGTCATCATCGAGGTCCACTGTGGCCTGCTTCAACATCATGCTAAAAAAGATGGTGAAGAGGGTCGGTGCCAGCACGCAGCCCTGCTTTACGCCGTTGAGAATAGGGAATGGTTCTGAGAGGTCATTGTTGAGTCCTCGTGTAGCTGGACAATCATGTTGAGGAACTTTGGGGGACAGCCAAGTCGCTCCAGGATCTGCCACATGCCTTGCCTGCTCACAGTGTCGAACGCTTTTGTTAGGTCGACAAATGTTACGTACAGCCCTTTGTTCTGCTCGCGGCACTTCTCCTGTAGCTGTCTCAGCACAAAGACCATATCGGTGGTGCTCCTGTTTGCTCTGAAGCCACACTGGCCCTCTGGGAGTTGGTCTTCAGCGATGGCAGATACCAGCCGATTCAGGAGCAGCCTTGCAAGGATTTTCCCAGCAATGGACAGCAGGGTAATTCCCCGATAGTTGGAACAGTCAGACTTCTCGCCTTTGTTCTTGTACAGGGTGATAACGACTGCATCACGGAGATCTTTTGGTAGTGTTCCTTCCTCCCAGCAGCAGAGAAAGAGGTCATGGAGCTTGTTGTGCAGTGCTGTGCCTCCATGTTTCCAGATCTCTGGCGGTATTCCATCAATGCCTGCTGCTTTGCCACTCTTGAGCTGGTGGATGGCTGTGAGGGTCTCTTCAGCGGTGGGCGGTTCGTCCAATTCAACCTTTACTGGGAGGTGTGGGATTTGTAGGACGACTGCTTCTTGAACAGTGCGCTCAGCGCTGAAGAGGCTCTGAAAGTATTCCGACCAGCGGTTCAAGATGGAGGTATTATCTGTGAGGAGTGCCTGGCCATTCGCGCTTCGCAGGGGACTTTGTACCAGGTGCCTGGGGCCATACACTGCTTTCAGTGCTTCGTAGAAGCCCCTGTAGTCACCATTGTCAGCGCAAAGCTGGGTCCTCTGTGTAAGTCTGGTCCACCACTCATTCTGGAGATCTCTGAGCTTGCGCTGGAGACTGCTGCAGACGAGGCGGAAGGCAGACTTCTTCACAGGGCAGGAAGGCTGGGCTAGGTGGGCCTGATGGGCGGCTCTTTTTTTTTGCTAGGTGTTCCTGGATCTCTACATCGTTTTCGTCAAACCAGTCTTTGTTCTTCTTTCTGGCGAAACCCAAGACTTCTGCAGAGGATTTTGCAATAGCAGTTTTCAGTTGTTCCCAAAGTGTTTCAGGGGAGGAGTCTACTGGGTCCGCTGTGTCTTTGAGCCTGCGCTGTAAATCTGTCTGAAAGGCAGCTTTCACATCGTCACGCTGAAGGCTGGCAACATCAAGCTTTTTCTTGGGGGGGCCCCCATTTCTTGGGTTTTGGCTTGAAGTGGAGCCTGAGTTTGCAGCGGACAAGGCGGTGGTCAGTGTGGCACTCTGCGCTGGGCATCACTCTGGTGAGGAGGACGTCACTGCGGTCCCTCTGACGCACTAGGACATAGTCGATAAGGTGCCAGTGTTTGGAGCGAGGATGCATCCAGGTGGTCTTTCGACTGTCCTTTTGCTGAAAAGTAGTGTTGGTGATGACCAGTTGCTGCTCCGCACAGAACTCCAACAGTAGGCGGCCATTGTCATTGCAGTTCCCCACGCCATGCTTGCCGAGGACTCCTTTCCAGGCTTCAGAGTCCTGGCCCACTCTGGCGTTGAAGTCGCCAAGGATGATGACTTTGTCGTTTGCAGGGGTACTCTGTAGGAGGCTGCGCAGGTCAGTGTAAAACTTGTCCTTTTCAGCAGGCTCTGCCAGGAGGGTTGGGGAGTACACACTGAGAAGGGTGACGTGTTGCTGGTGTCTCAGTGGGAGGCGCATGGACATGATGCGGTCTGAGTGGCCCGTTGGTAGGTTTTCCAGCTTAGTCGCAATGGATGTCTTGACCATGAAACCCACGCCTGAGAGCCGTCTTTCTGATGCAGGCCTGCCTGACCAGTAGAGGGTGTACCCAGCACCAAGTTCTTGGAGGCTGCCTTCGTCCGGAAGGCGTATTTCGCTGAGCGCGGCGATGTCGATGTTTAACCTCCGCAATTCATGGGCAATGAGGGCGGAGCGACGTTCAGGGCGTCCGCTGTCTGCTTTGTCGAGCATGGTTCAGACGTTCCAGCATGCTACGTTGAGTCCGGTAGTGGTCGTCATGAGAGTGGATCCGTTATTCTTTCTTGTTTTTTGACCGCAGGAGAAGATGCCCGTTGACCGCGGCTAGCCAACTGGGGTTGCGAGGGGACGAGCTTTGGTTAGGCCACCTTTTCTAGGCCCCTCTCCGTGTGGAGCAAGCAGTGCTGTCCCTAGAGAAGGCTGCTTGGTCGTTCAGGGTGTGCCGAGTGATGTTGTCATCCCCAGGTCAACATCAGGCGACCAATATCCTGAACCGCCTGCATGCAGGTTTGAGACTGCGGCTTCCAGTGACATCTTTCACC
>BTPG01000001.1:0-205000 GCA_036245525.1 Semisulcospira habei | reverse complement strand
CGATGGGTTGAATGTTGAATGGCGGCAATGCACGATGGGTTGAATGGTGAATGGCGGCAATGCACGATGGGTTGAATGGTGAATGGCGGCAATGCACGATGGGTTGAATGTTGAATGGCGGCAATGCACGATGGGTTGAATGTTGAATGGCGGCAATGCACGATGGGTTGAATGTTGAATGGCGGCAATGCACGATGGGTTGAATGTTGAATGGCGGCAATGCACGATGGGTTGAATGTTGAATGGCGGCAATGCACGATGGGTTGAATGTTGAATGGCGGCAATGCACGATGGGTTGAATGTTGAATGGCGGCGCGCGGACAAGAGCAGTATCAGCTTAGAGTGTCCGGAAGTTTCACCTGATTCACACCTGTCAGAGTTAGTGGCTGTCCAGCACGTGAGAAACTGTTACTTTAAGGGGATCGCGAGGATGGAGGGAGATTAAAGGCGTGCCAATCGGCGGTCCCTGTTAAGAATTAATGGGCAGGAAAAGACCAATTCCAAGCGGCCATCGATCTAACGCCCAAGGCGGAGTGGCGGGAAGGTCTATCTGGCCAGCCCAGGCTCGGTCACCCAACATCACCCTGTCTGCAGCACTAGTACAATAACCACGACACTCTCCCCCTTATGCACGATACACAGAGTACAATGAGGCCCCCCCCCCCCTCCTCTCCGCAGTCTGTACAGGCGTAAGATCAGCTATTCCTGTTACAGGTCTGATGTAAATCCTTGTTGCTCGGGCGTTCAAAGTCTGACAATCTCCGGTGTTTCGTCTTCAGCCCTGGCGTGTCAGTAAGTAACCTTCACCATGACACTGCCCGCAAGCAAACACTTACGTTTGACGTCTAATCTTCAACTGTGATTCTGACGTCACCAGAAAATCCTTTCCCTATAACGCTCTTAGTCACTTAAGCGAAAACAGTGACCGTATGGGATATCTTCAATAACTGTGACCGTATGGGATATCTTCAATAACTGTGACCGTATGGGATATCTTCAATAACCAGCTTCCAAGACTGCTGATGTTACTGATGCGTCTCTTCCAGACACTCTGAATGACTTTTATAGTCGTTTTGACAAAAAGAATATGACCCCACCTCCTTCTGTGGAGAGGAGTCATACTGAGAACCCACCTTTCATTATTCTAGACGCCGATGTCAGGTGCATGTTTCAGCGTCTAGACAGCAGGAAAGCTGCCGGTCCAGATAACATTTCTCCACGCTTACTCAGAAACTGTGCGGACCAGCTCTCGGGCGTCTTTACTGACATTTTCAACATGTCTCTCTCTCAGTGCACTGTTCCTCAGTGTTTCAAAAGGTCCACCATCATTCCTGTTCCGAAAAAATCCAAAGTGTCCTCCCTAAATGACTACAGACCGGTCGCTCTGACCTCAGTTGTCATGAAGACGCTTGAGCGCCTCGTCCTCCGGTTTCTGAGAACATTTACCGACCCTCTGCTGGATTGTTTTCAATTCGCGTATCGCGAAAAACGTTCCGTGGAGGATGCGGTGTCACTTGGTTTGTTTTATGTTTTACAACACCTTGAAATCCCAAACACCTATGCCAGAATTTTATTTGTTGATTACAGTTCTGCTTTTAACACCATTATTCCATCCAAATTGTACCAGAAGATCCAGCAAATCGGAGTTCCAGAGACATTGTGCCTCTGGACCCTCGATTTCCTGTTGATGAGACCACAGGTCGTTAAAATTGGTGGAAATGTGTCATCCACCCTCACTTTATCCACGTGCACGCCTCAGGGGTGCGTGCTCTCCCCTATGCTCTACTCCCTGTTTACTTATGACTGTGCTTCATGCCATGCCAGTACTAAAGTTCTGAAATTTGCAGATGACACCACAGTGGAAGGGTGCATTACAAACTCAGACGAATCCGCTTACCGTAGTCAGGTTGAGACTCTAATTAGTTGGTGTAATAACAACAACCTTGAACTGAACTCTGGCAAAACAAAAGAAATGATTGTGGACTTTAGAAAGAAACAGTCCCCTCCTCCCCCTCTTGTGATCAATAGTGAAATCATTGAAACAGTCCAGAACTTTAAGTTTCTTGGCACTACCCTGTCATGTGACCTGAAGTGGGAGGAAAACACTCGCCTTATCGTCCAAAAAGCACAGCAGCGCTTGTTCTTCCTGCGACGTCTGAAAAGTTTCGGTCTCGGTGCCCACATGTTGATGCAATTCTACCGAGCTGTGATTGAGAGCGTGCTCACCTTTTCGATCACGGTTTGGTATGGTTCCATCACGGCCAAAGAGAAAATCAGACTGAGTAGGGTGGTCAAGACCGCTTCAAAAATCATAGGCAGAGATCTTCCTAGCCTGGACTCACTGTACCAGCAGCGTCTCTTACGTAGAGCACGTCTTATCTCCAGTGATTCCATCCACCCCGGCAATGAGCTTTTTCAAATTTTACCATCAGGGCGCAGGTACAGGTCCATCAGTACCAGGACCAGCAGATTCCGCAACAGTTTTTTCCCTCTTGCTGTTCACGCTCTCTCTGATCAACCGGACTAATTGGAGAGAGCGCGAGTGGCGAGTGAGAATGATTGTGTACAGTCAGTTTTTAACTGTATCAGATGTTTCTCTCTCTCTCTCTCTCTCTCTCTCTCTCTCTCTCTCTCTCTCGTGGCTGTGTGTGCGCGCGAGCGAGTGTATGTGTCAGTGTGCGCGCGTTGCGTGTACTTTCTGTTTTTCGTTTGTTTTGTATGACCGAATGAATGAATGAATTTTGTTTAATGTCTCTTCATGTTTCTCCTAATTTTTCTTTGTGTAATTTGGTACTATTAGTATTACAATTATTATCCTGTGTTTGTAGAGTAGCAACGGCAAGTATGAAAAATGGCACACGTGCTAATTACTTCATCCGTTGAGAAATAAAGTTTCATTTCATTTCATTTCATTTCATTTCATTTCTCTCTCTCTCTCTCTCTCTCTCTCTCTCTCTCTCTCTCTCTCTCTCTAAAACAGCAACTCGTGTTAGTCCAACTTCCTCCACCCTTATAGACCACATATATACAACTACTCAATCAAGGGTGATGGCAGTAGACGTGCTTCAGGTAGGGATTAGCGATCACTACCCGGTGTGCTGTTGTTTGGCATTAAAAGCGGATAATTCATTCCGAAAACATCAGCACACGACTATTAGATACAGATCACTTAAACACTTCAACAAGGAAACATTTCTTTGTGATTTAAGTAGCAACGGCAAGTATGAAAAATGGCACACGTGCTAATTACTTCATCCGTTGAGAAATAAAGTTTCATTTCATTTCATTTCATTTCATTTCATCTCATTTCTCTCTCTCTCTCTCTCTCTCTCTCTCTCTCGATCTCTCATCTCTCTCCTCATCTCTCTCTCTCTCTCTCTCTAAAACAGCAACTCGTGTTAGTCCAACTTCCTCCACCCTTATAGACCACATATATACAACTACTCAATCAAGGGTGATGGCAGTAGACGTGCTTCAGGTAGGGATTAGCGATCACTACCCGGTGTGCTGTTGTTTGGCATTAAAAGCGGATAATTCATTCCGAAAACATCAGCACACGACTATTAGATACAGATCACTTAAACACTTCAACAAGGAAACATTTCTTTGTGATTTAAGTAGCACACACTTTGATACAGTGTACTACCATAATGACCCCAACGATGCTTTGTCTGAGTGGTACGGATTGTTCCTTGGTGTTCTCGATAAACACGCTCCATTCAGAGAGAAACGGGTGAAGAACCCCCAGCTTCCCGCCTGGTTAAGTAAGGAAATCAAGGATGCCATGCAGCTCCGAGATGACTATAAAAGAAAGAAGGATTTTATTGCTTATCGAAGGCAAAGAAACCATGTTAAACATTTAGTGAGGAAAGCTCAAAGGTCACTTTTTCACCGTCTTATGAACGGAAAGAAAGATGTCGTATCTGTGTGGCGAGCGATCAATGCTTTTACGAGGTCCAAAAATACCGCACAATGTACACAGTTATCAGCTGATATCTTGAATCAGCATTTCCTCTCGGCTGCCAGTACGTTGCTAAAAAATACATATTCTGGTCAGTCTTCAGCTGTGTCCGAAAAGCTAAAGACGTTTTGTGCAGAACGGCTGGACCCTGACACGTCATTCAGCATTCCGCTGTTAACGATATACGACGTGGGAAAATCCATCTCGTACTTAAAGAACAAACGTACGTCTGGCCATGATGGTATTAGTAGCTCAGTTCTGAAAATGGCCCTACCGTATATTTTAGATACCTTGACATATATATATAACCTTTGCATAAAGCAGGGGATATTTCCATCTTCTCTAAAAACAGCCAAAGTGATCCCACTACCTAAAACGAAAGACCTTGCCGACCCTAACAAGTTCAGGCCCATTTCGCTACTGTCAACACTGTCGAAACCGATAGAAAGACACATTCACACACACTTACAACATTTTCTAGAAAAACACAAACTCATACATCCATTACAATCTGGCTTTCGGCGGAAACACTCCTGTCACACAGCATTGGTACACCTTGTTGACAGATGGCTTACTGCCATAAATAGCAGTCAAATGACTGGAGCAGTATTTTTGGACCTTTCAAAAGCATTTGACCTCGTCAATCATGAAACTTTAGTTCAAAAACTTAATGTCTATCAACTAAGCGCAGACACACTTGCCTTCCTTACGTCATATCTGCATGGGCGTACGCAGTATGTCTACGTGAATGGTAAAAACTCACCTGAAGGGGTGATAGAGCACGGAGTACCACAGGGATCGATTCTTGGTCCATTATTGTTCTCTGTCTTCATAAACGACCTTCCATTACATATATCTGACTCCAGTGTAACTTTCAGTCTTTTTGCAGACGATGGAACACTGGACGTTTCGTCATCAGACGTAACATGTATGGTGAAGATTCTCCAAGACAGTTTAAATGAGGTATCTGAATGGTGCAGAAATAACGCCATGATACCTAATCCCACTAAAACCAAATGCATGCTGATTACCACACGGCAAAAGCATCAGTTGAACCCCCCTCCCCTTCAACTAACACTTAATGGCCAGCCTGTGGAGCAAGTCAGAGAACAGCGCGTGCTTGGAATCAACTTAGACGACAAGTTGTGCTGGCAAGGCCACATTACTAAACTGTGTAAAATAGTATCTAAAAATGTATTCCTCCTGTCGAAATTGAGACATTTTGCTGATGAGCCAACAAGGAAACTCTTCTACTATGCCCATATTCAGTCACATTTGGATTATGCCTCATCTATTTGGGACGGTAGTAGCGATGCTAATTTAAAAAGTCTGAACTCGCTCCACAGAAGAGCCATTAAACTTATTGTTGACAGACCATCAGAAGTCATTAATACTGACAATAAGTTCAAGCTGTTAGACATTTTGCCACTTGAAAAACAGTTTAAGTATAATAAGTTGGTGCTCATGCGCAAAATCACCCTCTCAGAAACACCAGCCTATCTCAATAGTTTGTTCCACTTTGCTCATACGAGGTCCAGTCGAACACCAGGGAACAATCTTGTTGTACCGATGCCTCGACTAGACATTTATAGGTCGTCGTTGTCCTATTCTGGTGCAAAGTTATGGAACTCCATTCCTGCGGATGTTAGAGCCGCGCCATCGCTTAAAACTTACAAGACCAAGCTGCTCAAACATCTAGACAAAACTTAATTTTTCTTTTATTTTGTATTTTTATTTTTATTTTTACATGTAGCACTCCATGCCTTATGCGGCATTTCCCGGATATTCTGCATTCTCTTCTAACATTAAAAATTTATGAACGCATGTAATATACCGCTGGCATTCCAGCAAGCCGCATTATGTAATATCCATGACCCCATGGACTCGGCTGGCCAGACGGGATGCCGTCGATAGACACAGCATTGGGCGCTCGCGAGGCGTGGCAGTGCTGTGGTTTCTTCGCGTCGACCCGCGCGCGCGGTGGTTGCGGGATCGCTATACAAGTCTAGTCTAATTCCATGGCAGACTAGCATCTAGCTGTGCGCGGTTTAGTGGCGCGGGGAGGCCGCTATCGCATGTGTGTGTTTATCTGTGTCAGTGTGTGCAAGTGTATGTGTGTGCACGCGCGCATCCCTACGTGCTTGCGCACGCGCGCGCGCGCGCGTGTGTGTGTGTGTGTGTGTGTGTGTGCGAGTGTGTGTGTGCGTGTGTGTGTGTGTGTGTGTGTGTGTGTGTGTGTGTGTGTGTGTGTGTGTGTGTGTGTGTGTATGCCTGTTTATGTTTGTTGGAGTGAGCCGCCGTGTTGGTTTTTATGATGAGAACAATAGCGGTTTTATGTACAAAATCCTTTATACTTTTTATATTTGCTGTAGTATAGTTTTAAGCGAAAGAATGTATGTGTACATGATATACTGATGTGTGTGTATGTGTGTGTCAGTGTGCGTGTGTGTGTGTGTGTGTGTGTGTGTGTGTGGAGGGTTGTGCAGGCTTGGCTTGGCGCCTGTAGGCTACAAGCTAATCTGGCACAAGCCTGTGCACGCGGCAATTGCACACCGGCGCGCGTGTGTGTGTGTGTACGTTATTTTGTTTTGTAGTGTGTAGCAAGGACAAGAATGAAAACAGGTCTGCGCACCTATTCTTTTATCCTTGGAAAATAAAGTTTCATTTCATTTCATTTCATTTCATTTCATTTCTCTCTCTCTCTCTGTGTGTGTGTGTGTGTTTAGTCTTAGTAACTGACATCAAGACAAATTCCAATGTTTTTATTGTTTTGTACATGGAAACATATGGCAATAAACCATCTTATCTTATCTTATCTTATCTTATCTTATCTTATCTGTGACCGTATGGGATATCCTCAATAACTGTGACCGTATGGGATATCCTCAATAACTGTGACCGTATGGGATATCTTCAATAACTGTGACCGTATGGGATATCTTCAATAACTGTGACCGTATGGGATATCTTCAATAACTGTGACCGTATGGGATATCTTCAATAACTGTGACCGTATGGGATATCTTCAATAACTGTGACCGTATGGGATATCTTCAATAACTGTGACCGTATGGGATATCTTCAATAACTGTGACCGTATGGGATATCCTCAATAACTGTGACCGTATGGGATATCTTCAATGACTGTGACCGTATGGGATATCCTCAATAACAGTGACCGTATGGGATATCCTCAATAACTGTGACCGTATGGGATATCCTCAATAACAGTGACCGTATGGGATATCCTCAATAACTGTGACCGTACGACGTATCCGCCATAACTGACCACGTGTCTGACTGGCCTGCCCAATGGCAGAGACATGACCGTATTCGCCATAACTGACCACGTGTTTGACTGGCCTGCCCAATGGCAGAGAGATGACCGTATTCGCCATAACTGACCACGTGTTTGACTGGCCTGCCCAATGGCAAAGAGATGACCGTATTCGCCATAACTGACCACGGTGTTTGACTGGCCTGCCCAATGGCAGAGAGATGACCGTATTCGCCATAACTGACCACGTGTTTGACTGGCCTGCCCAATGGCAGAGAGATGACCGTATCCGCCATAACTGACCACGTGTACGATTGGCCTGCCTTTACTAATAGCTGAGAGGATGTGTGACAGAAAGAATGCTGTGCTTCACTTGATTGTGGGCAGACAATAGTCTATCAAGCATCGCCCTCAACACATCCATCAGACAATAGTCTATCAAGCATCGCCCTCAACACATCCATCAGACAATAGTCTATCAAGCATCGCACTCAACACATCCATCAGACAATAGTCTATCCAGCATCGCCCTCAACACATCCCTCAGGCAATAGTCTATCCACCATCGCCCTCAACACATCCCTCAGACAATAGTCTATCCATCATCGCCCTCAACACATCCCTCACAGTACTTGTGAAATGACGACCCGCACTGCTCAAAGTAATGTAACCGGCTTGTGTTGTTCAAAGTAATGTAACTGACTTGTGTTGTTCACGGTAATGTAACTGGCTTGTGTTGTTCAAAGTAATGTAACTGGCTTGTGCTGTTCACAGTAATGTAACTGGCTTGTGTTGTTCACATTAAAGTAACTGGCTTGTGTTGTTCACGGTCTGTAACTGGCTTGTATTTCACACAGCAATGTAAATGGCTTCTTTGCTTTCAGTGATATAACTGGCTTCTTTTGCTCAAGTAATGTAACTGGCTTCTTTTGCTCACAGTAACCGACTTGTATTGCTCACAGTAATGTAACGGGCTTTTACTGTTCACAATAATGTAATTGGCTTTCTTTTTCTCACAGTAATGTAACTGGCTTTATTGCTCGCAGTAACTGGCTTCTTTTGCTCACAGTAATGCAGCTGGCTTGTATTCTTCACAGTAATGCAACTGGCTTGTGTTGCTCACAGTAATGTAACTGTCTTTATTGCTCACAGTTATGTAACTGGATTTATTGCTCACAGTAATGTAACTGGCTTTATTGCTCACAGTAATATAACTGGCTGTATTGCTCACAGTAATGTAACTGGCTTTATTGCTCACAGTAATGTAACTGGCTTTATTGCTAACAGTAATGTAACTGGCTTTATTGCTCACAGTAACTGGCTTTATTGCTCACAGTAATGTAACTGCCTTTTGCTCACAATAACTGGCTAATTGCTCACAGTAATGTAACTGCCTTTTGCTCACAGTAATGTAACTGGTTCTTTTGCTCGCAGTGATGCAAATGGTGTGTATTGCTCACAGTAATGTAACTGGCTTCATTTGCTTACAGTAATACAATTGGCTTGTATTGATCACAGTAATGTAATTGGCTTGGTCCTACTTGTAACGTTCACTTCATTCCCTGGACTTTTTTTTCTAGCTGGAGTTACGAAGGGTGTTGCCTCAGCGCATCAGGTGATGCTGGCGATTGGTTGCCAGTACATACAAAGCGTCTTTTGAAAACCATTGGCTGGCCCTAGGAATTGACTAGCGTATAGGTTGTGGTAGGGGGGTGGGGTGGAGGGTGGGAGGGAGGGGGGTGGGGGCGGTGGGAAGGATCGTGTCCATGGACACACAGGGGACATGCTGGCATGAAGTACTGTTGGGATGGTAGGTCAAGGTGACGTCGGGAGGGGATGTGGAGCAAGGCGTTACTAGGCTCAGACGGTTTCTGGGTGCCGTATGTGGCCGGGCTGATAGGAAAATACGTAAAAACTTTTTCTTTGTCCAAGTCAGTTGTGATCGGGAAAACCTGTTATCTCATAGTTTGGACATTGGCTAGCGGCAACAAGTCACTAGTACTCCCTCCCTCTCTCTCTCTCTCTCTCTCTCTCTCTCTCTCTCTCTCTCTCTCTCTCTCTCTCTCTCTCTCTCTCTCTCTCTCTCTCTCTCTCTCTCTCTCTCTTTTCCCAAAGGAACTTAAAAAAGCCAAGGTTATACCCCTCCCGAAAACAAGAGATATGACTGATGTTAATAACTATCGCCCCATCTCACTATTGTCCATCCTTAGTAAACCACTTGAACGGCATATCCATAAACATCTCTTGGAATATTTAGAAAATCATACATTAATCCACCCCCTTCAGTCGGGATTCAGACCAAAGCACAGCTGTCACACGGCCCTAGCACGTCTAACTGATGTGTGGCTACGCTCAATAAATCAGGGCGAATTTACCGGCGCTGTATTTATTGACTTACGAAAAGCCTTTGATCTTGTGGACCATAAACTTCTACTTTCCAAACTAAATGTGTACTTCGGTAGTTCGTTTGGCAATAAATGCATTTCTTCCTCAAATAACTACAGCCAGAAATCTCTTTACCACCATGGCACAACTCCTCTTTTCGCCTCATATCTTAGCGACAGACAGCAGCGCGTCATGGTCAATGGATCATACTCTTCAAGCGGATTAGTAACACGGGGAGTTCCCCAGGGTTCAGTCCTAGGGCCTCTTCTGTTTTGCCTCTTTATAAATGACCTGCCGCTATATTTGACTAGCGACAAAATTTCATGTGATTTATTCGCTGATGACGCCACAATTCACACCCCGGACAAGAATATTGATTCTTTAAATGGCCGTTTGCAGCAGGGTTTGAACGAAATTTCCACTTGGTGCGCAAACAATGAAATGATTTTAAATCCTTCCAAAACGGAATGCATGACGATAGCAACCCGTCAGAAGCACCAGCTCAAGCCACTTACACTCAGCCTGACTATCCATAATGACATCGTTAATCAGGTCACGGAACACCGATTACTTGGTGTAATTGTTGATGACCAGATGAAGTGGCAATCGCACATAAATGCTGTATGTAAAACTGTTGCTAGAAATGTTTTTATGCTTTCAAAGTTGAAGTACTTTATCGATGTTGATGCCCGCAAGTTATTTTACAATGCACATGTCAAATCCCACATCGATTATGCGTCCACGATATGGGATGGCAGCGGTGACATACACTTGAAGAGGCTTAACTCCCTGCATCGGAGAGCAGCGAAACATATCCTGCCTGATTCAGCCCTAACAACTGACGAAAGACTTGAAAAACTGAAAATGCTACCTCTTAGCAAGCATCACCTCTTAAACAAGGGTGTGGTTATGTATAAAATCTGGAATGAGATTCACCCAGAATATCTTTGTAAGCTCTTTACCAAGGCAAGTTCAGGTTATTCTACTTCAAGGCGAAACTTTATTACACCTCGCCCAAGGATAGATCTATTTAAAACCAGTGTATCTTTCTCAGGCGCATCTTTCTGGAACACACTGCCTACATGTATAACACACGCTAGCTCCCTCTCCTCTTTCAAGGAATGCCTCCTCAAGTACTTGTCTGCTGATACATAATCTACCACAAGTATCCGTATCAAACATGTGCTCATCGTATAATCAGTGCATGCTGCCGTATGGTTTGTCCATACTAATAATAATCGCCTAATTACATAATTCAAGTTTCTATTATAATCCAAATAATTTTTGCTGTCTGAAGTGAATTTTCACTATGATCCAAATGATTTGCTTCGTATATAGGTCAAGTTATCATTAGCGCGTGGCTGTGTGTGCGCGCGAGCGAGTGTATGTGTCAGTGTGCGCGCGTTGCGTGTACTTTCTGTTTTTCGTTTGTTTTGTATGACCGAATGAATGAATGAATTTTGTTTAATGTCTCTTCATGTTTCTCCTAATTTTTCTTTGTGTAATTTGGTACTATTAGTATTACAATTATTATCCTGTGTTTGTAGAGTAGCAACGGCAAGTATGAAAAATGGCACACGTGCTAATTACTTCATCCGTTGAGAAATAAAGTTTCATTTCATTTCATTTCATTTCATTTCATTCATTTCTCATTTCTCTCTCTCTCTCTCTCTCTCTCTCTCTCTCTCTCTCTCGCTCTCTCCACATGAAGAGGTTAAACTCCATATACAAAAGAGCTGTAAAAATGATAGATAGACGCCCCATCCCTACCACAGACAAAATTAGACACTTAAACATTCTCGGTCAGCGTCAGCAACTTACATTAAACAAATGCGTCTTTATGCATAAGATACTGAATAATATGACACCCCAGTATCTAATCACTAAATTTATATCTCACCAAGAACGTGAACGGACCTCAAGAAACAATACCTTGCCCCTACCACTGCCAAGAATCGACCTTTTTAAAACTAGTATGTCATTCTCTGGTCCGTTTGCTTGGAATTCAATCCTGCACATTTGAAAACTATTACCTCACCAGGAAGTTTTAAAACAAAACTTTTTGATTACCCGATGAGTCAAACTTAGTACTTTTCTCAGGCACTGTAATATTTCCTGTACCTTATGTATTTCATACAGATGGTTTTTATATGTGTGTGCGTGTGTGTGTGTGTGTGTGTGTGTGTGTCCTCGTGTTTGTTTGTGCGTGTGGGTGTATGTGTGAGCGGTGCGCGCGCGTGCGTGCGTGTGTGCATGTGTGTGTGATGAGTGTTATTATTTTTTCTGTATCTAATGATGCTATTGGTTTTGTCTATATATATCTATATATATATATCTATATATATATATCTATATCTATATATATATCTATATATATATCTATATATATATATATACTGATATATATATATATATATAGTTTCACTTTTTTTTCTTTTTTTTTTTTTTAATCCTGTAGATATTAGCAACGGCAAGTTTGTAAAACTCAATTTACCGTTGAAAAATAAAGGTTCATCATCATCATCATCTCTCTCTCTCTCTCTCTCTCTCTCTCTCTCTCTCTCTCTCTCTCTCTCTCTCTCTCTCTCTTCAATCTGCATACTTCGAAGCTGACAGTGTCATCTATCTTGACTCTAAAAGCCTCTCGACTTGCTGACCTACTATTGATTTCCAAACTTAAGCATTATCTTCGAAACGATATGGCTGTTTCCTTTTTTATGTCATACCTCGAAAACAGAAAACAGAAAGTAATTACTAATGGAGCCTACTCTTCTACTAAAGATGTTAAACTCTGGGTTCCGCAGGGGTCAATCTTAGGTCCTCTTTTATTTTGTATTTACATCCATGACCTGCCTCTAAGTCTCACCTACGAAGCAACACAGTGTGATATGTTCGCCGATGATACCTCAATCCACACAGCTAACAAAGACATACGTGAAGTTGAGAACGGCCTTCAAAAAAGTCTCGACGATATATCAGCATGGTGTAAAGTCAACTCAATGATTCTGCATCCTACTAAAACAAAATCTATGATTATTGCAACACGCCAAAAGCACCAGTTAAAACCTTTAAAGCTTAATCTATCACTCGGCGACGACATAGAACACGTAGCCAAACATCGTCTATTGGGGGTCACAATTGATAATCAGCTGAGGTGGCAGATGCACATTGACAATGTCTGTAAAACGGTCTCTAGAAATGTCTTTATGTTATCGAAATTAAAGTATTACACAGATAGTGAAACCAAAAAATTGTTCAGTAGTGCACACATCATGTCACATATAAACTACATCGACGGTGTGGGATTGTTGCAGTGATGTCCACTTAAAAAGACTAAATTCTTTACATAGGAGAATGGCAAAATTAATTCTTCCCGACCCGCACTTGACGATCGAGGAAAAACTCAGTAAAGCTGGCTTCCTGCCCCTTCAAAATCATTTTAAATATAACAAAGGGGTACTGATGTTTAAAGTGTGGAACCATAGCGCTCCAGAATAGAGTCTAATAGATCTGTTTAAAAAATCAGATTCCTGCTATGGGAACATGAGGGGTCTTTATATTGTTCCAAAACCCCGAATAGATATATTTAAATCTACTTTGTCATTTGCGGGTTCCACACTGTGGAACTCACTCCCACATCACGTTAAAACCACTCCGACATTATCTCGTTTCAAGGCAAGTCTTTATAGGTATCTGGCATTACTTAAATAATAATATCTAGTTATTCGTAGACACACGAATATACGTGTATATTCTAACAATCATGTGTATGTGTATGTGTGTGTGTGTGTGTGTGTGTGTGTGTGTGTGTGTGTGTGTGTGTGTGTGTGTGTGTGTGTGTGTGTGTGTGTGTGTGTGGACGCGTGAGTGCGTTTGTGCGCGGCGTATGCACGTGTTTGTGTTTAGTGGAGTATATATTTTGTATTACTGTGCTTTGATGTCTCTTTTTTATGTATATTTTGTACTTAGTCGTAGTTGTAGCAACGACAGGTACGAAAAATGACATAGTCACTGACTGTGTTAATATCTTCACCGTTGTAAAATAAAGATACATTGATTCATTGATTCATTGATTCATTGATTCTCTCTCTCTCTCTCTCTCTCTCCTCACTCCTCTCCTCTCTCTCTCTCTCTCTCTCTCTCTCTCCTCTCTCTCTCTCTCTCTCTCTCTCTCTCTCTCTCTAACGGCAGGTTTGTAAAAAATGGCTGTGTCGATGACGATGTCAATGCCTTAACCGTTGTAAAATAAAGTTTCATTGATTCTCTCTCTCTCTCTCTCTCTCTCTCTCTCTCTCTCTCTCTCTCTCTCTCTCTCTCTCTCTCTCTCTCTCTCTCTCTCTCTCTCTCTCTCTCTCTCTCTCTCTCTCTCTCTCTCTCTCTCTGAGGTCCAGTTAAAGAGACTGAACTCTCTTCATCGTAGAGCCGCAAAACTTATCTTACCTGACCCTAACTCTACTACCGATAATAAATTGAAAACCTTGGAGATTCTTCCCCTGAAAAATCATTTAATGTACAATAAGGGAATAGTTATGTTCAAAACATTGAATATAAAAATGCCTGATTATATTAAGAAACTATTTTCCTTTCCATCACCAACGTACTCAAGATCAAGGCAACTCATTATTGTACCACGACCTAGAACCGATCACTACAAGACAAGTTTAGCGTTCTCAGGCCATAGCCTGTGGAACACTTTGCCTAGGAAAGTTACAACATCAACAACCCTTTCGTATTTTAGAGCCAGTATTTTCAATTACCTCACGTCATTATCGTAATGCTTTAACTACGACCCTATATTACTCAGTGTGTGCGTGTATGCGCGTGTTTGTGTGTGTGTGTGTGTGTGTGTGTGTGTGTGTGTGTGTGTGTGTGTATGCGTGTGTGTGTGTGTGTGTGTGTGTGTGCGTGCGTGTGTGTGTGTGTGTGTGTGTGTGTGTGTGTGTGTGTGTGTGTGTGTGTGTGTGTGTGTGTGTGCACATTTTTGTTGTTGTTTTGTTTTTATAGCATTTATCACAATTTTTTTAAATATAATATTTTTACACTTTGTGCATTATTTGTAGACTAGATTAGCAACGGCAAGTTCGAAAAATGGTTGTGCCAGACAAAACTTTCACCGTTGTAAAATAAAGAATCATTGTCATTTTCATTGTCATTGTCATTGTCTGACCTAGAATCGATCTCTACAAGACAAGTTTAGTGTTCCGAGGCCATAGCCTGTGGAACACGTTCTCTCTCTCTCTCTCTCTCTCTCTCTCTCTCTCTCTCTCTCTCTCTCTCTCTCTCTCTCTCTCTCTCTCTCTCTCTCTCTCTCTCTCTCTCTCTCTCTCTCTCTCTCTCTCTCTCTCTGTGTCTCTCTCATATACACATATTTTGTACATATGTACATATTTTGGGAGACTTCAACATAGACTTGCAAAAGCAAGGACACACTTCGTGGAGATCCATGTTGAATTTTTTAGGGTTGAAACAGCTTGTCCAGTCACCTACTAGAGTGACTTCCTCATCTTCAACGCTGATAGACCATGTATATAGCACAAATGTCAGCGTTGTAAAAAATGTTAGCGTACCTAATATTTCCATTAGTGATCACTTTCCTGTTTGTTTTAATGTCTGTTAGGTTAGCTAAACAGTCAATCAAAGGACACACTACCATAATGTATAGATGTTTTAAAAAATTCGACCAAACTGCTTTTTTATATGAACTATCTTTAGTACCATTTTATGATATAAAAAACTGCAAAAACCCTAACGATGCCCTGTCACGCTGGTACGAGCTGTTTCTCGCCGTTCTGGATAGACGCGCCTAAGCGCATCAAACGCGTCAAATATCCTGTTATGCCAAAATGGCTCTCTGATGAGATAAAACAAGCAATGGAGGTAAGAGATGAATTAAAACGAGACAAGAAATTTACTGAATACAAGAAGCAGCGAAACCATGTCAAATCTCTAGTTCGTAAAGCACAGAGGCAAAATGCAGAACAAATTATTGCCGACGGCAAAGACATCCGTTCAGTCTGGCAAGTAATAAACAATTTCACCAAAGGTAATAGTAAACGATCGCCTAATATTCCGCCCGATCTTACTGCTGATGCATTCAACGCTCACTTCATAACTGTTGCTCAAACTCTGGCGAAGTCAAATACACCTAACCCTGTAAACTACACTTGCTCTCATCAACTACGTCACCATAGTCAACAGAGAGCCTGCGGCCCATTTTTAGTACCGCTTATGACTGTCCTAGATGTAGGCAAATCTATTTCCAGTTTAAAGACCAAATCGTCTTGCGGTCCAGATGGCATTAGTAGTCAGATTTTAAAACTATCTCTGCCCTACGTCGTCGAATCCCTGACCTTTATTTATAATTTATCGATCAGACATAACGTTTTTCCCGACGAGCTGAAAAAAGCGAAGGTAATACCGCTTCCCAAAAGCAAAGATTTATGCAACCTAAACGAGTACAGGCCCATTTCCATATTATCCAGTATTTCAAAACCGCTCGAGAGACATATACATACTCATCTTCTAAACTTTCTGGAGCAAAACCATCTGATAACTGCAGCACAATCAGGATTTCGACCTCTACATTCGTGCCAAACTGCCCTCAATCATTTAATTGATAAATGGCTCTCTGCCATAAATGACAATAAAGTATCAGGTACAATCTTTCTTGACCTGAAAAAAGCTTTTGATCTTGTCAACCACTCTATCCTACTAAAAAAAACTACCATTCTATCACATTGACTCAAATACTGTCTCCTTTATATCTTCCTATCTCAGAGACAGAACACAGAAAGTACTGCTAAATGGCAAGTATTCCTCTGATGGTTTAGTAACTTGCGGTGTTCCACAAGGGTCTATTCTAGGGCCCTTATTATTTAATCTTTTTATTAATGATCTGCCACTGTGCATATCTCATTTAGACGCAAACTGCGATCTGTTCGCAGATGACACGACCATACACACATCTGATAAAGATATCACAACCATTAATAAGGTACTCCAACAAAGTCTTGATGAAGTAGCAGGCTGGTGCAGTGATAATCACATGATTATTAGTATTCCAAAGACAAAGAGCATGTTAGTTACTACACGTCAGAAACACCAGCATGGCCTACCACCTTTAACACTTTCCTTAGATAGACAGCTTGTTGAACAAGTAACTAGGCATCGCTTATTAGGCGTTATAGTGGACAACCAATTAAGCTGGGAGCCGCATACTGACTCAATATGCAAAACAATCTCCAAAAATCTATTCCTGTTATCAAAACTACGCCATATAGTTAATACTGATATCCGTAAACTCTTTTTCCATGCGCATATCAAAACGCATTGTGACTACAGTTCTACCGTCTGGGATGGATGCAGCGAAGTTCACATGAAAAAATATATATATATATTTTTTTTTTTTTTTTTTTTTTTTTTTCTTTCTTTTTTTCCCCTCTGAGTGGTGGTGGTGGGGGGGGAGGGGGATGGGTTTTTTTTACTTACATATGTTTTATCTTTTGATGTATCGTCTGATGTATTTTTATATGTGTAGAGTAGCAGGACAGTTTGGAAGATAGGCATTGCTATGCCTAAAACTTTTTATCCTGAATAAAAAACGTTTCATCATCATCATCATCTCTCTCTCTCTCTCTCTGATAGCATTCAGACCCACACCCACTGACGGTGTTCCTGGTCTTATCAACGCATTTCAGGGCCTATAGTGTGCCACTGACCAGAACACTCTTTTCACGTGTGACGTCTGATACGTGTGCTACACCACAGTCACTATATAGACAGCTTGCGTGGCATTCATACCTGGATACACTATTAATCAAAAGCGATCTTTATTTGATAACGCTGTGTTGGACACCGTTTGTGACGTTTGATACGAGGTGCTATAACTTCAGCCGCGTTTTACTGCATTGACACTTTAATTCTTATTCTCTCTGTTTATATTTTTTTGTATTGTGTTTCACTTCAATTGTGAGAATTAGAATTCAGCATGATCCATAATGCTCAGACACACGGAAGCCTTCAAACTGGTCACTTGAACATCTACCATCTTTTTAACAAGGTACCCCCGATTTGAATGTTTTTCTAAACTCGTCCCCATCTGTGTGCAGCTTTAGTGTGGGCAGAGGACCCGCTAGAGCCGTGGACACCACCCCCCGAGTATCTGCCGGGTCCCACAGAGGTGACAGCGCGAGACGGCGATAAGGCCGTCCTCCCCTGCGCCATCAGGAACCTCGGCACCAAGCAGGTAAGAAGTAGCACAGATGTACACGTTAGGCTTTTAAACACGAAGAGATAGTGTGGCATATTTTACAAAAAGTATTGATAGAATATTTTTTTTAATTGTTTGTTGTCCTTGTTAACTAAAGCAAAAGCGCTAGTCCCTGATCACTTCGGTGCCATAGGGACAAAAAAGGACTAAAGAAGAAGAACACGTTAGGCAGCTTTCTGGGCCCTAGGCATCCAACAGGTAAGGCACACGGTGTACACGTTATGCACCCGTCATCGGTAAAGCAGAGTCCAGGTGTGTACGTTATGATGAACAAAATATGGCTGTCTTCCACCGTCTGTATGTTCCACCACCACTAGCGGCAAGACCTTTTCCGCGGCAGGATCTTTGCTACGACAGGTATGTGACTACGGTGGGCCCTTTACAGCGGCAGACCCTTTACAGCGGCAGACTCATTACAGCAGCAGACCTTTTGCCCATGTGGTCAGGGATGGTGGGAGGATGAGGTGAAATGAATCGGGGGGAGGGGCGTGGGTTAGGTAAAAGGTCTGCCTTAGTAAATGGCCTGCCGCGGTAAAGGGTATGTCGCTAGTGTCAGCCAGCAACTAGGCTAAAACTTTGTCGACATAATGAGATGAGCCCTTCTGTGGTAGAACGTAGACACGATGGAACATAGACATGATGGAACATAGACACGGTGCAACATAGACACGGTGAAACATAGACATGATGCAACATTGACACGGTGCAACATAGACACGGTGCAACATAGAATCATCCTGTTTATAGGCACGGTGCAACATAGACACGGTGAAACATAGACACGGTGCAACATAGAAACGGTGAAACATAGAATCATCCTGTTGTGGAACATACGCATGGTGCAACTTAGACACGGTGCAACATAGACATGGTGAAACATAAAATCATCCTGTTGTGGAATATAGGCACGGTGCAACATAGACACGGTGAAACATAGACACGGTGCAACATAGACATGGTGCAACATAGACACGGTGCAACATAGACACGGTGCAACATAGACACGGTGAAACATAGAATCATCCTGTTGTGGAACATAGGCACGGTGCAACATAGACACGGTGCAACATAGGCATGGTGAAACATAGAATCATCCTGTTGTGGAACATAGGCACAGTGCAACATAGACACGGTGAAACATAGACACGGTGCAACATAGAAACGGTGAAACATAGAATCATCCTGTTGTGGAACATAGGCACGGTGCAACATAGACATGGTGAAACATGGACACGGTGCAACATAGACACGGTGAAACATAGAATCATCCTGTTGTGGAACATAGGCATGGTGCAACATAGACACGGTGCAACATAGGCATGGTGAAACATAGAATCATCCTGTTGTGGAACATAAGCACAGTGCAAAATAGACACGGTGAAACATAGACACGGTGCAACATAGAAACGGTGAAACATAGAATCATCCTGTTGTGGAACATAGGCACGGTGCAACATAGACATGGTGAAACATGGACACGGTGCAACATAGACACGGTGCAACATAGACACGGTGAAACATAGAATCATCCTGTTGTGGAACATAGGCACGGTGCAACATAGACACGGGAAACATAGACACGGTGCAACATAGACAAGGTGAAATATAGACACGGTGAAACATAGAATCATCCTGTTGTGGAACATAGGTATGGTGCAACATAGACATGGTGAAACATGGACACGGTACAACATAGACAAGGTGCAACATAGACACGGTGAAACAGAATGATCCTGTTGTGAAACATAGGCACGGTGCAACATAGACATGGTGAAACATAGACATGGTGCAACATAGACATGGTGCAACATAGACATGGTGAAACATAGAATCATCCTGTTGTGGAACATAGGCACGGTGCAACATAGACATGGTGCAACATAGACACGGTGCAACATACAATCATCCTGTTGTGGAACACAGGCACGGTGCAACATAGACACGGTGCAACATAGAATCATTCTGTTGTGGAACATAGGCACAGTGCAACATAGACACGGTGCTACATAGACACGGTGCAACATAGAATCATCCTGTTGTGGAACATAGGCACGGTGAAACATAGACACGGTGCATCTACTGTGGGAAATCAGGGTATTTACCCGACCACATATAGTAGCGCACCTTCATGTTTGTGTATGTATGTTTCTCCTGTCTACTTCCTAAGTTCCGGAGAAAGACATGGGTTATATAAGAGACCTGATCCATCCTTTTTGAGGATGGAAATGATTGTCTTATTCTATACCTGCGTATTTCTCTGTGGGCTGGCGATTGGGTGCCTGATAGGCGGGGGCAGGGGATCTAACTGTTGTCTGTCCAGCGCTGTGATTCCCCTTGGTTTGAGTACTGACAATTCTGCCAGCGCTAGCCTCACCTATCTGGTTTGTGAGTATCACGTATAACTCGAGGCAAAATTTGTATCGTTACATTGTTGTGTAATGTTCTGTGCATCTACTGTGGGAAATCAGGGTATTTACCCGACCACATATAGTAGCGCACCTTCATGTTTGTGTATGTATGTTTCTCCTGCCTACTTCCTAAGTTCCGGAGAAAGACATGGGTTATATAAGAGACCTGATCCATCCTTTTTGAGGATGGAAATGATTGTCTTATTCTATACCTGCGTATTTCTCTGTGGGCTGGCGATTGGGTGCCTGATAGGCGGGGGCAGGGGATCTAACTGTTGTCTGTCCAGCGCTGTGATTCCCCTTGGTTTGAGTACTGACAATTCTGCCAGCGCTAGCCTCACCTATCTGGTTTGTGAGTATCACGTATAACTCGAGGCAAAATTTGTATCGTTACATTGTTGTGTAATGTTCTGTGCATCTACTGTGGGAAATCAGGGTATTTACCCGACCACATATAGTAGCGCACCTTCATGTTTGTGTATGTATGTTTCTCCTGCCTACTTCCTAAGTTCCGGAGAAAGACATGGGTTATATAAGAGACCTGATCCATCCTTTTTGAGGATGGAAATGATTGTCTTATTCTATACCTGCGTATTTCTCTGTGGGCTGGCGATTGGGTGCCTGATAGGCGGGGGCAGGGGATCTAACTGTTGTCTGTCCAGCGCTGTGATTCCCCTTGGTTTGAGTACTGACAATTATGCCAGCGCTAGCCTCACCTATCTGGTTTGTGAGTATAGACACGGTGGAACATTGAGTCATCCTGTGGTGGAACATAGGCACGGTGCAACATATATTAATAAACTGTGTTGTAACTGTCGTTTCTAAGCGCGTTTCTTTCTCCGTTGGGTTCTTCTCTGCATTTTACACACTTGGCAGTCACCTTTTGGGTCTGAATTACGGGAGAACATATAGTCATCTTGTGATGGAACATAGACACGGTGGAACATAGAGCAGTCCTGTGGTGGAACATAGACACGGTGGAACATGACGCGGTGGAACATAGACACGGTGGAACATAGACACCGATGAACATAGACAAGATGGAACATAGACACGGTGGAACATACAACAGTCCGGTGGTGGAACATAGACACGGTGGAACATAGACACAGTGGAACATAGACACGGTGGAACATACAGCAGTCCTGTGGTGGAACATAGACACGATGCAACATAGACATGGTGGAACATAGACACGATGGAACATACAGCAGTCCTGTGGTGGAACATGGACATGGTGGAACATAGACATGGTGGAACATAGACACGATGGAACATACAGCAGTCCTGTGGTGGAACATAGACACGGTTGAACATAGACATGGTGGAACATAGACACGGTGGAACATAGACACGGTGGAACATACAGCAGTCCTGTGGTGGAACATAGACATGGTGGAACATAGACATGGTGGAACATAGACATGGTCGAACATAGACACGGTGGAACATACGTATGGTGGAACATAGACATGGTGGAACATACAGCAGTCCTGTGGTGGAACATAGACACGGTGGAACATAGACACGGTGGAACATAGACACGGTGGAACATACAGCAGTCCTATGGTGGAACATAGACATGGTGGAACATAGACATGGTCGAACATAGACACGGTGGAACATACTTATGGTGGAACATAGACATGGTGGAACATACAGCAGTCCTGTGGTGGAACATAGACACGGTGGAACATAGACACGGTGGAACATAGACACAGGGGAACATAGACACGGTGGAACATACAGCAGTCCTGTGGTGGAACATAGACATGGTGGAACATAGACACGGTGGAACATAGACATGGTGGAACATACAGCAGTCCTGTGGTGGAACATAGACACGGTGAACATAGACATGGTGGAACATAGACACGATGGAACATAGACACGGTGGAACATACAGCAGTCCTGTGGTGGAACATAGACACGATGGAACATAGACATGGTGGAACATAGACACAGTGGAACATAGACACGGTGTAACATACAGCAGTCCTGTGGTGGAACATAGACATGGTGGAACATAGACACGGTGGAACATAGACATGGTGGAACATACAGCAGTCCTGTGGTGGAACATAGACATGGTGGAACATAGACATGGTGGAACATAGACACGGTGGAACATACAGCAGTCCTGTGGTGGAACATAGACACGGTGGAATATAGGCATGGTGGAACATAGACACGGTGGAACATAGACATGATAGAACATAGAGTCATTCTGTGGTGAAACGTAGACACGGTGGAACATAGACACGTGGAACATAGACACGGTGATACATAGACATCGTGGAACATAGACACGGTGGAACATAGACACGGTGATACACAGACATCGTGGAACATAGACACGGTGGAACATAGACACGGTGATACATAGACATCGTTAACATAGACACGGTGATACATAGACACGGCGATACATAGACACGTATTTCTTGCTACGGAAGCACACAGGACGTCCTGAAGTGTCCAGTCCGATGTATATGGCCGCATTTACTGTGAAATCTGTTATTACCCCCAGATAGTAAGTATATAGAAGAAGGCATTTTGTATAGAGAAGAAGACATAGCATATATATATATATATATATATATATATATATATATATATATATATATATATATATATATATATATATATATATATATATATATATATATATATATATATATATATATATATATATATATATATATATATATATATATATATATATATATATATATATAATATATATATATATATATATATATATATATATATATATATATATATATATATATATATATATATGTAGTTCTCAGACACATGGCCCAACGAGAGATAACGCACTTTCAAATTAAAAAAAAAACAACTAACATTTCTTTCAAGATGTGTTGTTTCTGAAATGCTGTGTTTGTTTGAGATATAATAAAGAAATATTCACCAAAATATTCCTAGTTGCAAGGGTGCTTATGGGAGGTAATGTTCAAAAACCGTAATTCCGGCACATGACCGGCACAGAAGCACCCATGTAGCTGTGATTAATTGCTCTGTCTTGAATATTGTTAAATAGGCCGAAAAGTGCCTGATTTTATGCCCCTATTTGATGACATGCAAACAGTTGCTACAAAATCCCCAAACTTGCGTCTCTCGTAGTCAAGAAAACTTGAGAAATTGTCAATGAATAAAGAGAAAATTGGAGTAGTTCCCGCATACTTCATCACAATTGCCAAATGATTTCCACACAGTAAATGATTATCGGCCAGTGTTTGTTTGTGTGACAGTCGAAGAGCTTCGCGTGTTCTACAATAAGCACCAACAGTTAACTCTTTGTATAGCACAGAAAACGTCTTTACATGACTACGTTTCAAAACAACTGTGGCAAGGGGTGTGGCATGACTGCACAAAAACAAAGTTTGTTGGCTGCAAATTAGCAGCTAATAGTCTGTTAGAAAGTTAACGGTCGCTAAGGTCAGACATAACTGCTTGCTCGTTCACGTAAGCCATAAGGACTTTGCCATTCTTGTTTGTTTCTAGTTCATCTATAAACATCCGTGTTGCTCGACAAAATGTCACGTCGACGAGTTGTCAATTCGTCGAGTCCGGATTACACTGCGTAAATTGCTCTCGCGGGATGCGGATAATCTTTCACCCTCGATTATTATCTTTTGGGGCGTTCGGAATAATGACAGAATGCGTCAGGGACAGAAATACGCTTTCAACGCCGTGAAAAAGTCTCAGGAAAAAAGTTAAACATGTAAAAAAAAAACATCATATCTGAGAAATGCACACGTTGTCATCCGCCCAATGAAAGAATAAAAAAGATCCACTATTGACAATAAAAGCTGGCGATTATTTCCCCTTCCAGCAAGAAAAGAACAGGCGAGTAGAATGGCTAATAGCACACCCCGTTGTCCTCACAAAATGGCCGCCTCTCACATTCCGGCAGTGTGCACGTTGTGACTGATCCATTTCAAAGAAAGTCGCCGGAGAAAGAATTAATGAGTTATTGAGTTATTGCATTACACGCCTTTCCTCTCCACTCGGGCCAAGGGTTAGACACCGCTGAATAGACACCGCGGCAACAACCAATCAATGGCGCGGTACTATGGGGCTGAAACCGACCAATCAATCGGGCGGTCTGTGAAATAAACCGGCTGCTTTCGGGCACTTCTGGTGCGAGGGCTCTTTGGAATGGAGACCGTTGTCAGTTATTGTGTCCCGAAGTGGCAGAGAACCAAGTATCTAATTAAGAAATGAGTGAAGAATGGTGGTTGTTTGGGGGAGGGGGGTCGACAAGACAAGCTATGTTGCTAACACACAGGACTGGAGATTGAAGGGTCACAAGCTGGAAGCCCACTTGTTGAAACGTTGATTTTACCAGCAACTTCATTTACTGTCCGAGTCTGGGTGGTGGCCAGGTGTGAATAATAATAATAATAATAATAATAATAATAATAATAATAATAATAATAATAATAATAATAATAATAATAAACAGCAACAGCACAACAAACGTTAAACGTGTAGTTAACGTCTTTTGTCCAAATACGAAGGTTATTTCAGCCGAGGCGACTTCACACATTGTGACCCCATGCAGGTTGGAAAGCACGGTTATTGGAACCAGAGTTGCACGATCTGCCACCTGAGGTATCCAGCTCCCTTCCCCATCTGGTACACATATTGTAGTAATAATAATGATAATACCGATTATAGTAATAATAATAATAATAATATCGAGTGTAGTAGTAATAATAATAATACCGATTGCAGTAATAATAATACCGACAGTAATAATAATAATAATAATAATAATAATAATAATAATAATAATAATAATAATAATAATAATACCGATTGTATTAGTAATAATAATAATACCGATAATAATAATAATAATAATAATAATAATAATAATAATAATAATAATAATAATAATAATAATAATACCGAGTATAATAATAATAATAATAATAATAATAATAATAATAATAATAATAATAATAATAATAATAATAATACCGATTGTAGTAATAATAATAATACCGACTGTAATAATAATAATAATAATAATAATAATAATAATAATAATAATAATAATAATAATAATAATACCGATTGTAGTAGTAATAATAATAATACCGATTGTAGTAATAATAATAATAATACCGATTGTAATAATAATAATAATAATAATAATAATAATAATACCATTTGTAGTAGTAATAATAATAATACCGATTGTAGTAATAATAATAATACCGACTGTAGTAATAATAATAATAATACCGATTGTAATAATAATAATAATAATAATAATAAATAATAATAATAATAATAATAATAATACCGATTGTACAACTGATTGTAAGGCAAAACATTTTTTGGTGTTGGTAACATTTAAGTTTTCTTTTAATTCTTTGTCAACGTGCCAAGTACACATTCTTTGTCAACGCGCCCCATCGTGCGAAGTACCAACGTTATCCGCGTCAAAACATGTCTTCAAAATCTTGTTTTCAGATCGACTCACACTTGTCAGCACAACCCTCATCACTCCGCTAAATCTCAGACACAGTAGTACCCTCATCACTGGCCTCAGTGTTACACACAGTAGTACCCTCATCACTGGCCTCAGTGTTACACACAGTAGTACCCTCATCACTGGCCTCAGTGTTACACACAGTAGTACCCTCATCACCAGCCTCAGCGTTACACACAGCACTACCCTCATCACTGGCCTCAGTGTTACACACAGTAGTACCCTCATCACCAGCCTCAGCGTTACACACAGCACTACCCTCATCACTGGCCTCAGTGTTACACACAGTAGTACCCTCATCACCAGCCTCAGCGTTACACACAGCACTACCCTCATTACTGGCCTCAGTGTTACACACAGTAGTACCCTCATCACCGGCCTCAGTGTTACACACAGTAGTACCCTCATCACCAGCCTCAGCGTTACACACAGCACTACCCTCATCACTGGCCTCAGTGTTACACACAGTAGTACCCTCATCACCGGCCTCAGTGTTACACACAGTAGTACCCTCATCACCGGCCTCAGTGTTACACACAGTAGTACCCTCATCACTGGCCTCAGTGTTACACACAACACTACCCTCATCACCGGCCTCAGTGTTACACAGAGTAGTACCCTCATCACCGGCCTCAGTGTTACACACAGTACTATCCTCATCACTGGCCTCAGTGTTACACACAGCACTACCCTCATCACTGGCCTCAGTGTTACACACAGTAGTACCCTCATCACCGGCCTCAGTGTTACACACAGCACTACCCTCATCAGTGGCCTCAGTGTTACACACGGTAGTACCCTCATCACCGGCCTCAGTGTTGCACACAGTAGTACCCTCATCACCGGCCTCAGTGTTACACACAGTAGTACCCTCATCACTGGCCTCAGTGTTACACACAACACTACCCTCATCACCGGCCTCAGTGTTACACACAGCACTACCCTCATCACTGGCCTCAGTGTTACACACAGCACTACCCTCATCACTGGCCTCAGTGTTACACACAGTAGTACCCTCATCACCGGCTTCAGTGTTAAAGCCCCGCTACACATGCCCGGTTTTGAGGCCGATTCCCGATCAGTTTCGAATTGGTAGGTGATCGGGCCGGACTAAAAAAACGTGTGCACTGCCACACATTTCCCGACTTGTTTAGCCGACCGGTTTGAACCGAAGATCAAAGTCGTACCTGTTCTGAAAATGGCTGCTAGTTTTGACAGTGATGATGATGTGCTTGCATTATCAGCAGTTTTGCATCATATTCGGGAAGAGGCGTGCGAAACATCAGCAACTAAGGGGGTACTGTTCTTCCGCCATTTGCAAACTGAAACGACGTGCTTTGCGAGACGCGCTCTGATTGGTTGAAGCTTACGATCGGGGCCGATTCGGATCGGAAAAATAGAGCAGTTTCTAAACACCCGATTCCCAGCCGATTGCGATCGGATCGGATATATGACGTCATCCGATCGCAATCGGATCGGAATCATCACTCCCCTGTGTTACACACAGCTCTACTCTCATAACGCCCCATAGTGTTACACACAGCACTATCCTTATCACCCCCCCCCCCCTTCTATAGTGTTACACAGCACTACCCCCGTCACTCTTCTTAGTGTTACACACAGCACTACCCTTATCAACCCCCCCCCCCTCTTTAGTGTTACACAGCACTACCCTCATCATTCTTCTTAGTGTTAACACAGCACTACCCTTATCAACCCCCCCCCCCCTTTAGTGTTACACAGCACTACCCCCGTCACTCTTCTTAGTGTTACACACAGCACTACCCTTATCAACCCCCCCCCCCCTCTTTAGTGTTACACAGCACTACCCTCATCATTCTTCTTAGTGTTACACACAGCACTACCCTTATCAACCCCCCCCCCCTCTTTAGTGTTACACAGCACTACCCTCATCATTCTTCTTAGTGTTACACACAGCACTACCCTTAACACCCCCCCCCCCTCTTTAGTGTTACACAGCACTACCCTCATTCTTTTTAGTGTTACAAACAGCACTACCCTTATCACCCCCCCTCTCTTTAGTGTTACACAGCACTACCCTCATCACTCTTCTTAGTGTTACACACAGCACTACCCTTATCAACCCCCCCCCCCCTCTTTAGTGTTACACAGCACTACCCTCATCATTCTTCTTAGTGTTACACACAGCACTACCCTTATCAACCCCCCCCCCCCTCTTTAGTGTTACACAGCACTCTTCTTAGTGTTACAAGCAGCACTACCATTACCACTCCCCTTAGTGTTACGCACAGCACTACCCTTATCACGCCCCTTAGTGTAACATACAGCACTACCAGTGGCGGATCCAGTGGGAGAGGGAGGCAGGGGACCCGAGGACCCCCCCCCCCCCCCCCCCCGTCAGTTCTGATTAACAACAACGAAATTGTTGATGGTTATTTGTGGAAGCTGTTTAATTGTGTTGTTGCTGTTTATTATTTTATTATTATTACTATTCGATGGTTCTTTTCATGGAGGTGATTCACAATTATCTCACGGAATCGGTGGGTGGGCCTAGTGAGTTGATGGGCCTATAGTCAAATGTCCTCACTTGGCACTGCTGACCTGCATCCGTCACAGTACTTCACCCAGACATAGAGTGCCATGTGCCCCGCACTCACAGGGGCTCATGTAAATCAGTGCGTCTTGCTGTACGATACAATCCCCGTTGCATCCTCAGACTGAGGCAGCCATTTTGCAATAGGCCGCTGACTGCTGGTCAACCCCAGCGGTGGGAAAGTGTCATATCATTACCGATCTCGGGCTCAGTCCGTCAGCAAGCCATAGAGTTTCATTTGTCCCTTCAGCAGTTACAGGGGCTTATGAAAAGCAGAACCTCTTTCTGTGCGATACCATTCACATTGCATCCTCATACGTGGCAGTCATCTAGATTTAAGTATATGACTGTGGACACGCAAACTGTGATCAGAAAGCGAGAAATCAACTGCGCTGTGAGTGTCTCACCACCCCCCCCCCCCCCCCCCCGGGGGTAAGCAGCCGACTGGCCCGGGTGTCATAGGTAATTGCTAATCCCCTAATCCCGTCACACATCACTCTCTGAGCACAGTGGGTTTTCAGTCTCACCGGATTGCGCAGCTTTGTCTTTTGAGGTAGTGTCCGTGGACATGCACCAGTGCCCATTGACGCGTGTCACGAGAGGGGAGGTGTGAAATGTCTTGATTCTGATCACTAACTAACCCTTCAGTAATCGTCAGTCAGTGTAAGAGGTATACATCATGGGTGATCATGACTTTATATGATCTGAACCTGTGTTCCTCAAATAGAGGAGGTTTGTGGGTGTATAGAGTAGTATCACGATTTTCACAAATGGTCGTGTTGTTCCTCAGACGTAGGAGTATTGGTAGTATAGTGTTGTTGTCAAACACAAGATGATTGTTCCTGCAGAAACTCCAGGTACAACATTCCTTTCAATAAGAAAAGTATAAGAATCAGAAGTGTCCGATTAATCTTCTATTGTTAGGAGGTGGGTTGGAGACGGGGAGGAGGACAAGTGCATGTAGATATGATCAGCCCTTCAAGTAGATATGATCAGCCCTTCATGTAGATATGACCACCCCTCCATGTAAATATGGCCAACCCTCCATGTAGATATGGCCAACCCTCCATGTAGATATGATCAGCCCTCCATGTAGATATGATCAGCCCTCCATGTAGATATGATCAGCCCTCCATGTAGATATGACCAACCCACCATGTAGATATGACCAGCCCTCCATGTAAATATGACCAGCCCTCCATGTAGATATGACCAGCCCTCCATGTAGATATGAACGTGTGACCGGTGCTATAGCGCTGTGATGTTCGGTAGCAACTGAACGTGTGACCGGTGCTATAGCGCTGTGATGTTCGGTAGCAACTGAACGTGTGACCGGTGCTATAGCGCTGTGATGTACGGTAGCAACTGAACGTGTGACCGGTGCTATAGCGCTGTGATGTTCGATAGCAACTGAACGAGTGACCGGTGCTATAGCGCTGTGATGTACGGTAGCAGCTGAACGTGTGACCGGTGCTATAGCGCTGTGATGTTCGATAGCAACTGAACGTGTGACCGGTGCTATAGCGCTGTGATGTACGGTAGCAACTGAACGTGTGACCGGTGCTATAGCACTGTGATGTACGGTAGCAACTGAACGTGTGACCGGTGCTGTGCTGATAGGTGCTCATTCCAAACCAGTTGCGTCGCGGGAAATGTGATTTAGTGAAATGGTGCCACGCTTTCTGTTCATTGATGGGAAAGTTTCAGTATCGTGCAGTTTGCTCACTTTGACTGCTGTTGGTGTTAACAATCTATTTGCATTGGAAATGTGTGTGTAAACCATCTTGTTTTGCGCCTCGTTGAAATGCAAACGCTTTCAGCATATTCATGCCTGACAAATCTTTACAAATCTTTTCCAGTGCGTGAAGCAACTCACCCCCCCCCCCTCTCTCTCTCTCTCTCCCCTCCCCCCGCCCCTATCCCCCACCACCTCCACCCCCACGCCCCGCACTTTCTGTCTGAGTGTGAGACTTTATTGCTGACAGTAATCATCTGTGAACTAAAGCGTTGTGACCGAGTGCTTTACTCTCTACAGTTTTACACGGGAAAGAGGGTTTGGGGTGACGGAGTGGAATAGTGGGGGTGTTTGGGGGGATGTGTGTGTGTGTGTGTGTGTGTGTTTGGGGGGGGGGGGTGGTGGTGGTGGTGGTGTGTGTGTGTGGGGGGGGGGGGGGCGGGGAGGGCATGGTCGTCCGTAAAAGTTCTTTCAGTCAAGAAGTGTTTTAGTGTCTTTTTGGGTCTGCTCGCGACGAACACACGCCTTACTTTAAATGTGTGCTGTTTTACTGAGGACAGTTTCTTTCAATGTAAAAAAATAAACTCTGGTGTTTAAAAGCTGTCCGGCCCGGCACGACGACCGTACAGTGGAGCCTACTGTTTAGGCCATGTCTACTCACAGTGTTCATTATGCTTTAAGCACGATGACTGCACAGTGGAGCCTACTGTTTAGGTCATGTCTACTCACAGTGTTCATTCTGCCTTAAGCACGATGACTACACAGTGGAGCCTACTGTTTAGGCCATGTCTACTCACAGTGCTCATTCTGCCTTAAGCACGATGACTGCACAGTGGAGCCTACTGTTTAGACCATGTCTCCTCACAGTGTTCATTCTGCCTTAAGCACGATGACTACACAGCGGGGCCTACTGTTTAGAGTATGTCTACTCACAGTGCTCATTCTGCCTTAAGCACGATGACTACACAGTGGGGAAGACTGTTTAGACCATGTCTACTCACAGTGTTCATTCTGCCTTAAGCACGATGACTGCACAGTGGAGCCTACTGTTTAGACCATGTCTCCTCACAGTGTTCATTCTGCCTTAAGCACGATGACTACACAGCGGGGCCTACTGTTTAGACCATGTCTACTCACAGTGTTCATTCTGCCTTAAGCACGATGACTACACAGTGGAGCCTACTGTTTAGACCATGCCTACTCACAGTGTTCATTCTGCTTTAAGTAAGATGATGCTGCATGACAGATGGGGCCCTACTTTGTTTAGGGCAATGTTTGCTTCACGCGTGATAGCAAGAGTGAGTCTATGTAGTGGGGGTTCTTTCTCCGGGTACTCCGGTTCTTCCACCCCCCCCCCACCCACCCACCCCCATCCCCCACGCTTTGGTACCGGTCTCAGGCCACTTTACAAATTTCAAATACAAGTGATCAAAAATCTCTGTAACTTCAGTAGCTGACTGGCCCTTCGTTTGTCTTGTACTGTGTTTGTACTGTGCTTGTCTTAAATGGCGTAAATCCGTGTCTGTTTCGTGAGTGTGTGTGTGTTGGGTTTCAGGCGCGGCGCTTTGAGTCGATTTCCCCAAAATTGAGAAAAAGCGCCTATATAATAACGGTATTATTATTATTATTATAGTGGGCAAGTGGTTATCTATCCGTCGTCGGTCGTCCGGCATTTTTTAAAAGACTATTCAAGCCATATTCCTCACATTTACCTCAAGAATACTTTGTGGCAAGACCTTTCTTAACATATCAATTTCAGTAACATCTCTTAAAGACCAAGTTTACAGGAGATCAGGGTATATTTTGACAAAATGTGTTTTTTCTCAATGAACTTAAGACGTTTCTATGCATACTAAGACCTCGAGAAGCTAAAAGACCCGGAAGTAGAAGAGGTCTTCCAAGCCCAGGTGGGAGGCAGATTTGCAGCCTTGGCTACTTTGGACTGGGACGTAGACACCCTTACTGGAAATATAAAAGAGGTGTTACTTTCTACAGCAGAAGAAGTGCTGGGGAAGCAGAGGAAGCGCAAACAGCCCTGGGTCACCGATGACATCCTTGATCTCTGTGATGAGAGGAGAGCCTGGAAGAAAAAGAGAGGCCAAGACCTCACATCAGCAAACAAGTACAGACTTGTCAACAAGAAGATCAGGAAGAGGATGAAAGAAGCCAAAGAAGATTGGATTGAAGACCAGTGTCGTAGCGTGGAAGAGGGCATGGCAAACGGCAACAGCAAGAAGGCTTATGAAACGCTAAGGACCCTCACCAAGACTCAACAGCGAACAGCCACAGTCATCGAAGACAGCAGCGGCCAACTCCTTACGGAAAACACTGCTGTACTAAACAGATGGACTGAGTACTGCCGAGACTTGTATAACTACAAGGCTGAGCCAGACACCAGCATCCTCCAAAACAACCAGGCTGGGGCCAGGAAGGCCGAAGACCTGCCAGTGTTAGCTGAAGAGGTGGAAACAGCCGTACGCGGCCTGAAGGGAGGAAAGTCTCCAGGTGTAGACAACGTACCTGCTGAACTGTTGAAACATGGAGGAGAAGCAACAACAAAGGTACTCACTACACTCTGTCAAAAGATCTGGGAGCAAACGAAATGGCCAGTAGAATGGACACAGTCTCTAGTGATCCCGCTCCCCAAGAAAGGAAACCTGAAACAGTGCCAGAACTACAGAACTATCAGTCTGATAAGTCACCCTAGCAAAGTAATGCTTAGAATCATTCTCAACCGCCTCAAAACTTTCGCTGAGGAACTGCTGGCAGACGAACAGGCTGGCTTCAGAGTTGGAAGAAGCACTGTAGAGCAGATTTTCAACTGCCGCGTCCTGATTGAGAAACATCTGCAGCATCAGCGCGAACTCTACCACAACTTCATTGATTTCAGGAAAGCATTTGATCGCGTCTGGCACGACGGACTCTGGCAAGTCATGAGATCGTTCAACATAGAGGAGGGACTGATCCAAATGATAGAAGCGCTTTACAAGAACGCCTGCAGCGCGGTTCTACTTAACAATCAGTCAGGCGAGTTCTTCAGGACGACGATCGGTGTCCGTCAAGGATGCCTGCTCTCTCCTGTCCTTTTCAACATATTCCTGGAGACGATCATGCAGGAAACCTTCCACGACCACCATACTTCAATCTCTATTTGTGGCATATCCCTGTGCAATCTTCGATTCGCAGACGACATTGACCTCATGGCAGGCAGCAATAGTGAGCTTCAAAACCTGACAGACAAACTTTCAAGTAGCGCAGGGTCTTATGGCATGGAGATCAGTACGGATAAAAGCAAAGTGATGATCAACACCACAAGCGACAGCAGCAGCAACATTCACATGAACGGCCAGAAGCTAGAAGAGGTCAATAGCTTCAAGTACTTGGGAGCCACCCTGTCCAAAGGCGGTAGTTGCATAGCAGAGATCCGTATCAGGATAGGTACAGCAACATCCGCAATGGCCAGGCTGGACAGGATATGGCGAAGTAACTCCATCAGCTTCACCATCAAGTACAGGCTTTACAAGTCCCTCGTAGTGTCTATTCTACTCTACGGCTGTGAGACTTGGACACTGCTTGCAGACTCAGAAAAGAAAATCCAGGCCTTTGAGAACAAGTGCCTGAGGAAGTTGCTCCGCATCTCGTACCGCGAGCACAAGACCAACGAATATGTACGGAGCATCGTCACTTCCCTGGTGGGCCCACATGAACCCCTTCTGGCAACCGTGAAACGGCGCAAGCTTGCTTGGTTTGGCCACGTGACCCGACACAACACCTTGTCCAAGACTATCCTCCAGGGCACTCTCGAAGGAAGTCGTCGGCGAGGTCGTCAGAGAAAGAGTTGGGTCGCAAACATAAAAGAATGGACCGAACTCGAGATGCCAGACTTGCTTGCCCAAAATAGAACTCAGTGGAGAGCACTGTCTGTTGCTGCTGCCTTTCAGTCCCCCCAACGCCCAGTTCGGGCAAGGGACTGATGATGATGATGATGATGCATACTAATTTGGTTGACCGCTGGAAAAAGTCAAGGATCACAAAAGATCAGGAAGTAGGTAAAAAAAGGCCATATTTTGAATTCCTTTTTATGAAGTATTGTTCACAACTTCAAACCCAAACGTGGTACTACTGATGCATACTAATGGTAAGACGTATACTGATGCGTACTAATGGTAAGACGCATACTGATGCATACTAATGGTAAGACGTATACTGATGCATACTAATGGTAAGACGCATACTGATGCATACTAATGGTAAGACGTATACAGATGCATACTAATGGTAAGACGCATACTGATGCATACTAATGGTAAGACGCATACTGATGCATACTAATTTGAATGACCCGTCGAGATGGCAAGAATCACAAAAGATCGGCAAAAGATGTGAAAAATGTATATATTTTTTTGAAATTTAGTTTTATAAGCAATTTTGCTAAACTTTTGAACCAAGTTTGGCAGAAAGGTAGCTGATGATAATACTAATTTGGTTCACTATTCGCAAAGGTCAAGGGTCACAGGAGGTTGACAAAAGTGTGAAAAGTGCAGAAATTTTGAGAAAAAAATGGATTTCGCAGGGACAAAAGCCAACCCATCACTTATGTTAGAATAGTTAAACACACTGTCATTCTCACCGACTCCAGGGCGCTGCTGGACATCACAGAACTTCCATCTGACCACGCTGTCATCCTCGCTGACTCCAGGGCGCTACTGGACATCACAGAACCTCCATCTGACCACGCTGTCATCCTCGCTGACTCCAGGGCGCTGCTGGACATCACAGAACCTCCATCTGACCACGCTGTCATCCTCGCTGACTCCAGGGCGCTGCTGGACATCACAGAACCTCCATCTGACCACGCTGTCATTCTCACTGACTCCTGGGCACTGCTGGAGAGCCTGCTGAGCGAGCGTCAGGACAGGGTCCCCTGCGGGATATCCGAACCCAGCTGGCCAGCCTGTCTGCCATTACATGTTTAGTACTCCAGTGGACTCCAGCACACTGTGACGTCTATGGAAATAAACAGGCAGACAATCTGTCAAAAGCAGGAAGCAGGAAAGAACAGTCGCCTTTCCTGCAGCTAAAGCCATGATCACAGCCCAGTACTACACCAGCTAAAGCCATGATCAAAGCCCAGTACCACACCAGCTAAAGCCATGATCAAAGCCCAGTACCACACCAGCTAAAGCCATGATCAAAACCCAGTACCACACCAGCTAAAGCCATGATCACAGCCCAGCACCACACCAGCTAAAGCCATGATCAAAGCCCAGTACCACACCAGCTAAAGCCATGATCAAAGCCCAGTACCACACCAGCTAAAGCCATGATCACAGCCCAGTACCACACCAGCTAAAGCCATGTTCAAAGCCCAGTACCACACCAGCTTGAGAGCAAGAACAAGAGTCCAAAACCTCACAGTCCCTGACAATATTTTTCCATGAAAGACAGGACCAAGTGCCTAGAACTCTGTCAGGTGGTTAGGTGCTATACAAATATCCCTTATTATTATTATTATTATTATTATTATTATTATTATTATTATTATTATTATTATTATTATTATTATTATTATTATTATTATTAAACCATCTTCCGCTGCGCACCGGCCACTGCCAGCTGCTCTTCCATCTACACCGAATTAAGGTGGCTTACACAAGCAATTGTCCCCGTGAAACAGGAGCCTACACCACGCGCTGCTGACATCAACATGGCCCCAACATGACCCCAACATGACCTCAAGGGGCAGACGTCCAAGAGAGGCTGTGGGGTACCACTGTCCTGCAGCACTGCCCACTACACCACGCGCTGCGGACATCAACATGGCCCCAACATGGCCCCAAGGGGCAGACGTCCAAGAGAGGTTGTGGAGTACCACTGCCCGCTACACCACGCGCTGCGGACATCAACATGGCCCCAACATGACCCCAAGGGGCAGACGTCCAAGAGAGGCTGTGGGGTACCAATGCCGCCCTAAAACCGACCGAAGGCTTCATACACCAGACGGGACTGAAAGTCTAGGCATGACCAGTCGAATGGAATGCATAAGAAGAAGATGAACAATTGAACACTTATTTATTTGAGTAAACTGTCGGAAATGTCAAGGTCACTAAGGTCAGATTGATTATGTGGATTTGTCATGCACGTGAGCCTTAGGGGCTTTGGCATTCTTGTTATATCTCTAGTCGCTGTAGTCGCCATATTTTTTGTTTGAAAAACACAATTTATTATGCAGCAGACGTCAAGATAATTAAAGGAGGCATTGCCATTCATGAGTCGCTGTAGCTTTTCGTTGTTCATGAGTATCTATGTCACTCGCTGGACACAGTCATGTTTTGTCACGTCCCCCGATCAACAGGTGCTCATGGACACAGTCATGTTTTGTCACGTCCCCCGATCAACAGGTGCTCATGGACACAGTCATGTTTTGTCACGTCCCCCGATCAACAGGTGCTCATGGACACAGTCATGTTTTGTCACGTCCCCCGATCAACAGGTGCTCATGGACGTGCGTGTTGTGACATGTCGCCCGTGTTTGTTAGTCATTATAGTCATTCTGCCCGCACGTAACGCTCTATTGGTTTTTGTCTACCGTGTTGTAAAAAATACGGTAGACTTTGAAATGGGGCTGGGTCCGAGCGCATTCCGGAGCATGCACATGACGTTTTTGGCGTGCGACGCATAAATTCTGGCAAAGAAGTAACACGATAAAAATGACGTCACGTCTAGCTACGCAAACCTCTCTAGAGAACGTATTTTGGGCGCCAAGCGCCGTTTGTGTGTGTGTGTGTGTGTGTGTGGGTGTGTGTGTGTGTGTGTGTGTGTGTGTGTGTGTGTGTGTGTGTGTGTGTGCGTGTGTGTGTGTGTGTGTGTGTGTGTGTGTGTGTGTGTCTGTGTGTGTGTGTGTGTCTGTCTGTGTGTGATGGTGTCCTGCAGATCAAGATGGATGTACTGAAATATCTGTTAAACGTCCTTCCCTTCCTAAAACACTAGGTCAGGTCGCGTCTGGCTAGCTGCCAATACATTGATGGAATCACGTGGACACGAAGCATTCTGGCTGTGAGGAACTCATTCTGTGCTGGACCCAACAGCTATCGTTGAACTAACATTAACTCTTTCTGGACTGTGGACCCCACATTTATCGTGTATCTGTGATCTTATCCACACGTGTCGCTTTTCCCTGATTTTGCTTGGACACGAGATTTGGCAGACTGTCCCGTCTCTCCTCTCTGTACATCGCGTACCGACATGAAACACAATCCCCTAGTCAGAGTTTACGGTCAGAGTTTACAGTCAGAGTTTACGGTCAGAGTTTACGGTCAGAGTTTACGGTCAGAGGTTACAGTCAGAGTGTACGGTCAGAGTTTACAGTCAGAGTTTACACTGAGTCAAAGTTTACGGTCAGAGTTTACGGTCAGAGTTTACGGGGGCTCGTGAGGCTCCGTGCTACTTGCTGACGTCATTTATGTCCATGTTGCTGAAGAAGACATGGCGGTGGGACGCGGACGGCGACTGCCACACAGATTGAGATCGATCTGTACAAATGGCCGCCCCTCGACAAACATCGCCATTCGCCAGGCAATTGTAGCGCATCCCCTGGTCTCTCCCTCAGCTGAGGAATACTTGCCGGCACGCTGCACACGCCACACGCCACTTCCGGGTGTCATGAGATCTGGCCATGGTGCAGGTGTTAGACTCAGTTAGTTCGTTAACGAGATGAGAGATAGTGTACTTTTCTTTACAACCAGTTTTGGGCGCCTCAGGGAACTATTGAGTGTTGGAGTGGAGGACAATGGGTGGACAAAGGTCTGTAATGTCCCCACAGTTAATGTCCCTACAGGCGAGTATGCTGATTACAGATTGGATGCTTTGTTCAGGATAAGGACTGGTAATCGAGAGCTATGACGCTATGGAATGCCATCTTGTGAACATCTGTGAAATGAATATTGCCGTGGTGGCGAGCAACAGATAAAGCAGACACCAAACACTCCTGTGTGTACTCATGTGTGTACTCCTGTGTGTACTCCTGTGTGTACAGCACCACCTACAACACGCGGGAATCAACATGTGACTGTTTTTATGTCAGCCGAGATATGCACAGGAAGCTGGCATGAGTCTATCATCTGTACAGTTTGACATGCTCTAACTACTAGACAGTTTGACATGATCACTCAGATGGTATAAGCCTATACAGTTTGACATGATCACTCAGCTGGTATACACCTATACAGTTTGACATGATCACTCAGCTGGTATAAGCCTATACAATTTGACATGATCACTCAGGTGGTATAAGCCTATACAGTTTGACATGATCACTCAGCTGGTATAAGCCTATACAGTTTGACATGATCACTCAGCTGGTATAAGCCTATACAGTTTGACATGATCACTCAGCCTATACAGTTTGTCATGATCACTCAGCTGGTATAAGCCTATACAGCTTGACATGATCACTCAGCTGGTATAAGCCTATACAGTTTGACATGATCACTCAGCCTATACAGTTTGACATGATCACTCAGCTGGTATAAGCCTATACAGTTTGACATGATCACTCAGCCTATACAGTTTGACATGATCGCTCAGATGGTGTTAGCCTATACAGTTTGACATGATCACTCAGCTGGTATAAGCCTGTACAGTTTGACATGATCACTCAGCTGGTATAAGCCTATACAGTTTGACATGATCACTCAGGTGGTATAAGCCTATACAGTTTGACATGATCACTCAGCTGGTATAAGCCTATACAGTTTGACATGATCACTCAGGTGGTATAAGCCTATACAGTTTGACATGATCACTCAGCCTATACAGTTTGACATGATCACTCAGCTGGCATAAGCCTATACAGTTTGACATGTTCATGATGCTGGCTGATATAAGTAATTATAATTATAATAATGGGTATTTATATAGCGCCTATAATGGGTATTTATATAGCGCCTATAATGGGTATTTATATAGCGCCTATAATGGGTATTTATATAGCGCCTATAATGGGTATTTATATAGCACCTAACCTCCTGACGGAGCTCTAGGCGCTTTACAATTTTGTTTTCTTAACCATCATGCTAACATAAATATACAAATAAATAAATATTAACAAAATAAAATGTAACGCACGCAGACTTGCCCACAGTCGTACGCACAGACTCTCACGCAACAGACGCATACACCGCCACTGACTCAGACGGGCGCATTCATGCGGTAAAACACAACACACGGGCTCCCTTTCTAAAGTAACCTTTATACACTATAAAAGAAAAGAAAACGCTTTAAAGACTATCAAACTATATATACAAGGCTCTCTATCACACACCCAAATCACAGTAACTTTGCCAGGCTAGGTTTTAGTCTCTCAATGTCTCCAACCTGTTTGATGTTGTTGCCTGGTTACGTTGGTCCTTCTCACGTCTAGGCGTGAAAGTCCTTCGTCGTACGCGTATTGCCGTCCTGTCTCTTTGGGCACGGACGTCCTCGTTCTCGTACGGTACACTCAGTTCTCGCTTGGACTTGGGTGTCTTGGTCCCAGTCAGAATCACTCAGAAGAGCTGGAGGGATGACCTCACGTAGGTCCACTCCTGCGACTCGACGTCTCGGCGTCCGTCTTCCACTCTCGTTACAAGAACTCTGAATAAACAATAAAAGTCCCAACGTAACACTTGCTAAACACACAACATATTGGATCAATGAGAAACGTCACGTAACCTGGCTGATACAAATAACTCACACGTTCATTCACACAGACACGTGCTTCATAAACTATCCTCGTATCACCCCCATATATCAGTCACTATCTTGAAACAGACTATAGCCTAACTGACACTCTTGCTATACATTACTCTATGCCCTGGAAAAGACTATGCTTACCCAACCACGTACTATCTTCATAGCGGCTTAGACATACACACTTCATATTCCTTTAGTCATCTAACTTGGTAAACAACTGTATACAGAAACACTGGTTACTTCGCTGAATTCTAAACATACTATAACTAAACCAAACCGGAACACCGCTATACAACCACATTAATCTTACCACGCATACTGTCTTTAACTAAACAACTATCAATACTAAGTTTATAGAAACATACCTGAAATCTAGGCTTCAGAGTCAGGGAATGCGGGCTAGGTAACTCGAACACAACCGTTCCATACGACAAGACAGCCCGCAATAACCAAACTAGACCTCTGACAGTCACAGCTTCCGCCTAGAACTCACTAAACAGAACTCACTAAAAAAAAACCGTGCTAACCATGCCTTACAGATTTCACGTACGTCTAGTCCAACACGGACTTTCGGCAACAAACCGTTAACAAAAACCGTACCGTACTAATCCTACTAAATGAGCACTATGCCCGAGCATAGAGAGGGGAGTTGTGGGTGTTTTTCGACAATTTATATCTATCCCAAAATTTCAGGATTTTTCGACCGCTTACTCCCACGCCCTAACGTCGCCCGTTTTTCTAGGTTTCTCCTTATTTTTTTTCAGTAAAATAAAGGTTTCCAAATTCAATGTCATTAAAATTAATATTTTTTATTATAAAATGAATCAAGACGAATTACTTCTTCTAAACGATATTAATGCTGTAGAAAACAAAGACTTAGACTCGAAAAAACAGCGCCTTCTTTCTGTAGTTGTGTCAGGCAAGTCAAAGACTTATCTCTGAAAACAATACATGACAGAGGATATTGAATCTCTCACCGCTGACGAGCTAATCAAGCTTCATTCTAAATATGAAAACCACATTGCTTCACTAATGACTCGTGATTTGAGTCGATCTCTTGTATGCCTATACACAAAAGCAGTGAGTCACTTTCTACCTGTGGATAGTGATAGCCTATCACACGACCTTGAAAGCAATCCTATTGTTTCAAGTTCAATTGGCAAATTAGCATGTGTCATGTTTTACAAGTTTGGAAATTACCTTGCACCTGTCGTAACATTACTAGTTACTGGGAGTCATATTGATTTCTCGAAAATAAATTTTACTGCAGAAGAAAATGGACGAAACCCAGATGACTCCACAACCGAACCCCAGTCCAGTTTTGATGCAGGTTCAAACTGTGACTAAGACTAAAAGTCCAGGCAGGGTTGAGGCTGGAAAAAGATTAGCTGAATATAACAGACAAAAAAAAATTACAGCTTCAAGCACAAACAGAAAAGGCTCATGTGACTGACCAGGCATCAGGACCGTTAGGACCAGTGTCAATACCGTCACTACCATCACTCCCTCATCAAAGTGAGAGACAAACAACCCAGTCTAACCCTGACCCCGAACATCAATCAACAAAATATATAATTGCCGGATTTGTTGTCGGATTTGGTTACGTAGGTTATCAATTATACAAAAAATACAAACCACAGACTCGTACAGTGACCAAAAAATCAGACACTCCAAAAACAAAACCAGAAGTCGCCACATTACTAGTAACACCCAAAGCCGTTGACCCATTTTATATGCAGTAAATAAAAATATTATTTTAATTTTTCTTGTATTAGAAAATGAATGACTCAAAGAACATGATGAACCTTGTGTATCACTCTGCCATAATCAGTGGATTAGCAGTAGCTTATTCTATGCTGGGGAAAAGTCTACTCAAAATGAAATCAGCAGACCTGAGTAGACTTGATTTCGAAGACAGTGCTAAGCTAATTGTAGTTGTAACAGCGTCAATTGCGACAAAAGATTTTCTTGTCAAGCAAGGAATTATTCCCGAAAATGTTTCTATGTAAATAAAAATATTATGGCGACGATAGCTATTATGATTGGTGGGGCAGTTGTTAACGCCCTCGCATTCAGTGGCTCTAATTATCTCTTTTCAAAAATGGGTAGAGAAGAATCTGCAGAAGAAATGAAACGTCACAATGAAGCGTCTGAGAAACTTGCTCAAGCCCAACAGGATTATGAGAAGCAAAGAATTGAGAAACTTGATTTCATCAATGAAAAACTCAGGCTTGAAGGCCACGCACAGCATATGTTTTCAAATACAGACGAAGCAATCAGGGAATATTTTCTTGTCACAGGTGAAGACATGTCTATCCCTAAACCGAAACTAAGTGACTATTACAAACCAAGCACACAACAAAGAAACGGGGAGATAATCTTTGTTCTAGTGGGAATGACATTTGTTTATTTTACAGGAGTTTTCATTGCTAGAAAAAATGGCAGCCGAAAATAAACTATCAAAAATATATTACTCTCCATCAGGCTATTGGAAAGGACAAACAGCTATTGAAAAATTACATGCCGCTGTGGGCGGAGATATAACACTCAATCAGGTCAAACAATGGTTACAGAGACAAGCAATTTGGCAGATATATCTTCCTGCTCCAAGAAAGATAACAAGGCCTCATTTTCAGAACACTACCCCAAATGACACACACCAAATGGACCTCCTGTTCCTACCACATGATACAATAAGAAAGAAACGATACAAGTATGCACTGACTGTTGTAGACATTGCTTCAAGGTACAAAGACGCTGAACCCATATCTGACAAAACAGCCAGTACAGTTGCTACTGCTTTATCAAAAATATATAGTCGAGGCCCCTTAAGATACCCCAGACTTGTACAAGTTGATGATGGATCAGAATTCAAAGGTGCAGTTAATCAGTTATTTGCTAAGCATGGTGTACTGGTCATACGAGGCATTCCAGGTGTGCACAGATCACAGGCAATTGTAGAGAACTTTAACAAACAGTTATCAGAAAGACTTTTCAGTTACCAGTATTCTAAGGAACTCATGCATGACACCCGTAACACGGAGTGGGTAAAGAGATTACCACATGTGATAAAAGCAATGAATAACGAAGGACACCCTAAGCCTGCTGATGCTATTAAATTGAAAACAATTACAGAGCCAAAAACAGGACCAACCCCACCTCCAGACACAAGTTTATTTACTAAACAGGTGAGATATTTATATCAGCCAGGGGAGGCTGAGAACGACGACAGACGCAGGGCAACAGACCCCATCTGGTCAACGTCTGTACACAATATAAAAAAAATAATTCCCGGTCCAGACGCAACAATATATTACCTGTATGACCCTGCACCCCAGAGGGCATTTGTCAGAGAAGAATTACAGATTATTCCCCCAGACACCGTTACTCATTTCAGTAACTAAGTCGTCAATTAATTCATCAACCAGTTCATCACAAATGTCTTCAGAAAACTTGAGCCTGTAATGACCTGGTGCATAAGCTTTTTCCTTAGTGTGAAACACTCTTTTCGTGTCTCCAACTGCAAGTGATTTCTTATGTGTTTGAATTATTTCAAGATTGTGTTTGTTTGATCTCAGTGACTTGTTTGGATAATCAGGCATTAGTGCACCATCTAACACTTGCTTGTAATGTTCATGACGAATGTCTTTATTTTTTATCGCTGTTTTTTTTATTCCTTTGGCTTTTGACTGACTACCTTTCTGGTGCAGTATAGAATACATTTTGGATCTCAGTCCAACATACTCAACTATAGGCACACCATTTAGTTCATCCTTAAACTTACCAGGCACTTTCTTGTTTTGTGTGCTAAACAGCGGGTGATCTTTAGGGTAGTCAGACGTGTCATACATGTGTAACTCTGTTTTCATGTCTTCGTAAAAGTCTTCAGTAGGCACGTCTATTATCATAGAGTCAGTGTCAGTGTATAACAATCGACACTCAGGATATTTTGGTTTGAAGTAATCATAATAAAATTCAAGCATCAACAGTTTTGACAACTCAAGAATTGCCATACCAATGAATACTGGCTTGTCCAGTTTAACAATCTTTTTTTTGAGTGACACGGCATACAATGATGAATGAAATTCTTTATACCCTGTGTACTGCGGCTTACCTGTAAGTTTAATTGCACCCGATTCAGTTGTGACTAGTCTCACATCTTTGCGGTGATGAGGATTTTCCATTGTCTTGCCAAAACAGGCATTGTTCATAAGCTTAAAGAAGTCTTTGTCAAATGCAGTGTTGCCGTCTCTGGCACGAAGGGTTGTGTTCTTCATTATGTAATCTTTCATGAAAGCACTCTGATCAAATTGAATTCCTCTGTGAACTTTCTTTAGTACTAACCCGTGTCTGATGTAAAACTGCAACAAGCGGTAGTGACAAACGTAATTGAATTTGTCATTTAGATTCGGTACAAGTTTAGTGTCTTCTTTTTTCCCTGTCATACTCATTTTCTCAACTGCTAATGGATAATCATTATGATAATCATGTAGATGGTGCGGGTACTCCAGGTCTACTTCAAAGATCCAACCCTTCGCATCGTTTCGGTCATGTGTCATAATATAGTTTGTTATGTCTGTTATGTCATACTGTGATAAATCATGCAGACAAAAGTTTTTCAAGGGCAATAATTCACACATCGCCCAGCCATACAGGTTATTAGCGTCCAAGTACGTAATGAATGACCTTGACCCCGGGCTTGAGGGGTCAAACCCCCGGCCAAGGTCACCATAACCGTCCAGATATTTATTGTTGGCTCTGGCGTAGTTATTTGCTGCAATACTAATCCCTCCCCTCAATCCGCGTTCCACCATTTCACCCATCGTACGATCAGACAACAGGTCTATAAATATCTTACTGGATTTCAAAAATGCATCCCATGTCATGCCAGGACTAGTGATGTAACAGGCTGGTTCAAGTCTGTAGTGCAACAAACCCTTTTCACGGTAACTTTCAAATACGTCTGCTAACAAACAAACATCTGCCTTTAAGTACTGATCGTGGTAGTCACCAATAGTCTGACACCCTAACTTCCCCCATGCATCAAGAGCGTGTTGATATTCAGAGTCAGAAATACCTTTGCCAGTTAGTGTAGAATAAAATTTCTCTTTTGGTGGCAGTCTCCTTTCCTCAAACACAACCCAGTGATCAATGTACTCATACGGATACACACCTTTCTTAATCAAGTCTGGCTCAAAATATTTACTCGTTATTGGATACTCAGTCAGTCCTTCTGCCAGACTAGCCAATCCTAAAGACAAATGTTGCATGGAGTCATAAAATGCTAATTTATCTAACCTAAAAGTTAAGTATTTCTCAGTTGTCTGGGCAATACAACTTATGTTTTTGTACGACTCATCCACAGCCTGCATGATAATGTGTGAATCATACCCTTTGAGATTGTGAAAAAAGATTGGTAACTTGTATGTCTTGGGATCTATTTTTAATTTCAAGTTACAATCACCATGTGCAGCACCCCTGTAACGCCCAGTTATGTGATCATGGTCACGAACTTTATCACCACTTAAAGGCTGTTCACAAATCCAACACGTCTCAGCTGTATCAAATTTTAGTTTGTCTTCTTCTGTCATTACCAAAGGCATCTGGCATGTTGTGAGATACTGTACTACCTGACTATACAGATGTCTCATTTCTGTTAAAAACAGACATGCTGCATTTTCTCCCCTGTAGATAACAGGCTCTGAATGCAAATCGTCTGACCTATCAAGAATGTATCCAAAAGAACACACCACTTGGTCACTCAACTTTATAGTCTTTGGTAATGACTCTGGAACAGGACCTTCATATGGAACAACCAATGATTCAAAATCTGCATACACTACAAACGGCAACTTTTGCTGATTCCCATAGTTCTTAAAATAAACCTTGCTGTCAGGATCTGGATACTTAAGTACAGTCTGTATGTCATCAGCTGATCTGCAGTGTAGGACGTGTTTGTGCGCTACTGAAATAGAGGAGAATCTTTGTAAACATCTTTTACAAACTTCCTGTTTTCCATTGTGTTTTGTTGTATGTCCATGAATTAGACGTGACATATTTCTGATAATTGTGTAGTGAAAGTTATCACCAGAGCTTATTAATAACATATCAACATGTCTATCTTCTGACTGACCGTAGGTTGGGGCAATTGGGGATACTCTTATTGGTTGTAACTTGTTCTCAGATTCATTATCCCACACAAACACATTTACAGATATACCAGGATTTAGTTTTTCAAACAAGTCTATGTCCTCTATTTTAACAGGGAACTCAATGCCACTAAAATCGAGTTCATTTACAAATTTGGTGTAGTTAGATACACGTTCAGGCTTTGATTTTACAAAGTGTAGTTTAGCAAGCACACACCACATGAAACAATAGTTGTCATTGTTCTGAATATTAACAACAGCCTTTTTGTTTGCAACCTCTGTTGGCAGTGGCAACCATGATTTGCCTAATATAGGATGATACCTAGACTGCTTTAATTGCAGTTCATGCACATGCCCTTCGTGCCATCCAGACCCCTTCATTTTTGCACTGTCAATTGCCTGAAGGAAGTCAGGTAATAGTCTGTCTCTAAACACGTTCTCTAATTCTCTTCTTGTGTTAACTGTGTGTTGTCTTGTTGATATATACGATACAATCACTTCACCGTCTACTCTAGTAAATTCTATTTTCGCAACAACCTGAATCTTCACACTGCCTGTAAGAAGATTATCTTGTATGACAGAAAAAGAGTTTTCTATTGATTCATAAACATTATTAGTATTGGATATGGGTAAGTTTGTTGTGTGAAACACGTTTCTTAAGCTTGATGAGCCAGGGTTTGACGTGCCAGGGCTTTGAGCATTGTCCGTCATTTTTATTTGTCCGACAAAATAATAAAATAAAAAATATTAACGTTAACTCTGCTGGCTCACCTTGTGTAATACCACTTTATTAACTGTAACACTGTCAATATAAACATTTAGTTTGCGCAGTTGTTTAAATATGCTATAACAAACGTCTCCTAACCAGCCATAGTTGGTATCATCAACTTTAAAAGTAGGTGTCTTTAAATCAACTGTCATGTGCTCCACATCTGGATGCTCATCAACATAATCCAAAGTCACACTATATGTAACATATATTTCTGATGGTGCTGAAAGGCTTATGTAAGTCTGTTTGGGTGATATTAAGTCAGTAAAGTGCATAACATCTTTGAAAAGGTGTGCGAGATCAAGCACCTGTATGATTTGTCCGTCTGTCATTTTTATTGGACAAACAAAAGAATAAATTAATTTACTAACCCATACCCTGTGGGCTGATCTGTCTTTAAAATGAGCTTTAGATGCTTAGTTGATTTCAGTTTATTTTTTACATCATCACGTTCATGCTTATTTGGGATGACATCGTTTTCTCTGAGACAGTCTTCAAAGCTGTCACGATCCTTACAGTAAAACAAACAGATAAACTTTAACTGTTCTCGAAAATCTTTCAGTACAGCATTATATTTCTGAGTGAGAATCCATACACTGACGTTTGCGTGTCTGCCACTGAAGGCAAGTTCTGCTAGAGTGTTTCTCTTTTTGACAATGTCTTTTTCTGCAGAACAGTCATCAACAATAAACAAAGTTGGCTGTCCTTCAAATTGCTTGTAAAAATATTGTAGGTAGTCATTCAGTTTTTTCTCAGGGTCAACTAAGTATATGTTGTTGTCAGTCCAAATGAATAAACGGTTGTGATAAGCTTTGTTGTGTTTGATAGTAGGACAAAATATGACAATGTTTTCAAAATGATGAATGTATCTTGTTTGTAATAGATTAAGAACAAATTCAGTTTTCCCACACCCTGTGGCACCAACAAATAAGCCACAGTGTGGGTCAAGGGTCATTAAGCTCCGGTTCATTTTAATACACAATATAATTTTAATATATGTGTCCACTCAGTCTGCTTTCTGCAATATTGAGTTGTGCGTCATATATCAGGTACAAATATATGTTAATGGCTGCAGCAGTTTCAACCTTCTTTTGTATCTGAATTGTTATTCCATCACTACCGTTCTCGACAGTACATCCTGACCCATGAAGGTAATCATCATCTGTACTACGAAGGTCTAGCCACAGTGCATATTTGTTTGTAAGGTATTGTCCGATCCTAACGTCATACAGATGTAGATCTTTGCACGCAATGTTTGCTGGTTTATCTCCAATCCTTCCACCCGCAAAATACTTTGTGGTTTTGTCATAGTGTTGATAAGGTAACATTCCTGAAGCATACACTTGATTAGGACGGCCTTCGATTGTGCAGGACAAATGTGTAATCTTAGGATTGTAGAATTTTTCTGAATCCCTTTTGTATGGACTCACCGGTTCAACAAACAACATAAGAATACCTTTCAGTGACCTGGCTGGTGTGTTCAAGTTTATGTTCCACATTGGGTCGCTTTTGTCTTTGGGTATTAAACTATGTCTAATCACCCTGTCATAATAAATTGGCAGTCTTGACTGATACTGATTTTGAATGAGTCTGGCTAGTTCAGTATGTGTAACAATTTCATATTCCAAGGAAATGTTAGAGATCTTGTATGTTGCATCTGTGGCAGATGATTTAATAACTTTGGAGTAGTCATTGAAAGTTAGTTCAAAGCTCAGACGGTCATTCAGTGCTCCTTGATAATAAGGCAGATGAGCTGTTAGGATTTCAAACTCAAGAGGAATGTAAAATCTGGTTCCATATGTTTCAGCTATAATAACGTCATTGGCTGCTGACGTTGATTTATCTCCAGCATTGATTCGAAGTTTACCAACATTATCAGACTGTATGCCTTGGTAAATACGATCCTCTCGTTCTTCTCTTGTAAGCCACAGATCTTTGTAACAGTAGAACACATCTGAGTCGTCAAGACTAAACACTTCCTGTCCTTCAAGTTTTACTTTAATAGTTCTAACAATTGCTCTGCCAAGATTGTCAACTAGTGTTCTGTTTACATCTGCGTCTGATGATAGTTCAATATTAAATGCTAGGCGTGCAGTGCCAGGAACAATAACGTCACTGGGTCCTAGGTTTGGAAACTTGACTGTAAGTGTTTGGTTCTGGTCTATGGTACTTGGATTGTTTGTGATGACGATTGATTGTCTTATGCCCTTAACACTCAGAGGCTCACGTAGTTTTCTGTATGGGTCTAACTTTGATCCGTAAGACTGTGTCATTTTTATTATGCACAATAAAAAATAATAAATTAATAAAACAATGGCAGCGGGAGGATTTAATCATGAAGATTTTGAAATGGATGACATGTATGATTTTGGTAATACAACAGATATGACAGATATGGCAGATATGACTGGTACAAGAAATATTTACAGTTTACGTCACGAACTTTTAGAAACCAAAGTGAACTCGTTTTATGATCATGTTGGTGGCCGCCCAGACAATGTAGATCCTAATCAGTTTGAACTTGATGGCAAGGGTCATTTATATTTAAATACTGTTGACAAAGGAAAAGTACTATTGACTAACAAAAAAGACCCTAGTATGTTTAGGGCTTTAAGTACAATAAAAAATGAAGGTGGTGTTGGTGCCTTGCGTCAACTTGGAATTGGAGGGTCTCCTGTCACGCCGCTTGCGCCTAGACTGGCTAGTGTTCTTCATGACACGCAAACAAAGTTGCCAACAGGGCAAGAGATTGAAATGGCACCAGTAACAAGCCTACCAGAAATAGCAAACACTGTGATACAAGAAACCTCATTTACTGAAGGACAAATAAATGACGCTTTGAAAACAATAGACGACCCACCTTTGTCAATGAGAGAGATTATGGGTTTGGATAAATCATTGCAGACAATAAGAGGTGAGATGGTTAATAATGTAGCCAAACTGGGTGAGCTTGATAAACACATAGAACGTGAAAAAGAGAAACTGGCTACCGCAGACAATGGAAATCTTGACACAGAAATGAAAGAAAGAATCCAACACAGATTAAATGATTTGCAGATAGAAAGAACAGGACGGTTAGAAACAATTAGTATTGGAAGACAAAAACTAAAATCACAGGTCAACAGAATTAGAGAAACTATTCAGAAAATACTTCATGAAGACACTACTCTGGCTGAGAGACTAAAAACACTTTTCAGAGAACAGGGTATCACAATTGCCAGTTTAATTACAGCTCTGGGGTTTATTATCAGTACAGTTGTGTTGGCTGTCTCCGGCAGTGGTGGTGGTGGTCCAGCCCCAGCACCGGCACCACCAACCCCTGGCCCCCCGGCTCCAACAGACCCAAAAGATTTACAGTCATGGGTAAAGAAAGTTGTCTCACATATCAGACTTGCTTAAAAAATTGGCTCTGAAAGCAGTGGACGCTTTGCCTGGCATTATAGGCACTGTTGTCAGTTGGCTGATTAGTACAGCGGCAAAGGCAGTAGGGTTTATGGCAGAACATGTGTGGGTCTTTTTGGTTACAGTAGGAGGGTTGATGGTGGGTTATTTAATGAAACAGATAAAGAAGTAAAACCCCTAATCCTGTTAAACCTATTACCAATGCAGTTCTTTCTGACTCATGTGTGTCAGGGGTTGGTGTAGGGGTTACCGCTTGTATGAGTGCCGGTGTTGGGGCCAGGGCCGGGGTCGGGGCCGGGGGTGTTACCGTCTGTAATGATTTTAATGACTGTACATGTGTGGTTGTGGCCCCTAAGTTTACAGATTGATTGAGACCTAGTTTTTGATCACGACCTGCAACAATGATTTCATTATTATAATTTGTTATTGTCCCCATTTGGAGTTGAAGGTCAGATGGTAACATGTATAACCCGATGCCAACTACAAAGTCAACTTTTGATCTGGCATATCTGAGTACGTCTTGGTAGCGTTGTATGCTTGATGGGAGATCTACTGTTGAATTAATTGAATCTTCAAGATTTGCAAGAAATTGTTTTTGTGCTTCAAATTTACCACTTCCATTCAAAATGTTTGATTTTGTTAGTGATTGTGCTCCTAGTAAACACCAGACATATGTTCTGATAGACTCATTGATGCGTTCGACTCCTGCTTGAGTAAACCCGTCAGATTTATCTAAAATAAATGTGGTCCAGGCATTAGTCTGCTTCTGCTCAATTGATCCTATCCAGACTTCAGATTTTGATGAGAATGAAGTGTAACCAGGGTAATAATCTTGTGGGTATTGTCTGTGACTCATAGCGTAATACAATGTACCCATACCATTGTGATCATCAAGTTTTTGTGTAAAGTCATACTTGGGGCTGATGTTAAATTCATTACAGATGCGTTCAAACGCTTTCATATCCATGGGGTTGTTATACCTGTTGAAACTGGATTCAGTGGGCAGTGGTGTATGCAGTTCTGACAAAATACGTCTAAGCTGGTAATAAACATGAAAACGATACACAGACCTAATCAGTTTGTTTGAGTGATTCAAATGGTCTGTAAATGAAACACCACAGCCTGTAGTAGAACATAGTATTGCAAAGTTGAGTTGGTTTTGAAACATCTGTAGTGGACTTGAAGACCACTTTCTTGCAGTAGAGTCATCTGTTATTGGAGGGTTTATGTAATGGTTAAATGGATTCGGTACTTTGACTTGAAATAGGTCTTGTTCGCTTACAGCTATGTCGAGTTGATTTAGTTGAATTATTGTCTGTTCATAAGTAGGTGCGACATTATATTTGGCATTCACATTAAATTGAAATGCGTTTGTTGTGGTAATGGTTGGTGATTTAAATTCCATCCTTTTTTATATGAGATAATAAAAATGTTTATTACCTTAACAAATCTTGACACAAGCAAACCAGTGTGGTTAACTAATGGGATTGATAATCGTGATGGTAGCAAGGCTGCAGCTATCCATGAAATGTTCTACACAGTAAAATGGTTTAATGTAGAAGATGATATATATAATAAAGTAATTTTTGGTGGTAAGACTGAAGCTTTACCACCTGGTTATTATGACTTTTGTACTATAGCTGAATGGTTTCAAAGTAATTTTAAAATTAAAGCAACTTTAAATCCAGCTAACCTACTTGTTACATTAGAATCTCCGACACAAGATTGGTTAAAGATCTCAGATAGATTTGCATATTTACTTGGATTTTATATTGACGAAGATTGGTATAGATCAGATGATTTAGATGAAGCTATGTTTGGTATTATAACAATGAGGACAAAAAAACTTAAAATAACTGGAAAACGTCCTGTCAATTTGTCAGTACACAGAGTGCTAAATGTTTATTTGAAAGAACTAAACACATCTGAGAATGTTCACAATGGAAAGCCTTCAACTTTGTTGAGATGCTTACCAACTGGAACTGCTCCGTATTGTGAAAGTGTAGTTGTTAGATTTCCTAATTTGCAGTTTAAGAAATTAGGTTCTAGTTTCTTTGAGTCACTGAGTATATCTGTAACTAATCAGGATGACAAACCAGTTCTTATGCATGATTTTAGTGTTGTGTTGGAAATTAAATAATTTTATTTTTGTTTATAAAAATGAGTGGCCTTGGTCCAAAGCCGAGAATCATACCAGTTGCATGTCCAGTAACAGAATTGAAAGATTTGGCAGACGTCCAGGATTTTGAGAAGGAAGGGGATGTTGGAGAAATATATGGTTTTGAACTTGATTCAAATGGCATGTACAAGAGGAAAGTAATTGTTGACATGAAAGACGGTGAAAAACAGATTCCTAAACTTGGTCAGCTATGTGATGTTACTGTACCTACTCCACCTGTAAATAATGCGCCCTACAACTTAATACATGTGGGAAATAAGTGGGTGGTTTCACCTGTACCGGCACCAGCACCCACAATTGACTGGGACATAAAGATTGAATTTATTAGTCCTTATGTATACACTGATGATGAAGGCGCCTTAGTGTTTAGGAAGGTTGTTAACTCGGGGCCGCTTATTGTAAGTCTTGTTCCAAGTTTTGCCCCAGACAACAATAGCAGAGAAAAACTGAAAGTTGAAAATTATGAGAGACGGCGGTATCTTCTTACAACTAGAAAGGGTAGATCAGATACTTCTGTTGTGTTTATGCCAGCAAGCTTAGTCGTGGCTAGAGAAGTGACAATAGTATTTGAAATTATCATGAAATCAGTAACTACTGCTAAAGAGGCTCAAATTGCACAGGGAATTAAACTTACATGGGACGAAACAGTAACAGAATCATCAAAGGTCTTTATTGCTATTACAAAAAATGTTGATGTTATTAATGTTTCGAGCAGTGTTCCAGCTGTCAAGGTGGTGGTTGACAAAACAACTTTTGTTCGTCTAACTTACATAAACCTTGAACACATTGATCTTGTTGCATTTTATTATGCCAGCAAATTGTATACTTTTGAAGAGTTGCAAAATGTAATTGCTGATTAAATAAAAAAAAATATTTGTCAATAAAAAAAATGGTAAACTTCTATCCGCAACTACCGACGCTTGAGCCGACTGAAACAAATGTGATGACTAAAACAACACTTGCGCCTGATACACAGGTGACAATTGCTTCAGATAAAACATTACAGGCAGATGCATTCAGATTAAATAATATTACAGAAGCTTTGAAATATTTGGAAGGAGAAGAAGCGAAATATTCACGGTGCAAAAGACGGTATAAGTCAGTATTTAATTCTGTTCAAAACACTTCTATGGCTATTGGCGCAGTTTCAGCTTCATGTTCTGTAGGGGGTATCGTTCTGTTCGCCACAGGAATTGGAAGTTTGGCTGGAATAGCAGTTGAGGGTGTTAGCGTTGCTACATGCCTGACTTGTTTTGGTTTGGAAGCCTTAAACAAAAGGTTTCACACAAAATTACAGAAACATGAAGCATTGAGTACTTTGGCTGGTGCAAAGCTGAGCAGTATGAAACTTATTATCAGTAAGGCATTGAATGATAATTTTATTGATGACGAGGAATTTAAGAGAGTCCAGGATGATTTAAATAATTACAAGAAACAAAAATCTGAAATACAGAATAAGATGCGTAGTCAGACTCCTGTGAATGTTGAAGAACTGAAGGCTAGTTTTTTAGCAGAGGGAAAAAGGATAGGGGTACAGGAAACCACAGAAAAACTACACAATCTTTTAAACAAATAAAAATCAGATTTGGTAATCGTTTATTAATGACATACACTTCACAGAAAAATGTCATGCCACCTAACTATTTAACCCCATCAGCTCCACCACCACCACCAGACTATTACTAAAAAAAGTTTTTTCATTGTCCTTGTATCTTGACAAATCTGTCCGAGTAAGTTGTGACTTAAGTTGTGACTTGAGTCAAGAACTTACATTTTGTTATTTTTAAGTTCTTATAAGTTCTTGATTTAAGTCACTTATAACTCATTTATAAGATCTTAAAAGGTTACCTGTAAAGTTATTTGTCAGTTATAATTGACTTTGGAAAATTTGTTATCAAGTATTTGTAGGTAACTTAAATAATTTGTTATCAAGTGCATATAGCAATAGTGTTTTTTTTTTTGTGTGTGTGTGTGGCTATTATTTAAATAACTATGTTTTGGGGGTATTGGCACAGAGGCAATGAAAAAAAAATGTTCTTGGAATCTTATATTTTATATCTCTAACACACATATAATATACACGCACACAAACAAACACACACGCACGCACGCAAACACGGACGCACATACACATATAAACACATGCATACACGCACGCAAACACACATACATACATACACGCACACATGCACTCACACACTCACACACACAAACACACTCACACGCACGCACACACACGAACACTCACACACACATACAGACACGCACACATACATACACACGCATACACACACACAAACACTCACACGCATACACATGCACTCACACACACACACACACATGCACTCATACACACACGCACGCATTTACACAGACGAACACACGCACGCATACATACATACACACGCATTCACACATACAGACTCACACACACGCACGCATTTACACAGACGAACACACGCACGCATACATACATACACACGCATTCACACATACAGACTCACACACTCACACGCATAGACAGACAGACAAACAAACACAAAATCTTTATTCTGCATGAATATTGTAGACTCGTCCACAAAACACCGCGGGCCGTATGACACGCGATACACAACCTGTGTACTCGAATCGACACTGTGCACTTCGTCCCGTCACTAAGGACATACGTCATGTGTTTACGTTAGATACCTGTCCCCAGTGGGGGACGAATCGCTAAGGACATACGTCATGTGTTTACGTTAGATACCTGTCCCCAGTGGGGGACGAATCGCTAAGGACATACGTCATGTGTTTACGTTAGATACCTGTCCCCAGTGGGGGACGAATCGCTAAGGACATACGTCATGTGTTTACGTTAGATACCTGTCCCCAGTGGGGGACGAATCGCTAAGGACATACGTCATGTGTTTACGTTAGATACCTGTCCCCAGTGGGGGACGAATCGCTAAGGACATACGTCATGTGTTTACGTTAGATACCACGATATGAAGGCTTGACCAGGGCGCTGAGTGATTTATAAATCAATTATTCAGATACAATGCAAATAAACACATTTCTTTGACAGCGTGCTACAAGTGGGCTGACCAGGGTGCCGTTTTGTAAATCAATTATTCAGATACAAAGCCAAAATCATCTTTCTTTGCCAGTGTGCTACAGGTATACCCCACCGTCTGTCTTGTTACTAAAACCTATGTAAAATCCGTTTTCAATTCACTTGCAAAAAGCAAGCTACTTGCATGAGCGCGGCGAAAACACCTCACACTTGGTCCATAACATTTGGGATAATACAAACATAAAAAGCATGGTTACGGGCCGTTAAGGCCACGCCAGAGCCTTTGTGCAACGTGACAACACAAACAACAAATAAGATTATGGTCCTCCAGAGCCTTTTTGTTCAATTTCAGTTCTGAACAAGGTTACGGACCGTTTAAAACAAAAGGTTACGAGCATTTAAAGCCGCGCCAGAGCCTTTGTTTTAAACAGCAATATTATGGTTCTTTTGGTCGTGCCAAAAACTTTTGTTCAATTTCAGTACCGAACAAGTTTATGAACCGTTCAAAACAGTAGGTTACGGGCCTTTTAAGCCACGCCAGAGCCTTTGCACAAACAAAACAAACAAACAATAAACAAGGTTACAGACCAGCGTCAGGGGTTTTTCCAAAAATCGGCTATTTCCTGTATTTTCAGCATTTGTTCAATTTGCTCCCGCAAACTAAACACCTTTCGGAAAGACAGTGGGGTACCCTCGTAGCAACCTGGCTAGAACACACAGTTTCTTTTTATATTTTCTATTTTATGGATTTCGGCACCCTAGATTAGCCACTCTCCATAGCAGATTGAACTTAGCGCAATGCAGACTAACCGCGAGGCCTGTCAGTCTTGTTTCTAAATGTGACAAATTAAACAGACAAACTATCGATCTTACCGTCGTATATATTCACAAGATTTATCGAACACTGAATATCACCTCTGAGAATCAAGTCAGTCCTCAAAACACGTCTGTCACCTTCAAAGCCCGCTTAACAGAAAGAACAGACCGGCTTGGTGTTTACAAACTAACATGTGACCGTTGCCAGGAGCCGACGGCGGTTAGTGCGTGGTCATGTCTAAGGGAAGTAACTGTGTTTGTCGTTTTGCTTTATAACCAAACGTTACATCCCTTTTGTCTGTGCTATCGGAAATACCTGTAATTGGCTAAGTAATCAATAAACTACGCGTTGCAAAATGAACACACTTACATAATCGATGGATTAATTAACTCAAGTGTTAACCCCCTGATGGTAACTACTCTGCTGAGAGGTACATAAAATGGTGACTGTTCAAACAATAATGCAGTGGCGTGTTTAGTAGCGGACGGAAATTTAGACAAACATGCTGAGGCGCTAAAAAAATGGGGGCGTGGAAGTTTGTGGTCTCAAAATCCCGGAATTTTGGGATAGATATAAATTGTCGAAAAACACCCACAACTCCCCACTCTGAGCATAGAGCTTCATCACAATTCCCCCTTCCTCGGGAAAAAAAGAAACGACCGAGTTTCTTTTTAAGACTACTCGACGTAATATTATCCGAAAACAGGAAAGGACTAACTTTTACTACCTAGAAAGCAAAAATAGAACTGGCTTAAACCTCAACGTACACTCTCGGATCGCACAGCATACGCAAAAACAGAACGAACGCGCTAAAACCTCCAGAAATGAAATCGATCCAACGACTGCCCACACACACACTCGCGAGACCCCCGTCTCTGACCTACCGACAATCGCGAGACCTCAGTCTCCGACTTGCCTACAATCGCGAGATCCTAGTCTCCGATCTACCTAAATATTGGGTGCTGAGCCGCATTTCTGTCCGCAACAGAAGTATGCCGTCTCAGACCAACCCGACTATTGGGCCACACCCGCTGACCGATTCCCTGTTTCTGGACGGAAATAACACGTTCCCTCTGCCCACGAGCACGCTTGCTCTGAGCTCTCGTCGCGACTGCACCGCTAGGAACATGAGCTCGCTTAATCGCGCCAACTTTAGCGATGACTGGCTGCACACCCTTCATGTTACCCAGAACTAAATCAACTACTGGCTCGTCGATGACACACGAAACCAGACTACCTGTAAAAAACTCTGTGTCAATCTCTATCTTAGCTAACGGAAAAACTTCTATCTTTCCTCCAAACGAAACTACTTTCTGTGTCTCGCCTGTGAACTGATCTTCTCTAACTAAGCTACGTCTGACCCCCGCGGTCGTTGTACCGGAGTCACGGAGAACAGACACGAGACATCCGTTTACAACCCCGTCTACCAGCGGTAGGCAACCACCTCCGTCATCTGAACACACTGCGCCCAGCTGTGGTTCCTCCCTGACTGGGACCGCAAAACTGGCTACGTGAGTGGGCTGCACCGCCCCATCCACCATACCAGGACTGTTAGGACCTTGATGAGCCAGATGGCCGTGCTCCTGATAACCAGCATACTGCGCGCCTGCACTGTAGTACGGACAATTCCGACTGAAGTGCCCGTACCCACGACAAGAAAAACACTGCGTGTCCGAACTCGCAACACGACCACGACCATACCCACGCAAAGAAGTCCCTCCACGTGCGTACGAATCGCTACCGCCATTGCTGTTACCTCGATCACCGCGTCGAAAACGCAAAGTACCTCTACCGTTACCCAGCTGGGCTCCACGTAAAGTATTTATGCCCCGGTAACCCTCAGTCGTGTTAGCAGCGACCAACCCGACTGGCGGTGTCTCAGTCCTACGCGCGAGGTTTTTCGTAGGATGCGCCATCCGAAAAGCCTCCGCGTGCTGCACTAACTCGTCCGTAGTCTTGAGGTTACGCTCTCTCAAGAATACCGCTAGATCCTTGGAAACGCTTCCAAAGAACTGTTCAGCCAACATGAGATCGAACAATGCTTCGTACGTGTGGTCGATCTTTGACAGTTCGACCCAACGTACGAGCAAATGGGACAATCGTTTGCCAAACGACATAAACGATTCCCCTGTCTCTGGCCGACAAGCTCTTAAGCGTTCCCTAAAACCTTCCGCATTACACTGGAACTTCTGCAAGAGACACTCCTTCAAAGTCTCGTAATCTATGGTCCCCGAAACGGTCAAACTATGGTAAAGACTCAAGGCCTGTCCCTCAAGCACAGATGAAAGCAAAACGGGCCAGTTGGCAGAAGGCCAACTCAACGCCTGCGCATGAGACTCAAAACGGCACAAAAAAGCGTCAATAGAGTCCACGGACTCTTTAAACATCGGCCGTTTAGGAAAATTCCGTATTCCTCGGCCTACTGAATCACTATCTGGTCTAGATCCCGCATCTCGAGCTAACTGCATTTGTACCTCTCTATCTCTCTCCTTTTCTTCCCTCCGATACTCTAGTTCCTTCTCTCTTAACGCATGTTCCCTCTCGTCCTTCTCTCTCTGAAACGCTAGAGACTTCTCGTCCTTCTCTCTCTGAAACGCTCTCTCTTCTCTCTGTACTTCTAATTTCTTCTCTTTTAAGACCCTTTCTTTCTCTTCTCGCTCTCTCTGAGCTTCTAACTCTTTCTCCTTTAGGACTCTTTCTTTCTCTTCTCGCTCTCTCTGAGCTTCTAACTCTTTCTCCTTTAGCTCCATTTCCTCTTTCTTAAGTATTCTGTCTTTCTCTTCTCTCTCCCTCTGAATTTCTAGCTCTTTCTCCTCCCTCTGTATCTGCATTTCCAACTCTTTCTCATCTCTAAGTCTACGAATCTCTAATTCTTTCTCGTCCCTCACCCTCTGAACCTCTAACTCTTTCTCCTTTATGGCCTTCTGAACCTCTAGTTCCTCTTTCTTAAGTACTCTTTCTCTCTCTTCCCTTTCTCTCTGAGCTTCTCTTTCTTCTCTCTGAGCTTCTCTTTCTCTTGCCCTATCCTCTCTATCCCTACATTTCTCTACGTAATCAAAAAGCTTTTCATCCTTAAGTCCCAACCTTTCACCCTGTTTAATGTAAGCCTCTACCGGGTCTACCTCCATATTTACAACAATTTCCCACACTTGAAAACGTAAATATACAAATACCACAACCAACTCAACGGCAAAAATTTAAAATACAAACTCACAACAATATCAACTACCTACGCAGAAAACAGTGACCTACTTTGATGTCCAGATGGATGAAAAATAAGAACGATAGAAAGAAGAGCAAGGAAAAAGAACACTACCTATACAAAAGGAAGAAACAAGAACTAGCTCCTCGTAAGATCCCGAAAACTACAGAAATAACGGATCTTACCCCCTAGAATCGGAGAGGGGAATCTAACACAACATGCACATATCAACAAATCCTACTCTAAAATCGCTATCGCCCGCAGATACTTTAACCTACCGCTAAAACAGGGTCACCACTGTAACGCACGCAGACTTGCCCACAGTCGTACGCACAGACTCTCACGCAACAGACGCATACACCGCCATTGACTCAGACGGGCGCATTCATGCGGTAAAACACAACACACGGGCTCCCTTTCTAAAGTAACCTTTATACACTATAAAAGAAAAGAAAACGCTTTAAAGACTATCAAACTATATATACAAGGCTCTCTATCACACACTCAAATCACAGTAACTTTGCCAGGCTAGGTTTTAGTCTCTCAATGTCTCCAACCTGTTTGATGTTGTTGCCTGGTTACGTTGGTCCTTCTCACGTCTAGGCGTGAAAGTCCTTCGTCGTACGCGTATTGCCGTCCTGTCTCTTTGGGCACGGACGTCCTCGTTCTCGTACGGTACAATCAGTTCTCACTTGGGTGTCTTGGTCCCAGTCAGAATCACTCAGAAGAGCTGGAGGGATGACCTCACGTAGGTCCACTCCTGCGACTCGACGTCTCGGCGTCCGTCTTCCACTCTCGTTACAAGAACTCTGAATAAACAATAAAAGTCCCAACGTAACACTTGCTAAACACACAACATATTGGATCAATGAGAAACGTCACGTAACCTGGCTGATACAAATAACTCACACGTTCATTCACACAGACACGTGCTTCATAAACTATCCTCGTATCACCCCCATATATCAGTCACTATCTTGAAACAGACTATAGCCTAACTGACACTCTTGCTATACATTACTCTATGCCCTGGAAAAGACTATGCTTACCCAACCACGTACTATCTTCATAGCGGCTTAGACATACACACTTCATATTCCTTTAGTCGTCTAACTTGGTAAACAACTGTATACAGAAACACTGGTTACTTCGCTGAATTCTAAACATACTATAACTAAACCAAACCGGAACACCGCTATACAACCACATTAATCTTACCACGCATACTGTCTTTAACTAAACAACTATCAATACTAAGTTTATAGAAACATACCTGAAATCTAGGCTTCAGAGTCAGGGAATGCGGGCTAGGTAACTCGAACACAACCGTTCCATACGACAAGACAGCCCGCAATAACCAAACTAGACCTCTGACAGTCACAGCATCCGCCTAGAACTCACTAAACAGAACTCACTAAAAAAAACCCGTGCTAACCATGCCTTACAGATTTCACGTACGTCTAGTCCAACACGGACTTTCGGCAACAAACCGTTAACAAAAACCGTACCGTACTAATCCTACTAAATGAGCACTATGCCCGAGCATAGAGCTTCATCACATAAAACAACAAAGCCAAACAGCCACAAAAACACGGGTGTTTATGTACACATGCACGATCACGATCACGATCACACACACACACACACACACACACACACACACACACACACACACACACACACACACACTCACACACACACTCACACACACACACGCACGCAAAAACACACACACACACACAGAGTACACATATACACACAAACACGAACAAGTCATCAGTATGCAGACTTAGAAAGATATGTTTTGATGAGCTTTTAAACGAGTGACTGCACTGCGCGTAGCGTATTTCTTGTGGGAGGCAGTTCCATAGCACAGGACTCCGGTACGAAAAACATCATGCCCAGAGGACTTGGTTTAGGCGGAGGGAACACAAAGAGTGCGGGTGTCAGATGAAGATCGTAGCTGTCTGGATGGAGTGTCAATGTGCAACAGATCAGTGAGAGTGGTCCTCAGTCAAAGAGAGCAGTGTATGTCAGAGAGATAGACAGGTCCACAGTCAAAGAGAGCAGTGTATGTCAGAGAGATAGACAGGTCCTCAGTCATAGAGAGCAGTGTATGTCAGAGAGATAGACAGGTCCACAGTCATAGAGAGCAGTGTATGTCAGAGAGATAGACAGGTCCTCAGTCATAGAGAGCAGTGTATGTCAGAGAGATAGACAGGTCCACAGTCAAAGAGAGCAGTGTATGTCAGAGAGATAGGCAGGACCTCAGTCATAGAGAGCAGTGTATGTCAGAGAGATAGACAGGCCCACAGTCATAGAGCCGAGCAGTGTATGTCAGAGAGATAGACAGGTCCTCAGTCATAGAGAGCAGTGTATGTCACATAGAGAGCAGTGTATGTCAGAGAGATAGACAGGTCCTCAGTCATAGAGAGCAGTGTATGTCAGAGAGATAGACATGTCCTCAGTCATAGAGAGCAGTGTATGTCAGAGAGAGATTGGTCCACAGTCAAAGCAGTGTATGTCAGTGAGAGATTGGTCCACAGTCAAAGCAGTGTATGTCAGTGAGAGATTGGTCCACAGTCAAAGAGAGCAGTGTATGTCAGAGAGAGATTGGTCCACAGTCAAAGCAGTGTATGTCAGTGAGAGATTGGTCCACAGTCAAAGCAGTGTATGTCAGTGAGAGATTGGTCCACAATCATAGAGAGCAGTGTATGTCAGAGAGAGATTGGTCCACAGTCAAAGAGAGCAGTGTATGTCAGTAAGAGAATGGTATACTGTGTCATAGCAGGGACAGGCAACCAGTGGAGTTGATGAAGAAGGGGCGTTACATGGTTTTTCTTACGGGCTCTAAGCACTGGAATACATTCGCTATATTGCCTATAGTGCGTGTATTGACTACTAGAATGTATTGGCCACTGGAATACATTGGCTATATTATTGCCTATAGTGCGTGTATTGACTACTAGAATGTATTGGCCACTGGAATACATTGGCTATATTGCCTATAGTGCGTGTATTGACTACTAGAATGTATTGGCCACTGGAATACATTGGCTATATTGCCTATAGTGCGTGTTTTGACTACTGGAATACATTGGCTGTATTGCCTATAGTGCGTGTGTTGACGACTAGCATACGTTGGCTATATTAGCTATAGTGCCTGTATTGCCTACTGGAATACATTGGCTATATTGCCTACAGTGCCTACGTTGTGTTGTGCCTTGGAATACACTGGCCTGCCGTGAAATCGCTTTAGTCGCGTGCTCGGCGCTCATCCCAAATAACTAACTGGAATACACTGGCTATATTGCCTATAATGCCTGCATGCTCGTTGGATTACACTGGCTATTTCGCCTATAGTGCCTGGATATGCATCGGCATACACGGGCTATATTGCCTATAGTGCATGGAATTGTTGGAATACACTGGCTGTATTGTGTATATGTAGTGCATGCAGTGTCCCACACTGGCTATACATGTATTGCCTATAGTGTTCCTTGGAATACACTGCATATTGCCTTTAGCACATTGAATTGTTGGAACATACTGGCTATGTTTATGTTCCAGGTTGCGTGGAAACGTTTGGATCAAGACCACTTCCTGACTATCGGCGACATGAGTTGGGTTCGCGATGACGCAGTGTCAGTGGACTATCGTGCCAAGGAGCTGACAGACCTGACCTACTGGGACCTGGTGTTTGACCCCGTGTCGGTCCATCATGGCGGCGTGTACGAGTGCCAAGTGTCGGCCAAACAGAAACACAGTCGCCATATCACGCTGACGGTGGTTGGTTAGTATTATCACGTGATTGTTTTGTACTGATACTCAATGCCAGCAAGTAACCTTTCCCTGCCGTTGTGGCAAGAGCCTCGTCTTTCTGAGCCATTACTTGTTTTCTCATTGGCCTAGTGCTATTCGCCTTTTTCCTGGTTGCCCGTTCTCAAGGAAACCGCCGGAGTCTACTGATTACAGGCAACGTGACATGTGTCACAAGGTAACCTACTGATTACAGGTAACGTGACATGTGTCACACGGTAACCTACTGATTACAAGTAACGTGACATGTGTCACAAGGTAACCTACCGATTACAGGCAACGTGACATGTGTCTCAAGGTAACCTGCTGATTACAGGTAACGTGACATCTGTCACAAGGTAACCTACTGATTACAGGTAACGTGACATGTGTCACAAGGTAACCTACTGATTACAGGTAACGTGACATGTGTCACAAGGTAATATGTGGTAAATATACTCAACTTATCACATGCTACGGTGGTAACGTACACGCTGAGCACAACCTTTTCTCCCAAATACGTCTTTGGCGAATCACATTTCTCAGTACAAACATACCTGATCTTCATTCAGTACAAAGCAAGGCACAAAAACATGCGGAGAGTGGATTACACAACAAATAGAACTGTATGCAAGTGCCATGTGATACCGTCGGTAAGAACTGTATGCAAGTGCCATGTGATACCGTCGGTAAGAACTGTATGCAAGTGTCATGTGATACCTTCGGTAAGAACTGTATGCAAGTGTCATGTGATACCGTCGGTAAGAACTGTATGCAAGTGCCATGTGATACCGTCGGTAAGAACTGTATGCAAGTGCCATGTGATACCGTCGGTAAGAACTGTATGCAAGTGCCATGTGATACCGTCGGTAAGAACTGTATGCAAGTGCCATGTGATACCGTCGGTAAGAACTGTATGCAAGTGCCATGTGAGACCGTCGGTAAGAACTGTATGCAAGTGCCATGTGATACCGTCGGTAAGAACTGTATGCAAGTGCCATGTGATACCGTCGGTAAGAACTGTATGCAAGTGTCATGTGATACCTTCGGTAAGAACTGTATGCAAGTGTCATGTGATACCGTCGGTAAGAACTGTATGCAAGTGCCATGTGATACAGTCGGTAAGAACTGTATGCAAGTGCCATGTGATACCGTCGGTAAGAACTGTATGCAAGTGTCATGTGATACCGTCGGTAACAACTGTATGCAAGTGTCATGTGATACCGTCGGTAAGAACTGTATGCAAGTGCCATGTGATACCGTCGGTAAGAACTGTATGCAAGTGCCATGTGATACCGTCGGTAAGAACTGTATGCAAGTGCCATGTGATACCGTCGGTAAGAACTGTATGCAAGTGCCATGTGATACCGTCGGTAAGAACTGTATGCAAGTGCCATGTGATACCGTCGGTAAGAACTGTATGCAAGTGTCATGTGATACCGTCGGTAAGAACTGTATGCAAGTGCCATGTGATACCGTTGGAGAACTGTATGCAAGTGCCATGTGATACCGTCGGTAAGAACTGTATGCAAGTGCCATGTGATACCGTCGGTAAGAACTGTATGCAAGTGCCATGTAATACCGTTGGAGACTGTATGCAAGTGCCATGTGATACCGTCGGTAAAATTGTCATACAGATAATAAGTAATATATTATATGATAAGTTTTCAAGGGAAGGCCCTACGTTGGTTGCATTTAATAACCATAGTCGAAAATTGAGCAGAAACAACAAGCCTAAAGTTTTTCCTTTTTTTAAGGTGATAGCGCTGTAATTTCAAATCCATGAAAATGCTTTTGGAACGACTTCTTCAAGTACCCTACGGTCTCTGCCCTTCATTAGACACGATGTCCACCCCGCCCAAACTTGCACACAAAAAAAATCGCTACGTCAGTTTATATTGTTTCGTTAACATTTTTGTGATGAAATTATCTTAAGAGATGGAGAAGCCAACCCCATCCTTTAACTGTCAACCCTCATCAATGTTACGTGGTGGGGTCGTAGTCGTAGTATGATAAACACACCAGACGCACGCACGTAAGGTTCTTTTAAATAAACTTCATTCAGCTGCAACCCGTCACACGTGGCTTAAGGATGTAGACAATACTGGAGTAACAGTTCCAACAATATTTTAATTCAGCGATGCGATCTCCACACAATGCTTTCCCAAATGCACTTTCACTGATACAATGTCTTCTCTTCTGCAAATGTCAACACTGACGACACAATGTTTCTCATACAACGTACACCCGTTACGCTGCGTCTCTCACAATGTACACCCTATACGGGCCACGTACCTACGATATGTGTCCCTACAACTGACAATGCGTGACAGTGTACCTCCGTGCTTCCCAGCACAAAGTTTTTATATAGTATAAAAACTTTCTAGGATAATCTAATGAATTTACACAACGCAACCAATCAGAACGAAACACGTTATTGAAACTCATTAATATTAATAAAAGAAGAACTTTCTCGAATAACTTAAAGTGTCTACAAAAATTCGGCTGCTCATTTCAGCCCCAAATCCCAGTATGTAATGATATCACACAAAAATATGGCAAACCGTCACGACTTTTCACAACACGCAAAGAACGGCTGCTAATTTCACGCGCACAGTAAACAACTATAACCAGCAGCTTTGCTACTATGTTACAAAAATGTAACTTACTCTTTTGACGTCACGTATACGAGGTCACTAGACAGCGCGACTCTGTTTCGAATGTTCTGGTTCATTCTCAACTAATCTACGCAAAACAAAAATCGACCGCTCTTCTCCGTGCGACTTTTCTAGAAGCTTCTGGACTAAAATTAACGTAACATAACAAAGCCAAAACCGCTATCATGGACGAACGATAAAGAATCTCACTGAAAAGGTATGTGATACGTAACCATGATAGCTCAAATAAATATCGGATCGTTTCCTACGATTAACACATGCATGCTGTCACAGCACAACACAACCACAATCGTAACATTACCCCCCTCTTTAGAATGAAATTTCACAAAAATTTCTTTTCAAATCTAAAAAAAAAAAAAACACGTTTGTGCTGTGTTAACCTACACAGAACCCTAAACAAATACAATTTCACATCAAAATCAAAATAAAATAATCGTCTCAAAGTTCCTTTAAACTGTCCTGAGCGAATATGTGACATGTCCCTTTAAACAGTTCTGGACACCAAAATGTTTCTTTAAACTGTTCCGGATACAGAAATGTTCTACTAAACTGCTCTGCTCGGGTAATCCGCTCCAAAGTTCTGCGAACCCTTAGATAAACTAAAAATTAATGTCAAAGTTCACTTCTGGAACATCTCCAAATCACAGGGTACAGTTTATAGTTCACACAGTTCAAGGGTTACTGGTCCTGGGTCAAACACTTTCGGCCCACGGAAAGTACGACAGTCCACACATACCAAACTAGATCTCTCTGGTCTATTCCCGATGACCACTGGTAATCTGGAATCTCTGTGGACTCCCGGGTTCGGCGTCTCCCCAACATTCTCCCTCAGTCCTTCTCTCGTGTTGAGAAGCAGACGACATGATTCGTCGCGAACCGACTCGTTCGATGTCAGACCAACCTCGTGCTAGACGGTGTCTGTTGTTCCTGGGTCAGGTGTAAACCGATGCTTGAACTCTTGAGTCAGGACGCACAGTTCTTTTCGTTGAGTCTGGGTCAGATTCTGACCGAACTGGATGTCTTCTACATCCTCCTTGTGTCGGAGTTCATCGAGGTCAAACAGTTTCTCGTCGTCTAGTCTTTCGTCATCAGCAAGACGCACCGATGCGGCCAGTTGTGTTTTTTCTTGACGACCTCTCTCAATATACTTCTTCAGCAGATTAGCATGATAAGTCTTCACCTTGTTGTTGACCTTGACTCTGTAGTCGTTGATGCCAACCACCGTGTCGACAACGTAGGGTCCCTTCCATTGCATCAGGAGTTTGTTGTTGTCGGTAGGAAGAAGAACCAACACCTGGTCACCTGGCTGGAATCGTCGAGATTTCGCCTTACGATCATAGTAATGCTTCCCCTTGTTCTGCGCCTTCCCCAGTTCTTCTCGAGCCATCCTGAGGGTATCTTCCAGCTTCTCTCTCAGGTCGAAGACGTACTGGTAACTGATCTTCACCTCAGGTGCGTCGATATCCTTGGTCCACAGCTCTTTAGGATGTGCATGGGCCCCCTTACAGTCCTACCGTACAGTAATTCAAAAGGGGAAAACCCTGTCGAATCCTGAGGAACTTCACGGTATGCGAAGAGCAAGGCATTGATATATCTATGCCACAACCTTGGCTGCTCAGCACACAGTTTCTTCAGCATAGCCTTCAATGTTCCGTTAAACTTCTCATCCAACCCGTTACACACGGGGTGATAAGGGGTGGTAGTAAGGTATCGGATGCTCAATAGTCGGTTGACTTCCTCCATGCAGTCGGAGACGAACTGAGTTCTTAGATCACTCAGGATCTCCTCAGGAATCCCCAAACGGCTGAACATGTCAACGAGTGCCTCTGCCACTGTTGGAGTGTCGATCTTCTTCAATGGTATGGCCTCAGGATAACGTGTAGCGTAGTCCACCAGGGTCAAAATGTAGCGATGACCATCTTTACTTGGAGGGGATATTGGCCCCACCAGGTCCACAGCTACCCGCTTGAAAGCATATCGATCAGTGGCATTTTCTCTATAGGAACCTTGGGCACCTTTCCTTTGGAGATTGTCTTCTGGCATATGTCACATGACCTGCAGAATCGGGTGACGTCGCCTCCCATATCAGGCCAGTAGAAGACGGCTCGGATCCTATCGAGGGTCTTGTTGATTCCTAAGTGTCCTCCCAATATGGAATCGTGGGCCAATTTCATCACGTGCATTCTCAAAGGTTCAGGGACTACTACTTGACGCACAGGTTTATCGCCATTGCTGTCGAATATCCGGTACAGGATATCTCTTCTGGTCTCGAAGGTTATCTCTATTCCCTTTCGCGTCACGGGCTCGGTCTGACCTCGGAACTTGTCAAGCGTGGGGTCGGCTTTCTGTAGCTCCACCAGCCTTTCCCTATTCACCACAGCTGCTTCCGTGTTGTCCGCCACTTTTAAAGGGATGGTCTGGTGACTCTTCTTTGCTTGACTTCTCGTGGTAACAGCACATGTTTCAGGTCTCCACTCTGGATCTGGATCGTCTACATTTATGGCACCATCAATGTTTCCGATGATGAGGTCGTAGACAGGTGTCTTCACGCACAAAGCCTTCACCTCTCCTCTCAGGTACGGGGTGTCGACACTGACATTGGCAAGGGGGATAATCATCACAGTTCCATCGGCCAAAATGAGGGTGGTCCACTCCTGTAGCTTCTGGTCTTCAGTTACCAGGTCCTCTCTCACGAGGATGCAACTACAACCAGTGTCTCTCAGCACTCTCACTGGTGTGTTTCCGACGAATCCTGACACCACCGGCATGTTCGGCACTTCACTCTCAGGTAGCGCGATGTTTGAGACTGGTAAAAATGTGGCCCCATCTCCTACTGGGATGCGTCCATTCTTTTTGAAAGATTCAATCAGCTTAAGTGTCACTCGCTTTTCTCCAGACTCAAAGTCAATGGATGACGTCACATCATTGGCTAATACTGCGGCGGCTCTGTGTTGAGACGTGGTATTGCCTCTGCCTGCTATTCCGCGATCTTGGTTGGATCTTCTGATGTTGTCGCCTCGGGGAACATCTTTAGAAGGACACCGTATCGCCTTGTGACCTTTCTTCCCACAGAGAAAACATGTCAGGTTCTCCACCGGCTTGTATTTCGGGGTGTCTCTGACATTGTGGATTTCCTCTGCTGGTGCAGATACACGCTGCGGCTTACTGGACCCGAACTTCATGTTGTGGGCGTCAAGGTATCTTTGAGCGAAGTCGGCCAGGGCCTTTAGGGACTGGTCTTTTTGCTCCCTGAGGTGGGCGGCTAGGTCCTTAGAACATGCTTTGAGGACTTGTTCTTTGATGATGAGGTCACACAGGTCCTGGTACTCTTTGTTTAAACCAGCTAGCTCTATCCATTTCTCCAGGTAGCTCCTGATTCTTTCAATTAATAGGCCGGATGTTTCTCCTTCTTCAAGCTTGCAGTTCCAAAATCGTCGCCTGTAACCCTCTTCAGTGAAGTCGAACTGTCTCAGCAGGGCGGCTTTCAACTGCGTATAATCTTCGGCGTCTTCTCTTGGCAAGCAAGTGTAAAATTCAAGCGCTTTGCCGGTTAGAAGTGCACTCAGTTTGATAGACAAAGTCTCTTGTTTCCAGTTATTGCTGCCTGCGAAGCGCTCGAATCGCTCCAGATAAGCGTCCATCTTATCTGAATTTTCAACGAAAGGTGGTAGCTTTGGCTCATGGGCTGTTTGCTCTCTGCTGGCTAAGGTTGTTGCTTCAGCAGATCTCTGGCTCTGTGCCTCTATCTCCTTCTGCTTTAAATGAATTTCATGTTGTCGCTGCCTCTCCGCCTCTTCTCGCTGTTTCTCTGCTTCTTCTCGCTGTTTCTCTGCTTCTTCTGCTTGGATTTCGAGTTTCCTGATTTCACGTTCTTTAGCTCTTTCTTCTCTCTCCAATCTCTTTTCTTCTTCAAATCTCTTTTCTTTTTCTCTCTCCAGTCTCTCGTTTTCTTCTCTCTCTCTCTCTCTCGTTTCTTTTCTTCTCTCTCCAGTCTCTCCTTATCTCTCTCCAATCTCTCCTTCTCTCTCTCCTTTACGAACTCGAGGAGTTGAGCTCCTTCGTGTCCACATTCCTTTCCAATTTTCAGGAATGTCTCCATTTCCGATGTCGCCATCTCTTCGTTTCACTGCTGGCTGTTTTCTCCTGCTACCCTTTCCACTGAACCAACTGAAAAAGTCCCGTCGGAGGTGCCAAAATGTTACGTGGTTGGGTCGTAGTCGTAGTATGATAAACACACCAGACGCACGCACGTAAGGTTCTTTTAAATAAACTTCATTCAGCTGCAACCCGTCACACGTGGCTTAAGGATGTAGACAATACTGGAGTAACAGTTCCAACAATATTTTAATTCAGCGATGCGATCTCCACACAATGCATTCCCAAATGCACCTACACTGATACAATGTCTTCTCTTCTGCAAATGTCAACACTGACGACACAAAGTTTCTCATACAACATACACCACCGTTACGCTGCGTCTCTCACAATGTACACCCTATACGGGCCACGTACCTACGATAAACTGTGTGTCCCTACACTTGACAATGCATGACAATGTACCTCCGTGCTTCCCAGCACAAAGTTTTTATAGTATAAAAACTTTCTAGAATAATCTAATGAATTTACACAACGCAACCAATCAGAACGAAACACGTTACTGAAACTCATTAATACTAATAAAAGAAGAACTTTCTCGAATAACTTAAATTGTCTACAAAAATTCGGCTGCTCATTTCAGCCCCAAATCCCAGTATGTAATGATATCACACAAAAATATGGCAAACCATTTACGACTTTTCACAACACGCAAAGAACGGCTGCTAATTTCACGCGCACAGTAAACAACTATGACCAGCAGCTTTGCTACTATGTTACAAAAATGTAACTTACTCTTTTGACGTCACGTATACGAGGTCACTAGGCAGCGCGACTCTGTTTCGAATGTTCTGGTTCATTGTCAACTAATCTACGCAAAACAAAAATCGACCGCTCTTCTCCGTGCGACTTTTCCAAAAGCTTCTGAACTAAAATTAACGTATCATAACAAAGCCAAAAACGCTATCAAGGACGAACGATAAAGAATCTCACTGAAAAGGTACGTGATACGTAACCATGATAGCTCAAATAAATATCGGATCGTTTCCTACGATTAACACATGCATGCTGTCACAGGACAACACAACCACAATCGTAACAATCATCATCTGCTTGTTTTATCGTGTGTGAATCATTTTCTGCCTGTCTTTTTTCTTGTTCTATTTTGTTTTTGGAATGCACTATCGGATTTAAAAAACAAAAACAAACAAACAAACAAACAAACAAAAAACAGCAACAGAAGGACTACAAGAGTGTAGTAAGACTTTTAATACCCTGGTCATGTCTCATCAGGCAAATTAGGACGAGTATGCTTTCTCACCTAACGACTTCCTTTGACCTCCAGATGCAAAATGTCATTTTGAAAATGCACAAGAAGTGTTTTCGTTTATAGCCTTGTGAGATGGAGCTAACTGTAGTATGATGAACTGTCAGAATCAAACACAACGGTGTGAAGCTCAGCTCAGTATTAACTGACATTACTCATCATTGCTGACCTTTTTGTAACTTTGATCTACAGACTGGTTATACAAATGTGTATTTTAAAAAAAATATATATAAAAGCATATCAATGGCAGGTATCTTCGAACCAGTCTTGACATATGTACATGAAATGGTCTCAATTCCAGGGTATATAATAATAATAATAATAATAATAATAATAATAATAATAATAATAATAATAATAAAAATAATAATTACGGTATTTATAATGCGCTTATCTTATAATAATTATAACTCTAAGCGCGCACTCACAACTCGCGTACGCATGCGCACGATTTAGACAATGACTCACGTATCACAAATAGTGAAATACATTACGACAGTCAGCTTGGGGTGGGGAATGTGGTGATTTAGTGCTAGAACTGTTGAAAGAGGTGAGTTTTGAGGGCGGACTGGAAGGAGGAGAGAGAGTGTTTCTGACGGAGAGAGAGTGGGAGAGTGTTCCAGGTGGATGGACCGTAGACGGAGAAGGAGCGGGGGCCGAAAGTGCTGAGTTTGGTGCGAGGAATGAGGAGGCGGAGAGGGTCGGAGGCGGAGCGGGAAGGAGTGTAAGGGTGAAGTAAGTTGGAGAGATAGGTAGGAGCGTAGATGTTCAGGGATTTGTAGCAGCGAGACAGAATCTTGTATTAGATGCGTTGGTGGATGGGGAGCCAGGAAGGAGTTTGAGCAGGGGAGTGATGTGGTCGGATTTTTTTCTTTCTGAGGACGAGGCGGGCAGCATTGTTCTGGACGCGCTGGAGAGTGAGAGTGGTGGAGTGAGGGAGGCCGGAAAGGAGAGAGTTGCAGTAGTCGATGCGAGATAAGATGAGAGAGACAGCGAGTTTGGTGGCAGCTTCGGTAGTGAGGTATTTTCTGGTCTGACTGATGCGGCGGAGGTGGAAATAGCATGCCTGGGCCGTGGCGGAGACAAAGCTGGTCATGGAAAGAGAGGAATCGAGGATAACACCAAAGTTCTTGGCCGAATCAGAGAGGGAGATGGGGGCGCTGTCGAGTTGAAGGTGGAGAGAGGGAGGGAGCTGGGAAAGTTTCTGGCGAGTGCCTACCAGCATGGCTTCCGTTTTGTCGTCGTTCAGTTTAAGCTTGTTTGCTGTCATCCAGTTTTTCACGTCTTCGTAGCAGTCAGCCGTGCGAGTCAGTAGTGACTGAGTGTTGTCGAGTTTGTCTTTGTCTTGTAGTTGTGAGTCGTCAGCCTAGATATGGTGGTGTATGTGGTGAGACTGGATGATGTTGGGCAGGGGAGAGGTGTAGAGTGTGAAAAGGACCGGGCCCAGGACGGACCCCTGTGGAACGCCGCAGGAGAGCCTGACTGGGTTGGAGGAGACAAATAAAATGTTTAGGGCTTAACGTCTTTTGTCCACCACGAGGGTGATTTCAAAGACGGGGACAACGAAAAAGGGTCTGAGCAAATTTTGACCCAAGCTGGAGTCGAACCCGGGACCTTTTGGTCTGGAGGGGTTGGAGGAGACGCCGTCGATGGTGACGGACTGCTGTCTGTCGGAGAGGTAGGAGAGAAACCAGGAGTGAGTAGAGTCAGTGATGCCAAAGGAGTGGTGAAGGCGGTGGAGGAGGATAGGGTGGTCTATGGTGTCGAAGGCGGCAGAGAGATCGAGTAGCGTAAGAAGGGAGATGTTGCCCGAGTCAGTGGAGAGAAGCAGGTCGTTAATGATTTGTAGAAGGGCTGTTTCAGTGCTGTGATGTTTGCGATAGGCAGACTGGAAGGGACTGAGGAGGTTGTTGTCGGCGAGGTGGAGGTTGAGCTGGTTGAGAACAACCTTCTCAAGAAGCTTGGACAGGAAAGAGAGATTGGAGACTGGGCGATAGTTCTTGAGTTCGTTTGGGTCGAGGTTGTGTTTTTTGAGGAGAGGACGGACGATGGCGGACTTGAAGATATCGGGGACGGAGCCATTCTCTAGAGATGTGTTGATGATGTCGGTAATGAAAGGCAGAAGTTTTGGAAGGTCGTCCCGGTAGAGAGAAGCTGGGAGGGGGTCTAGTTCGCAGGTTTTGAAAGGCATGGACTTTATGGTCTTGAGGACTTCATCCTAAGAGACGGGGCGGAAGGACGAGAGGGGATTGCCGGAAAAGGGGAGGGGGGGGGGGGGGTCGGGAGGGCAAGGCGGAGAAGGCAGAGTGTCGAGTGTGTTGCGTAGAGTTTGGATTTTGTCGGAAAATAGGTGGAAAAAGCGGACGGGAGTTCTTCTTTGCTGTGTGTGTTGGGGAGAGGAGAGTCTTTAGAAGTGCCTAGGAGTGTGTTCATGGTAGCGTAGAGGATTTTGGAAGAAGTGGATTCCAGGATTTTGTTTTGAAGGTGTTTACGTTTGGAGTCGGAGATCATTCTGCAGACTTTGGATCTGGTGGTTTGGAAGATCTGTCTGTAAACGGTGAGGTCAGATGAGCGCCAGCGGCGTGCCGCTTGTCGGCGCTTGCGCTTGGCCTCAGCTATGTCGTCAGTGAGCCAAGGGGAGGGGAGTCGGTTGGGTATGGAGCAGGTAGTGACAGGGGCATGGGTGTCTATAAGTTTTCGAAGGAGGAATCGAAATGGGATGCGAGATCGGGAGAGGGGGCGGGGTCCAAGAGAAGGTCAACAGCTTCGTCGAAGAAGCACTCTCGGTTGACAGATTTAGTTTACGACGAGAGATATATTTTTACTACAAGATGATAGACCGACTATAGATGGGTGGTTGGACAGAGAATGCATAGCCAAGGATGACAAATTACTTTAGAAGCGACGAGATAGACCGACTATAGATGGGTGGTTGGACAGAGAATGCATAGCCAAGGATGACCAGTTACTTTAGAAGCCATGAGATAGACCGAATATAGATGGGTGGTTGAACAGAGAATGTATAGCCAGGAATGACCTGTTCCTTACCAAGAAGCCATGAGACAGGAAGAGGAAGTTCAGACTGGAAGTGCACAACAGCTAACATACAACTGTGAAGACGTCTGTAGATCTACACATAGGACACATAGGACATGCTGGAGCCCTGGACAATGATGCAAAGCAAATCCTTGTTGGCACGGCCGAAATGAAACATGGTCTACGAATGAGCATATTATACGTGTTGAGAAACATGAGGAAGAATTTAAGGAACAGTGCTATGGCTTCGGCACAAACCATCTCTCCGTTGTAGGAGAAAAAAAAAAGAGACAGGCAGCGGTCGCTGCAACGAGCACACTTGAAAAAGGAAATAAACCGAGCTGAAATGAACTGACCTTATTGTATTGTATTGTATTGTATTGTATTGTATTGTATTGTATTGTATTGTATTGTATTAATTACACACGCAGCACCTATTTACTGTAAGAGGCACATTGTTTTATCTGAACACCGCAGGATGCAAGAACATTGAATTTCTTTTGTTTATCTTGCAGGTCCGCCTGTACAGAAAGGTGAGTGTTGCACTGATTTTATTGTGCATGTACTGAGTGTGACCGGTGTTGTTTTTGGAGAGGCCCTGTGTTCTTCATCTGTTTGTCTATACAATCTGAATGCCGCATTTGTCTTAATAATATTGTGAGCGTAAACCTACTGCCAGTTCAATATTGTGAGCGTAAACCTACTGCCAGTTCAATATTGTGAGCGTAAACCTACTGCCAGTTCAATATTCTGAGCGTAAACATACTGCCAGTTCAATATTGTGAGCGTAAACCTACTGCCAGTTCAATATTGTGAGCGTAAACCTACTGCCAGTTCAATGTTCTGAGCGTAAACCTACTGCCAGTTCAATATTCTGAGCGTAAACCTACTGCCAGTTCAATATTCTGAGCGTAAACCTACTGCCAGTTCAATATTCTGAGCGTAAACCTACTGCCAGTTCAATATTGTGAGCGTAAACCTACTGCCAGTTCAATATTGTGAGCGTAAACCTACTGCCAGTTCAATATTGTGAGCGTAAACCTACTGCCAGTTCAATATTCTGAGCGTAAACCTACTGCCAGTTCAATATTCTGAGCGTAAACCTACTGCCAGTTCAATATTCTGAGCGTAAACCTACTGCCAGTTCAATATTGTGAGCGTAAACCTACTGCCAGTTCAATATTCTGAGCGTAAACCTACTGCCAGTTCCCCCGTAACTGTGTAATGTGGCCGGGTCAGGGTTATTGTAGAGAAACAGTTAAGACGATGATAATATACAAACATCAGCAAGCATGGCAAAGCTCGTATGGCTCTTGTATATGACTGATCCGCGTCTTAACATTTTCCAAACAATTTACAGTTTTCACATGTTTGTCGTCCTCTTGTGACATTTGACCTGTCCAAGGGCTCATGGAAAAAAGGTTGAAAATAGTATTAGAGACAAAACGTATGTTAAAATATGACTATTTTGACCAATTTTTCTGGACCTCCTGTGATCATGACCGTCGCTAATCGTGATCTCATGACGAAAAGCTAACTTGACCATTGACCTGTGTGTTGCAATATGGTTGGGAGGACGATTGATCAATATCCGTTAACGGCGATTGGAATCAGAACTACGTGTTGACGTGGATCTCTAAATCAGTGTTTCTTTGATACCCGATCGACTAGGCCGCCAACACCCTAGCTGTGACTAACGGAGCATGTACCCGGTCTGCTCTAAACAGAGCATGTACCCGGTCTGCTATAAACAACGGGACGCACTATACAGCTGTACTTGATGTGTCACCGGTGGTCTGATTCGAAGCCAACATCCAGTCCTTCAAGTGTACCGTTGTGTAGCGCAGAGGCGGATCGAAAGGGGTGGGGGGGGGGGGGGGTAGGGGTTCCGGGAACCCCCCCCCCTTTTTCCTCCCCCCGAGACCTAATTTGTTTTTAAATGCTACAACAAAGTCCCTTGTTTGATATTTTTGCGAACTGGTACTGTATTGTTTTGTTATGGTATAACCCCTGACAACGGTACTGTATTGTTTGTTATTATGTAACCTCTGGCAACAGTGCTGTCTTGCTTGTTGTGATGTATTTGGGAAGCCCGATTTATAATCTGAGAACAGTATTGTATTGTTTGTTGCGATGTAATCTGTAACAATAGTACTGTATGGTTTGCTGTAGTGCAATCTCTGACAATTGTACTATATTGTTTGTTGTGATGTAGTCCGTAACAACAGTACTGTGTTGTTGTAGTGTAATCTCTGACAACAGTACTGCATTGGTTATTGTAGTGTAATCTCCGACAACAGTACTTTATTGTTTGTTGTGATGTAATCTCTGACAACATTACTGTATTGTTCTTGTGATATAGTTGTGGAGCCCGGTTTATATCATACAACGGTGCTTTATTGTTTGTTATGATGTAAATCTCTGACAACAGTAATGTATTGTTCTGTGATGTAATCTCTGACACGATTGTTATCTTGTTTGTTTTGATGTAATCTCTGATAACAGTACTGTATTGTTCAGTGGCGGATCCGGGGGAGGGGCGGGGGTTACTGCCATTTTTAAAATAGATATTATTTTTTTTAATCAGGTTGTGTACGTTCTGTTTTACTCTTTGATTATTCCTCTTTTTTCGTTTTGCTCCAATTGTATTGTAAGCCCCTCCGGCACCGGGTACAACTAGTGTACTTCACACGTATCTTATGTGATCATGGGTGTGAGCCTATTGTGATCATGGGTGTCAGTCTATTGTGTTCATGGGTGTCAACCTATTGTGATCATGGGTGTTAGCCTATTGTGATCTTGGGTGTGAGCCTATTGTGATCATGGGTGTGAGCCTATTGTGATCATGGGTGTCAGTCTATTGTGATCATGGGTGTGAGCCTATTGTGATCATGGGTGTGAGCCTATTGTGATCATGGGTGTGAGCCTATTGTGATCATGGGTGTCAGTCTATTGTGTTCATGGGTGTCAGCCTATTGTGATCATGGGTGTCAGCCTATTGAGATCATGGGTGTGAGCCTATTGTGATCATGGGTGTGAGCCTATTGTGATCATGGGTGTCTTATTTTGTTCATGGGTGTCAGCCTGTTGTGATCATGGTTGTGAGCCTATTGTGATCATGGGTGTCAGCCTATTGTGTTCATGGGTGTCAGCCTAATGTGTTCATGGGTGTGAGCCTATTGTGTTCAAGGGTGTCACCCTATTGTGTTCATGGGCTATAGTCAGATATCCTCTTCTGACACTGCTGATCTGCACCCTGTCCAGTACTTCCCCCTGCGCTGACATGGGCTGATGTAAAGTAGTACCTCGTGCTGTGCGATACAATTCCCATTGCATCGTTAGACTGCAGCAGCCATCTGGCAATAAGCCGCTGACTGCTGGTCAACCCCAACCTCCAATCACTGCTCAGTCCCTCAGCCAGCCAGAGAGTTAAAACTGACCCTTCAGTCTCCCGGAAAGCTTTACCTTTTTCTGTGCGATACCTCCTCGTATCCTCAGACGTGGCAATCATTAGTTTAACCCTACTTGTGTCAACATGCACAGTACTTCAATCAGAAAGCGACAAATCAATTGTCAACACGCACAGTACTTCAATCAGAAAGCGACAAATCAATTGTCAGCACGCACAGTACTTCAATCAGAAAGCGACAAATCAATTGTCAACACGCACAGTACTTCAATCAGAAAGCGACAAATCAATTGTCAACACGCACAGTACTTCAATCAGAAAGCGACAAATCAATTGTCAACACGCACAGTACTTCAATCAGAAAGCGACAAATCAATTGTCAACACGCACAGTACTCCAATCAGAAAGCGACAAATCAATTGTCAACACGCACAGTACTTCAATCAGAAAGCAACAAATCAATTGTCAACACGCACAGTACTCCAATCAAAAAGCGACAAATCAATTGTCAACACGTACAGTACTCCAATCAGAAAGCGACAAATCAATTGTCGACAAATCAATTGTCAACATGCACAGTACTTCAATCAGAAAGCGACAAATCAATTGTCAACACGCACAGTACTTCAATCAGAAAAAGACAAATCAATTGTCAACACGCACAGTACTTCAATCAGAAAGCGACAAATCAATTGTCAACACGCACAGTACTTCAATCAGAAAGTGACAAATCAATTGTCAACACGCACAGTACTTCAATCAGAAAGCGACAAATCAATTGTCAACACGCACAGTACTCCAATCAGAAAGCAACAAATCAATTGTCAACACGCACAGTACTCCAATCAGAAAGTGACAAATCAATTGTCAACACGCACAGTACTCCAATCAGAAAGCGACAAATCAACTGTCAACACGCACAGTACTCCAATCAGAAAGCGACAAATCAACTGTCAACACGCACAGTACTCCAATCAGAAAGTGACAAATCAAGAATAAGAATAAGAATAAGAATAGAATAAGAGTACTTTATTATCTCGAAAAGAGAAATTCGGTTGTGGTACATTTATAACAAATACTACAAAGAAGACATAAAAACATTATAGCATAATTATGAACATTTTCTCCCTGCACTTGCACAGCTACAAATTCCAAATGGATAAAGTAAACACTACAAAATCTTTACACATAACTCTTACACATCTCACACAAACATCTTTTATGGACTGAACTGAGCGGCACTTATACATTCACACCCACCTCTACATATGCATACATAATACGCGTGTTTCAACCTAGTCCTAACCCTCACTACTTATTATACAAACGTCTCAGTACATTATTACACATTATTACACACGCTGCATAATTAAAGTCTACCATAATAAAATAATTAGTGGGTAAACACTCAGTAACAACAATCCCAGTATGTTCATGTTCACCACCAAATGAAACACAATATAATCACTTCTCTAAAATCAACAAGCTCCATTCCTACTGATTGCACAGGTAAAGGGGGATAGGGGGGAGGAGTTAGGTTTGGGTATGCGTGGATGTACCTACAGATTGCTTAGAGTGATGGATTTGGGGATGAAACTGTGCTGTAGTCTAAGTGTTCTAGCTTTGTGCGTGCGGAGTCTGCGGCCAGAGGGGAGGAGTTCATAGAGGTGGGCAAGGACATGGGATCTGTCTGAAGCTATCCGCCTACCCTTTCTCACCACACGCTGTTCATACAGGGACTCCACACTGTTTTGCTTACTGCCAGTCACTTTGCTGCAGATGTTTACCATTCGTGCCAGGGTGTTCTTGTTCTTCACACTCAGACCTCCATACCAGCACACAGAACCGAAAGTGATGACAGACTCAATAAAAGAGCAGTAAAAAGTTTGAAGGACAGAGGGGTTCACATTCAGCTTCCTGAGTTTCTGGAGGCAGTAGATGCGTGACTGACATTTCTTGTGTATGAGGGAGGTGTTTGCGTTAAAGGACAACTTATCATCTATGACTGTTCCAAGATACTTATACTCAGTCACACGCTCAACAGACACATCATCGATCATCAGAACAGGGACAGGGGCAGGGTTTCTTCGAAAGTCTATCAGTAGTTCCTTGGTCTTACTCACATTTAGGTCTAGAAAATTATCTTTACACCAAACACTAAAACGTTCTACTTCTGCAAAGTAAGTCGCATCATTATTGGAGATATCTTCTAAGGCAGTGTCATCCGAGTATTTTATAAGAAGGGTAGAGTCAGTGCCACTACAATCGTTAGTGTACAGTGTGAACAGCACAGGGGAGAGAACTGTACCTTGAGGGGCGCCTATGGAAGTGGACCTAAGGGATGAGAGAGCTTTTTGAAAGCGAACTGACTGGGTCCTATTTACAAGGAAGTTGACAATCCATAGGATAAGCCTTGGCGTTACATTGTAACATAGAAGTTTTTTAGCTATGAGATAGGGTTGTATAGTGTTGAAGGCTGAAGAAAAGTCTATAAAAAGAATGCGTACAAAAGAGCCAGGTTTTTCTAAATGTGTGTATGCATGGTGCAGGAGTGTGAGTGTGGCGTCATCAGTACATCTGTTTTGCTTGTATGCAAACTGGAAAGGATCTTGATAGGGCTTGACCTGATCGAGCAGTCTAGAAAGGACAACACGCTCAAAGCACTTCATTACTATAGAGGTGAGAGCTACAGGGCGATAGTCATTGAGTGTCTTGGGCTTGTTGTTCTTGGGGACAGGGCAGACTGTAGATGTTTTCCAGAGCCTAGGTACAGTGCAATCCTTCAGAGACCAGCTAAACAAACGGCTATAAACAACAGACAATTGACTGGCACATACTCTCAAAACTCTACCGCAAATATTATCAGGGCCTACTGCTTTCTTAACATTCAGTTTGCTAAAAAGCTTCTCAACCGCCTTGCCATGGATCTCAAAGTCTTCATCAACATTGCCTGCCACATTTACTTCAAGCTGGGAAATCATGCTATCTAAATCATCCTTCAGATCATCTTTCTCAAATCTACAATAGAACTCATTCAGTTTTTCAGAAAATTCAGTTTGTTCTTTCATTGGCATGCTACTGCTACTGAATTTTGATTTATTGAGGCCTGATAAAGTTTTAAGTCCTTTCCATGCTTCTGCTAAGCTACCTGATTCAAACTGTGACTCTACTTTCTCTTTATACTTTTTCTTAGCGTCTAAAATCTGCTTCCTCAATTTATTTTGTACTGCTTTCCTGTCTACTCTGTCTCCAGTCTGAAATGCAACTTTTTTCTCATTCAATGTGGCTTTGAGAGACTTTGAAATCCATGGTTTGTTGTTGGGATACAATTTCACTGTCTTAGATGGAATAATCATATCTTTACAGAAATTCACATAGTCAGAAGTTACTTCAGTAGCTTCGTCTACACTGGCACTAGAATCAAGAAACACGTCCCAATCTGTACACTCAAAACACCCCTGCAACTGTTCTACACTATCCTTAGACCACACCTTAACTAACTTCTTCACTATGGGCTCTGTCTGGATTTTGGGTTTGTATGCTGGGACAAGAAACACAGTATTGTGGTCAGAGTTACCTACGGGAGGGAGGACGAACGATCGGTATGCATTGGGGACGTTTCCATATACTAAATCTAACGTCTTGTTCTTACGAGTGGGGACAGTCACGTACTGGTGAAAAGTCGGTAAGCTCGTGCGTAAGTCACAGTCGTTAAAGTCACCTGCAATAAAGTTGGGGGCGTCAGGGGAGATAAGCTGTAACTCTCTAATCACATCTGCTATCTGGGCTGAGGCGTGGGATGGGTTGGAGTGAGGGGGGGTGTAGATGACCGTTACAAAGATCTGACCAAACTCACGGGGGACAGTACTCCAATCAGAAAGCGACAAATCAACTGTCAACACGCACAGTACTCCAATCAGAAAGCGACAAATCAACTGTCAACACGCACAGTACTCCAATCAGAAAGCGACAAATCAACTGTCAACACGCACAGTACTCCAATCAGAAAGCAACAAATCAATTGTGATGTGTGCGCCTCCCCGGGGTAAGTTGTGGGCTGCCCGGGTGTCACCCGTGTCATTGCCCACGATAGAGTCGTTAATTGTGGTGATTGCTGATTCCCTAAACCCATCAAGCTTCACCCCGGGTCGGCAGTCACACTCACATTCCATACTTTGTCTTTTGAGGCAGTGTTAGTCGACACGCACCGTTGCTTTTCAGAGCAGCATTGTAGTCATTGGCGTGTGTCACCAGAGGGAATGTGTGAAGTGTGTCGATTCTGAACACTGATTATCCTTTAAACAATATTGTCAGCCAGTGTAAGAGGTATACATCATGGAAGATCATAACTGCTTAGATGATTCGCATCTGTGTCCATCATATGGAGGAGGTTTTGGGGCGTATACAGCAGTATCCCGGTTTTCACAAATGGCTGTGTTGTTTCTCGTACGGAGGAGATGATGGGAGTATTGTGTAGTTGACACACATACAGCCGATGATTGTTCCTGCAAACATTTCAAGGAGAACAGAAAATTAGCACCATTAGAACATCACAAGTTCCTGTTTAATCTTGTTTTGTTAGGGAGCTGGGGTGGAGGCGTGGAAGAGGACAAATGCGTGTAGATATGACCAGCCCCTCCTTAACTCATTCTACCCCAACACCGAAATCCCCAAATTTTTCCGTTGTCCTCTGAAGACTGCATTGCAGTGCAGGACACAGATCGATTGTGATAGTTCAAGGGTGATGCCAGAATAGCTTGGCGCCTGTGGGCGCCAAGCTATTCTGGCATCACCCTTGAACTATCACGGTCGATTGTTATCTTGCTGTGGTGCGTCTGGGGTAGAATGAGTTAAGACAACGTGTGCTAAAAGCGGTACTGTGTCCCGAGATGAAAGAAGAAAAGTTTCAACAAAACAAAATCTGAAGCCCTGAAAACTATATCTGAGAAAAAAGAAAAGAAAAAAGAAACACTCGTAAAAAGAACAGTTGTAACACAATATTACATTTGTAAAGAACACCACAAAAAGAAACGCAAGAATAAAGAACAAATTTAACACAACTGAATTGTTCTTTCTATGCGTGTTTCTTTCTTTATTAGGATTGTCCTTGCATTAAGCGCGCCTGCCAGTCGCTGTTTTTGGTCTGGGTTCTTTGTGTGTTCCATTTAGATTTGTGTCCTACAATGACAGTTCGGCAAACAGTTGGGGAGGGGGGTGGGGGGGGGGGTCGGTTGCGGCACCCGCGTCCAGACACCCTCTGGATCCTCCCCTGTTGTTTCTTGTGATGTAATCTCTGGCAACAGTACTGTATTGTTTATTATGCTATACTCTCTGACAAGAGAAACTACAGTACATTGTTTGTTATGATGTGATTTCTGACAACAATATTTTATTGTGTGTTATGATGTAATTTCTGACAACAGTATGTTATTGTGTTATGATGTAATTTCTGACGACAGTATTTTGTTGTGTTATGATGTAATTTCTGAGGACAGTATTTTATTGTGTGTTATGATGTAATCTCTGACAACAGTGAGTGCTGTTTTGTGATGTAGTCGTCAAGCCCGGTTTAACCCTGACTGGAGACAAGTATGTGGAGCTGGGCCAGAAGATCCTGCTGACGTGCACGGCCAACACTGGGCCCCACCAGCACCAGGACATGGACTGGTTCAAGGACGGCGATAAGCTGGTGTCAGACACTAGGAGGTCAGTACACTTCCTTGTGGTCGTCGATGGTTTCGAAGTAAAATGCGTTTTGTCTTTGCAGACATTGTCTGCCATTACAAAACTGGGCTGGGCTATGGCCATGGGCTGTGTACACGTGCTGCGGGTGCAGGTCCACTCATTAGTCTATAATGTAGGCGTTGCATACTATAGTATTACTGCTTGTGTATCACTAGTGGCCTACCATACTTATAGTATTACTTATATCCACCCACTGGTGTATCACTAGAGGCCTCGCATACTTATAGTATAGGGGAGGAGATCCATGTAAGAAACACTTAAGCAAAAACGTCTCGCGCGACCGTCCAAAGAAAGGTAGACTCAATCCGAAACCAGGGTTTGATAAAGATTATATTGATGCATCTTAGGACAAAGCCAAATTTCAAAACTCCAGTCGACGCAGAAGCAGTTCCAGTTTGAACAAAGTGACACATTGTTAAATACTAGGCACCATTTGCCTAACATGAAACACTAGGTCTCCTATTATGAAACAGTGTGACTATGTCCTTTTTAACAAGTTTCACTTGCATTTTGTTGGAAACTTAAGGCATGAGAGATGATTAGCAGACATAATAATATAATGATAATGGGCCTCTGTCGGTCTGATAATGGGCCTCTGTCGGTCTGATAATGGGCCTCTGTCGGTCTGATAATGGGCCTCTGTCGGTCTGATAATGGGCCTCTATCGGTCTGATAATGGGCCTCTGTCGGTCTGATAATGGGCCTCTGTCGGTCTGAATCGGCCATAGATAATGCGGCCTAATTGTTCTGATCTGATTGCTTTCTCAGATGGATTTGAAGCAGCATCTTTTGTGACTGTAGAGGCCGATGCGGGAGTGGCAGTCCCTGCTGCAAAGATCACAAATGTACGTGGTTGCTGGTCTGATGGAGTTGTTGCACACTTTCTGCTGCTTTCGACATCTTCTCTTCCCCTGACTTGAGGTGTTGGTGGAGGATACTTCTCCACTTTGCACGGTCATTCGCAAGGCGTTCCCAGGACCCAGTGTCAATGTCCAGTGCCCTCATGTCCCTCTTGCAGACATCTACAACTCGTAGCTTTGGGCGACCAGTGTTTCTTCTCCCAGCTGCCAGTTCTCCGTAGAGGATGTCTTTTGGGATGCGGCCATCTTCCATGCGGTGAACGTGGCCGAGCCATCGCTGTCTGCGTTGTCTGAGTAAGGTGTACATGCTGGAAAGGCCAGCGTGTGACAGGACTTCGGTGTTGGTCACTCTGTCTTGCCAAGATATGCCCAGGATACGGCGGATGCTTCTCACGTGGAAGGTGTTGAGTCTTCTCTCCTGTCTAACATATGTGGTCCGTGTCTCACTGCCGTATAGCAGTGTGCTGATGATACAGGTGTTGCTCACAGGGCTCCTCTGCTACAATTATGTTAAGGTACACCTTCTGCGTCCTCTGCAAAAAAAAAAAAAAAAATGAAAACATATTGAATCTCTGGCTGACAGTGAAGGTATTTGTGCACCCAGTAAACGGCCATTTCCGTGAAATCGCAAAAAAAAAAAAAAAAACAAAGACAAAAATAATGTGTCAGATGCCTTCAGACTTTTTCTATAGCACTGGCAGACCATTTTCAGGCTTACATCATTAAAACAGGATGTCACAATTATTATAAACTTGATTAGATGATGTTGTGATCACTGTGAGTGCCACAGTGGTTGATTTGTATCCCTACCCCCAATTTGTAAAAATACACAAAATTAATTAGAAAAAATATTACTAAAGTTATCCCATTTCATTTTGACCTCTCTTTTCCTATTAAGTTTCAATAATGTGAGCATAAAGTGCACGTTTGGATCTACACGTTACCACAGTCATCTCTACACCTTTTTTGTCTACACACTACCATAGTCATCTCTGTACTGTTTGGGTCTACACACTACCATAGTCATCTCTGTACTGTTTGGGTCTACACACTACCATAGTCATCTCTGTACTGTTTGGGTCTACACACTACCATAGTCATCTCTGTACTGTTTGGGTCTACACACTACCATAGTCATCTCTGTACTGTTTGGGTCTACACACTACCATAGTCATCTCTGTACTGTTTGGGTCTACACACTACCATAGTCATCTCTGTACTGTTTAGGTCTACACACTACCATAGTCATCTCTGTACTGTTTGGGTCTACACACTACCATAGTCATCTCTGTACTGTTTGGGTCTACATACTACCTCAGTAATCTCTGTACTGTTTGGGTCTACACACTACCACAGTAATTTCTGTACTGTTTGGGTCTACACACTACCACAGTAATCTCGGTACTGTTTGGGTCTACACACTACCACAGTAATCTCTGTACTGTTTGGGTCTACACACTACCACAGTAATCTCTGTACTGTTTGGGTCTACACACTACCACAGTAATCTCGGTACTGTTTGGGTCTACACACTACCACAGTAATCTCTGTACTGTTTGGGTCTACACACTGCCATAGTCATCTACGTACTGTTTGAGTCTACACACTACCATGGTAATCTCTATACTGTTTGAGTCTACACACTACCATAGTAATCTCTGTACTGTTTGGGTCTACACACTTCCACAGTCATCTCTGTACTGTTTGGGTCTACACACTACCATAGCAATCTCTGTACTGTTTGGGTCTACACACTTCCACAGTCATCTCTGTACTGTTTGGGTCTACACACTACCATAGTCATCTCTGTACTATTTGGGTCTACACACTACCATAATCATCTCTGTACTGTTTGGGTCTACACACTTCCACAGTCATCTCTGTACTGTTTGGGTCTACACACTTCCACAGTCATCTCTGTACTTTTGGGTCTACACACTACCATAGTAATCTCTGTACTGTTTGGGTCTACACGTTATCACAGTGCTCTCGGTGCTGTTTGGATCTACACACTACCATAGTCATCTCTGTACTGTTTGGGTCTACATACTACCATAGTCATCTCTGTACTGTTTGGGTCTACACACTACCATAATCATCTCTGTACTGTTTGGGTCTACACACTTCCACAGTCATTTCTGTACTGTTTGGGTCTACACACTTCCACAGTCATCTCTGTACTGTTTGGGTCTACACACTACCATAGTAATCTCTGTACTGTTTGGGTCTACACACTACCATAGTCATCTCTGTACTGTTGGGGTCTACACGTTATCACAGTGCTCTCGGTGCTGTTTGGGTCTACACGTTACCACAGTGCTCTCGGTGCTGTTTGGGTATACACACTACCATAGTCATCTCTGTACTGTTTGGGTCTACATACTACCATAATCATCTCTGTACTGTTTGGGTCTACACACTTCCACAGTCATCTCTGTACTGTTTGGGTCTACACACTTCCACAGTCATCTCTGTACTGTTTGGCTCTACACACTACCATAGTAATCTCTGTACTGTTTGGGTCTACACGTTATCACAGTGCTCTCGGTGCTGTTTGGGTCTACACGTTATCACAGTGCTCTCGGTGCTGTTTGGGTCTACACGTTACCACAGTGCTCTCGATGCTGTTTGGGTCTACACGTTACCACAGTGCTCTCGGTGCTGTTTGGGTCTACACATTACCACAGTAATCTGTGTACTGTATGGGTCTACACGTTATCACAGCGCTCTCGGTACTATTTAGATTTAAACGTTATCACAGTCTTCTTTGTTTAAGCATATCGATGTGTTCGTGCGATAGTTTGCGTGTAATCCATGCGTCTGTGTTTTTAACTTGACAGGGGAGTTGTGATCACCAAGTACAACTCGGCCATGGCGCGGTCGCTGGTCAGTGAGCTGGTCATTGAGCACAGCCGCGTGACGGACACCGGAACCTACATCTGCCGCTCCGCTTCGGAGGAGATCCAGAGCCTCAAGGTCACTGTGCTCAACGGTCAGTACGCAGAGTTCACAGGTCACTAGCAGATTTGGAGATGATAAACCTAACCCTCTTTCTTTGCGGCACTAAGCAGTAATTATATCTGTGTGATACGATTTACAATAAAACGCGCGTCATGCGCTGTGGTATGTTCATGGCGTGTTCCCAAAGACTTGTTGCACATAGTCATAGTCTAATCATAGTCTAGTCATAGTCTAATCATAGTCTAGTCATAGTCTAATCATAGTCTAGTCATAGTCTAATCATAGTCTAGTCATAGTCTAATCATAGTCTAGTCATAGTCTAGTCATAGTCTAATCATAGTCTAGTCATAGTCTAATCATAGTCTAGTCATAGTCTAGTCATAGTCTAATCATAGTCTAGTCATAGTCTAATCATAGTCTAGTCATAGTCTAATCATAGTCTAGTCATAGTCTAATCATAGTCTAGTCATAGTCTAGTCATAGTCTAATCATAGTCTAGTCATAGTCTAATCATAGTCTAGTCATATCCATCTGCATACCTAAGAGAAACGTTTGCGGAACGCACGAAACTGAACCTATCACTTCACACTCTCTGCTCACAGAACCCGATAGTCTGAACGTATCACTTCACACTCTCTGCTCACAGAACCCGATAGTCTGAACGTATCACTTCACACTCTCTGCTCACAGAACCCGATAGTCTGAACGTATCACTTCACACTCTCTGCTCACAGAACCCGATATTTCTGTACACACAAGCTTGAAACTTGGCGAAATACTTTCTTAAAGGGGTGGCTAAGAGAGCCTCCGAGCATATTGTAATTGAATGTCTCATTTAAGACATAAAAACCGTTTATAGGAAGTCGGTTGACCCAGATAATTTTTGTTATACTTCTCCACTTTGCACGGTCATCCGCAAGGCGTTCCTAAGACCCAGTGTCAATGTCCAGTGCTCTCATGTCCCTCTTGCAGACATCTACAACTCGTAGCTTGGGGCGACCAGTGTTTCTTCTCCCAGCTGCCAGTTCTCCGTAGAGGATGTCTTTTGGGATGCGGCCATCCCCCATGCGATGAACGTGGCCGGGCCAGCGCAGTCTGCGTTGTCTGAGTAGGGTGTACATGCTGGAAAGGCCAGCGCGTGACAGGACTTCGGTGTTGGTCACTCTATCTTGCCAAGATATGCCCAGGATACGGCGGATGCTTCTCAGGTGGAAGGTGTTGAGTCATCTCTCCTGTCTAGAATATATGGTCCGTGTCTCACTGCCGTATAGCAGTGTGCTGATGACGCAGGCGTTGTACACAACCATCTTTGTTTTCACAGTCAGCTTGGGATTTGTCAACACTCGAGTTGTGAGGCGTGCAAGAGTTGCAGCAGCCTTCCCGATCCTTCCAGAGTGAGGTTGTCGGTGAGGTGGACCTAAGGTACGTGAACTGGTGGACGACGCCGAGCTCGTAGTTGGTCAATGGTGATGAATGGCGGTGTCTCTGTGTCCTGTGCCAGGACATTCGTCTTCTTTAGACTGATAGTCAGTCCGAAGTCCTTGCAAGCCTTGTAGAATCAGTTCATCAGTGACTGCAGTTCCTGCTGGGTATGGGTCGAAACTGCCGCATCGTCAGCGAACAGCATGTCCCTGATGGGGACTTCGCGTATCCTTGTCTTGGCTTTGAGGCGGGCTAGGTTGAAAAGCCTGCCATCTGATCTGGTTTGCAGGTAGACTCCTTCTGTTGCATTACCAAATGCGTGTTTGAGCAGGACAGTGTAGAAGATCCCGAAGAGAGTAGAGGCCAGGACGCAGCCTTGTTGACTCCGCCGCGTACGTCAAAGGGTTCGGATTTGCTGCCGTTGAACTGCACTGTCCCCGTTCATGTCGGTGTGGAAGGATTCTTTCATACTCTGCAGTTTGTGTGGGCATCCACTCTTTGAGAGGATCTTGAACAGACCGTCTCTACTGACCAGGCCGAAGGCCCTGGTGAGGTCAATACAAGCGACATGCCGAGGCATGTGTTCCTGAAGCTGGTCGTTTAATTTCCAACATGAAAAACTGTCTGACAGAAGGTAGTCCACAAGCTAGGAAGGTCTACCGTGCACCCCCCCCCCCCCAGTACTCAATAAGATGGGTTTCAAAGTGTTCCTTAGTATGTCCTGAGATGTTTAAGCCATGTTCCCCGAAAATCCTTTGGAACACACCAGAGATATAGCCGATGGCGCAAGGGTACCCCCATTCACGCTCTTCGCAGGTGCTAAAATGAGGTTGAGAAACATTTTCCTCTAAATAAATCAGAATTCATTCCAGAAACCCAAATCAGGCAATATTATGTCACGGCACACCTTCTGCATCCTCTGCAAAAAAACAGAATGAAAAAATATTAAATCTCTGGCTCACAGTGACGATATTTGTGCACCCATTAAACGACCATTTCCGCGAAATCGCAAAAAAGACAAAAATAATGTGTCAGATGGCTTCAGACATTTTCTATAGCACTGACAGTCCATTTTCAGGTTTACATCATTAAAACAGGATGTCACAATTATTATAAACTTGACTAGGTGATGCTGTGATCACTGTGAGTGCCACAGTGGTTGATTTTGTATCCCTACCCCCAAGTAGTCAAAATACACAAAATTAATTAGAAAAAATTGCTTAAGTTATTCCATTTTATTTTGACCTCTCTTTACCTATTAAGTTTCAATAATGTGAGCAAGAAATTAAGGAAAGTCGGCATCCTTTACGGTACATTCGTGATGAATGATAGCTCTTTCCCATTTAAAATTCCCGAATTGGGAAACGTACGTTGTTTCCGGTGCCCTCAGAAATTTTGTATACAACCGATAGGTCTTTGTTAGGTTTTATTGGTTAGGATAGAGTACCACAGTTACTCACAACCTGATTTTGTGATGCTATGATGCATTTAGGGACCACAGTGGCTGAATCTGCTGCCCTACCCCCATTTTACCAGTATGCAAAGTAACGCAAAATAATCATAAAAATTGCTTACGTCATACTCCTGTTTAAATATTTTTTGTTGCCAGTTTTTTTTTTAAGTATGCATATTGAACATAAAAAGTTGTGATCATTTCATTAATTTCTATGTAACCCATCAATTTAATTGTAACTATTTTTAACTGGCTGGTCTTTTATGTGATATTTTACCGAGTGTAAGGCGGGTCTAGTAAGGTCTCCCCTTTTCCTTTCATTTATTTTGATCTAAAAATGTGTAAATATGAATGCGTAATAAAGTTTCATGGTTCCTAATAGCCAAAACAATGTTATCAAAAATACTTAGTTTCCACATGTCGACCACGAGATCTCCACTTCCACCTTCTGCAACGTTCAATTTTTTATGGCCGTCTTTAAATCTTATATTGTTCTGGCTGCCAATAAGTGAGCTGTCAAGAGCTAGGCAGCATGTTTTCAGAGTTTGGTGTATAGGGGCGTGTCTTCTGGTCAGAACTGCCAGCAGACCGCTTCTGTGTATGGACATGTTTGGAGAATGTGCTAAGGAGACTGATTTTCTACGCCAAATTCGCATAGGGCTGTTTTCGCATGACCCAATCTCACGAGGTAAGTCCAGCAGGGTCCTTACGGTCTGTGAACATTTGTGAAAGTTGTTAAAAAATGACAAGGCTTTTTCAGGGCCCTGGAAAGTCTGTCAATTTCAGTCCTTTTCCTTAAAGTCTGTGAAAGTTTGTAAAAAAATTAAAACGTGCTGGCAGACTTTTGTCTACTTCTTTTTTTTTTTTCTCCCCCAATCTGTGACTATTCCATTGCGAACGATCATGCTGACGCTTGTTGCAAGTGATCTATATTTAGCTCTGATCATAAAGTGACTGCATGGCCTTTCTGCCGAACATTCTGATTGGTTGTCTACGCTTCTACCGAAGTCCACCATTCGCTAAGCGTTCTTTTATTTTGGTATCTCTTCATGCATTAGGCACGGAAGCTTCAAATAATTGCTGATACAGAGTGATCTGATTAAAGTGTGTAAACCTTCAGGCTTCATTTTGGGTTTGTGAAACGTTCCTGCTTTTCTGTATGGACCCAGTCCAGAGTAATCAGTGCGTAGATGAAAGATGGTGGCCTGGCTCTCCCTGTTCAGCTTGTTGATGTCATCTGCCCACGGGCTGCAACCGCCATTCTGCTGTTGCCAATCACTTTGTTGTTGTAGTGTCTCCATTCCCAGCTAGTCCAGAATGCACTGGAATCCACTGCAGCACTATTTTGTGGACAGGGTATCCAGTATATCTTGAAGCTTCCTGGTGAGATCAGTGGATCAAGCTGCTGCCTTTCCCTAGCTAGTGCTCTGCTGCTGTGTTGAGCACCTGCAGATCTGTACGATAGTTGGAGCTGCTGCCACCAGCTGGTAAGGAGAGGGAGGTAGTAGTGCGGTCTGCACAACAGATGTACACGCCACTTCCTTCATTCCGCACGGCATCTTGTGTGGTATCACAGCTGCTGTGAGGGTAGCGCTTGTGCACAACCTCCAGCAAGATGGCTTTGTGCAGTGCCACGACCTTTGGCAAAGAGTCCTGGAACATTGTTTATGTTGTCTTGAAGGCTCTTTCGAGATGTCCAGGTATATGAAGGGAGCTGTTCACACATCTTTGGGCTTGGTTCCAGGACGCCAGTGTTAGCTCTTTGCAGGACCTTCAGTTGGCGGTTCAGATTTGCACATCTGACGGTTCTTGGTCTGCTCCTGTAGTCTCCCATGCTGTCGGTGTTTAGTAAGTTTCTTCATCGTGTGTGCCTTTCTGCATTCCAGTGGCTCCAATGTCCTCCATTTCCTAAATTGGGGTGCTCCAGATGGCTCTAAGAATGTCACTGCATCACGAGAATGACCCATGTTCTGCATCTTGTCAAGCCTGGCTTTTGGGGTTTTGCAGGCAGTGGTACCGCACAACTGGTCTGACCGAGCAGGTGTTTGCTTGTGCCAGGATGCTGTAATTTGCGCCAATGTGGTCCCCACCAGTTTCTTCATCAGGGACTTTTTTTTTTGCAGCTCTAGCTTCCATGGCTTCAATGTGAGGCCTCCACGTGAATCCAGTAATTTATTTGTTGCCAGTAAAGTTGGCCTGTCTGTTTTTGGTACTGGAAGGTCTCCAGTTTTGAGGTAACCTCTTCCGTCTGACTGAAAGAGATGGTCTAGCTCAGTTTGAGTGGCCTCTTTCAGTCCAGCTGCTGACTCTATAGTCAGCATCCTGGATTCTGGAGGATGCTATTTTTTGATGTTCTGCTGCGCTCCACACTGCAAAGTCATCCGCATGGAGGATGTTCAAGACGAACCTTGGTACTGTTGTACTGATGTCATTAATGTAGACCAAAAACAGCATCAGACACAACATCTCCCTGAGGTACACCTTCCCCGAGTTTGACAAGAGTGCTGAATGTGCAGACGATAGAAGCTTCAGCGGCAGCCCCTGTTAAGCATGCCTTAAATAAAAAGAATTACAATTAAATTGATGGGTCACATTGAAATTAATGAAATGATCACAAATGTTTATGCTCAATATGCTCATATTGTTAAGAAAACTGGCAACAAACATATTTAATCAGAGGAGCAATTGTTATGATCATTTTTCGTTCCTTTGCGTACAGGTAAAATGGGGGTAGGGCAGCAGATTCAGCCACTGTGGCCCCTAAATGCATCACAGCATCATAAAATCAGGTTGGGAGTAACTGTGGTACTCTTTCCTAAACAATAAAACCTAAAAAGGACCTATCAGTTGTATACAAAATTTCTGAGGGCATCAGAAACAACGTACGTTTCCCAATTCGGCAATTTTAAATGGGAAAAAGCTATCATGCACCACAAACATACCGTAAAGGATGCCGACTTTCCTTATTTTCTTAATAATAATAATAATAAAGGTAATTTGTATAGCGCCTAATCACCAAGGTGCTCTAGGCGCTTTACAATCACAGTAATGAAACAGTGAAGCAAAATACAAAAACAAGCACATACATTACAACAACAAAAAATACATTGATTTACAAGCAGCAGAAAACTCACACACTCACACTCACACACACACACACACACACACACACACACACACACACACACACACACACACACACACACACACACACACACACACACACACGATGAGCCGGCAGACAAAATGGTCTTACGTATATGCAAAAGAGAAAAGGTGAGTTTTAAGCTTGGATTTGAAAATGGAAAGACATGATGAGTGACGCACATCAGCTGGGAGAGCGTTCCATGTAATGGGACCAAAATACGAAAATGCACGATGACCTTGAGTGACCTTATTACGTCTAGGTATACGGAAAACACGAGTGTCTGAAGCAGAGCGTAGTGAGCGGGACGGTGTATACAGCTAGACAAGATCTGATAGGTAAGGAGGGGCAGAACCAGAGATGATGTTGAAACAAATAACACAGACTTTATACTGAATTCTGTATGAAACTGGCAGCCAGTGCAAATCAGCTAGTAGAGGCATAATGTGTTCACGTTTCGGTACACGAAAAATCAGACGTGCAGCACAGTTCATGACTCTCTGGATTTGGTCAAGAAGATTTTGCGGAACACCAGACAAAAGAGAATTGCAATAGTCTATTCGGGACAGCACAAGGGAGGTAACAAGTGTTTTGGTAACTTCAACAGGTTAGCAGATGTCGAACAGTGCTGATCCGTCTGAGTTCAATGAAGGCAAGCTGGCAGACTTTCTTCACTTGTTCCTTCATTGTCAGTCTGTTGTCAAAAATGACACCCAAATTACGGGCCGAACTAGAAAAGGAGATGGCGCTCTCGCCCACCATCATTGACTCAGGAAGATCAGCACTGCACGTAGAGGAGCAGGTCATTCGGAGGGACTCAGTTTTGTCACTGTTCAGCTGGAGCTTGTTCTGTGTGGTCCACTTCTGAACATCACAAATACAAGCCTCCAAAGACTGCACCATCTGATCAACATGTTCACGAAGGGAGTGTTTGTACAATTCTGTATCATCTGCATATAAATTATAAGAAACAAAGTGACGTTCAATGACATGCGACAGGGGCTGTGTATACAAAGTAAAAAGAACAGGCCCCAAGACCGACCCCTGTGGAACGCCACAAAGCAGCTCAACAGGGTGGGACTCAAATCCTGACACTGAAACCATCTGCAAGCGACGAACAAAGTAGGATTGGAAAAATTTCAGTGCTGATCTTTGAATGTCAAACACATCACGAATTTCTTGCACTTTATGCTCACATTATTGAAACTTTATAGGTAAAGAGAGGTCAAAATAAAATGGAATAACTTAAGCAATTTTTTTTCTAATTAATTTTGTGTATTTTTACAACTTGGGGGTAGGGATACAAAATCAACCACTGTGGCACTCACAGTGATCACAGCATCACTTAGGTTTATAATAATTGTGACATCCTGTTTTAATGATGTAAACCTGAAAATGGACTGTCAGTGCTATAGAAAATGTCTGAAGCCATCTGACACATTATTTTTGTCTTTTTTTTTTTTTGCGATTTCGCGGAAATGGTCGTTTAATGGGTGCACAAATACCTTCACTGTGAGCCAGAGATTCAATATTTTTTCATTCTGTTTTTTGCAGATATGCAGAAGGTGTGCCTTGACATAATATTGCCTGATTTGGGTTTCTGGAATGAATTCTGATTTATTTAGAGGAAAATGTTTCTCAACCTCATTTTAGCACCTGCGAAGAGCGTGAATGGGGGTACCCTTGCGCCATCGGCTATATCTCTGGTGTGTTCCAAAGGATTTTCGGGGAACATGGCTTAAACATCTCAGGACATACTAAGGAACACTTTGAAACCCATCTTATTGAGTACTGGGGGGGGGGGGGGGGTGCACGGTAGACCTTCCTAGCTTATGGACTAAGGTAAAGACTGGATGATTAGCAATAAACTCCAGCGAAATGATGGTCAAACAGAGTCCATGCTTATCACAGCTGGTGTGCGTCCTTCGCAGTTATCCTGTCTTCCCAGTCACATCTCTGTCTGTCAAAATCAAATCACACACTATGACAGTGTCAAAAGCCTTGGTGTTTTCATTGACAGAGACCTCAAAATGGATACGCATGTTAGTCATTTGTGCAGATCAGCTTTTATTGAACTTAGGCGTATTAGCAGTGTTAGACAGTATCTGACGCCCGAAGCAACTGCAATCCTTGTCTCCTCCTTTGTTTTATCACGGTTAAGGGCTGGCTTAACTGGGCACTGTAGAGCAGATTTTCAACTGCCGCGTCCTGATCGAGAAACATCTGCAGCATCAGCGCGAACTCTACCACAACTTCATTGATTTCAGGAAAGCATTTGATCGCGTCTGGCACGACGGACTCTGGCAAGTCATGAGATCGTTCAACATAGAGGAGGGACTGATCCAAATGATAGAAGCGCTTTACAAGAACGACTGCAGCGCGGTTCTACTTAACAATCAGTCAGGCGAGTTCTTCAGGACGACGATCGGTGTCCGTCAAGGATGCCTGCTCTCTCCTGTCCTTTTCAACATATTCCTGGAGAAGATCATGCAGGAAACCCTCCACGACCACCATACTTCAATCTCTATTGGTGGCAGATCCCTGTGCAATCTTCGATTCGCAGACGACATTGACCTCATGGCAGGCAGCAATAGTGAGCTTCAAAACCTGACAGACAAACTTTCAAGTAGCGCAGGGTCTTATGGCATGGAGATCAGTACGGATAAAAGCAAAGTGATGATCAACACCACAAGCGACAGCAGCAGCAACATTCACATGAACGGCCAGAAGCTAGAAGAGGTCAATAGCTTCAAGTACTTGGGAGCCACCCTGTCCAAAGACGGTAGTTGCATAGCAGAGATCCGTATCAGGATAGGTACAGCAACATCCGCAATGGCCAGGCTGGACAGGATATGGCGAAGTAACTCCATCAGCTTCACCATCAAGTACAGGCTTTGCAAGTCCCTCGTAGTGTCTATTCTGCTCTACGGCTGTGAGACTTGGACACTGCTTGCAGACTCAGAAAAGAAAATCCAGGCCTTTGAGAACAAGTGCCTGAGGAAGTTGCTCCGCATCTCGTACCGCGAGCACAAGACCAACGAATATGTACGGAGCATCGTCACTTCCCTGGTGGGCCCACATGAACCCCTTCTGGCAACCGTGAAATGGCGCAAGCTTGCTTGGTTTGGCCACGTGACCCGACACAACACCTTGTCCAAGACTATCCTCCAAGGCACTCTAGAGAAAGATAATAGGAGACCCGTAAGACAATGAATTCAATAGAGCCGCATCCATCATTAATTTACGCCATTTTTAATATCAAAATTTTGACCCCAATTTTACCCCCGTTAATTCTAAATCAACCCTTTGATTTTTAAAAAGTGACGAGCATGACGGATGCGGCCTTATTGATCTGATTATCTTACGGGTCTCCTATTATCTTTCTCTATAACTATTGTCTCTATAAAAACCTAATCATGAACCTGATCAAGTGATGCCAAGTGAAACTTAATACTTATTAACAAGTTGCAACTATCAGGTACAAGTGGTGTAAGTGGCATGGCATTTTTCTGTGAAGTGTATGACATTAATAAACTATTACCAAATCTGATTTTTATTTGTTTAAAAGATTGTGTAGTTTTTCTGTGGTTTCCTGAACACCGATCCTTTTTCCCTCTGCTAAAAAACTAGCCTTTAGTTCTTCAACATTCACGGGAGATTGACTACGCATCTTATTTTGTATTTCAGACTTCTGTTTCTTGTAATTATTTAAATCATCCTGGACCCGCTTAAATTCTTCGTCATCAATAAAATTATCATTCAATGCCTTACTGATAATAAGTTTCATACTGCTCAGCTTTGCACCAGCAAGTGTACTCAATGCTTCATGTTTCTGTAATTTCGTGTGAAACCTCTTGTTCAAGGCTTCCAAACCAAAGCAAGCCAGGCATGTAGCAACGCTAACACCCTCAATTGCTATTCCAGCCAAACTTCCAATTCCCGTGGCAAACAGAACAATACCCCCTACAGAACATGAAGCTGAAACTGCGCCAATAGCCATAGAAGTGTTTTGAACAGAATTGAAAACGGTCTTATACCGTCTCTTACACCGTGAATATTTCGCTTCTTCACTTTCCAAATATTTCAAAGCTTCTGTAATATTATTTAATCTGAATGCATCTGCCTGTAATGTTTTATCTGAAGCAATTGACATATGTGGATCAGGCGCAAGCGTTGTTTTAGTCGTCACATTTGTTTCAGTCGGCTCAAGCGTCGGTAGTTGCGGATAGAAGTTTACCATTTTTTTTATTCACAAATATTTTTTTTTAATTTAATCAGCAATTACATTTTGCAACTCTTCAAAAGTATACAATTTGCTGGCATAATAAAATGCAACAAGATTAATGTGTTCAAGGTTTATGTAAGTTAGACGAACAAAAGTTGTTTTGTCGACCACCACCTTGACAGCTGGAACACTGCTCGAAACATTAATAACATCATTATTTTTTGTAATGGCAATAAAGACCTTTGATGATTCTGTTACTGTTTCATTCCATGTAAGTTTAATTCCTTGTGCTATATTTGCCTCTTTTGCAGAAGCAACAGATTTCATGATAATTTCAAATACTATTGTCACTTCTCTAGCCACGACTAAGCTTGCTGGCATAAACACAACAGAAGTATCTGATCTACCCTTTCTAGTTGTAAGAAGATATCTCCGTTTCTCATAATTTTCAACTTTCAGTTTTTCTCTGCTATTGTTGTCTGGGGCAAAACTTGGAACAAGACTTACAATAAGCGGCCCCGAGTTAACAACCTTCCTAAACACTAAGGCGCCTTCATCATCAGTGTATACATAAGGACTAATAAATTCAATCTTTATGTCCCAGTCAATTGTGGGTGGTGGAACAGGTACAGGTGAAACAACCCACTTACTACCCACATGTATTAAGTTGTAGGGCGAATTATTTACAGGTGGAGTAGGTACAGTAACATCACGCAGCTGACCAAGTTTAGGAATCTGTTTTTCACCGTCTTTCATGTCAACAATTACTTTCCTCTTGTACATGCCATTTGAATCAAGTTCAAAACCATATATTTCTCCAACATCCCCCTCCTTCTCAAAATCCTGTACATCAGCCAAATCTTTCAACTCTGTTACTGGACATGCAACTGGTATGATTCTCGGCTTTGGACCACCACTCATTTTTTATAAACAAAAATAAAATTATTTAATTTCCAACACAACACTAAAATCATGCATAACAACTGGTTTGTCATCTTGATTAGTTACAGATAAACACAGTGACTCAAAGAAACTAGAACCTAATTTTTTAAACTGCAAATTAGGAAATCTAACAACTACACTTTCACAATACGGAGCAGTTCCAGCTGGCACACATCTCAACAAAGTAGAAGGCTTTCCATTGTGTACATTCTCAGTTGTGTTCAGTTCTTTCAAATAAACATTTAGCACTGTGTGTACTGACAAATTGACAGGGCGTTTTCCAGTTATTTTAAGTTTTTTTGTCTTCATTGTTATAATACCAAACATAGCTTCATCTAAATCATCTGATCTCCACCAATCTTCGTCAATATAAAATCCAAGTAAATATGCAAATCTATCTGAGATCTTTAACCAATCTTGTGTCGGAGATTCTAATGTAACAAGTAGGTTAGCTGGATTTAAAGTTGCTTTAATTTTAAAATTACTTTGAAACCATTCAGCTATAGTACAAAAGTCATAATACCCAGGTGGTAAAGCTTCCGTCTTACCACCAAAAATTACTTTATTATATATATCATCTTCTACATTAAACCATTTTACTGTGTAGAACATTTCATGGATAGCTACAGCCTTACTACCATCACGATTATCAATCCCATTAGTTAACCACACTGGTTTGCTTGTGTCAAGATTTGTTAAGGTAATAAACATTTTTATTATCTCATATAAAAAAGGATGGAATTTAAATCACCAACCATTACCACAACAAACGCATTTCAATTTAATGTGAATGCCAATATAATGTTGCACCTACTTATGAACAGAAAATAATTCAACTAAATCAGCTTGACATAGCTGTGTCTGAACAAGATCTATTCCAAGTCAAAGTACCAAACCCGTTTGACCATTACCTAAACCCTCCAATAACAGATGACTCTACTGCAAGAAAGTGGTCTTCAAGTCCACTACAGATGTTTCAAAACCAACTCAATTTTGCTATACTGTGTTCTACTACAGGCTGTGGTGTTTCATTCACAGACCATTTGAATCACTCAAACAAACTGATTAGATCTGTGTATCGTTTCCACACTTATTACCAGCTTAGACGTATACTGTCAGAACTGCATACACCACTGCCCACTGAATCCAGTTTCAACAGGTATAACAACCCCATGGATATGAAAGCGTTTGAACGCATTTGTAATGAATTTAACATCAGCACTAAGTATGACTTCACACAAAAACTTGATGATCACAAAGGCATGGGTACATTGTATTACGCTTTGAGTCATAGACAATACCCTCAAGATTACTACCCTGGTTACACTTCATTCTCATCAAAATCAGAAGTGTGGTTAGGCTCAATTGAGCAGAAACAGTCAAACGCCTGGACCACATTTATTTTAGATAAATCTGACGGGTTTACTCAAGCAGGAGTCGAGCGCGTAAATGAGTCTATCAGAACATATGTCTGGTGTATACTAGGAGCACAATCATTAACAAAATCAAACATTTTGAATGGAAGTGGTAAATTTGAAGCACAAAAACAGTGTCTTGCAAATCTTGAAGATTCAATTAATTCAACAGTCGATCTCCCATCAAGCATACAACGCTATCAAGACGTACTCAGATATGTCAGATCAAAAGTTGACTTTGTAGTTGGCATCGGGTTATACATGTTACCATCTGACCTTCAACTCCAAATGGGTACAATAAGAAATTATAATAATGAAATAGTTGTTGCAGGTGTTGGTCAAAAACTCGGTCTCAATCAATCTGTAAACTTAGGAGCAACAACCACACATGTACAGCCGTTAAAATCATTACAGACGGTAACACCCCCGGCCCCGGCCCCAGCCCCCACACCGGCACTCATACAATCAGTACAGTCAACCCCTGACACACATGAGTCGGAAAGAACTGCATTGGTAATAGGTCTAACAGGGTTAGGGGTTTTACTTCTTTATCTGTTTCATTAAATAACCCACCATCAACCCTCCTACTGTAACCAAAAAGACCCACACATGTTCTGCCATAAACCCTACTGCCTTTGCTGTAGTAGTAATCAGCCAACTGACAACAGTGCCTATAATGCCAGGCAACGCGTCCACTGCTTTCACAGCCAATTTCTTAAGCAAGTCTGATATGTGAGACAGTTGTTTCTTTACCCATGACTGTAAGTCTTTTGGGTCTGTTGGTGGCGGGGGACCCGGGGTTGGTGGTGCCGGGGCTGGCGGTGTTGAACCACCGGGTCCACCAGCACCGGAGACAGCTAACACTACAGTACTAATAATAAATCCAAGAGCAGTAATTAAACTAGCAATTGTAATACCCTGTTCTCTGAAAAGTGTTTTTAGTCTCTCAGCCAGAGTTGTGTCTTCGTGAAGTATTTTCTGAATAGTTTCTCTAATCCTGTTGACCTGTGTTTTCAGTTTTTGTCTTCCAATACTAATCACTTCTAACCGTCCTGATCTTTCTATCTGCAAATCATTTAATCTGTGCTGTATTCTTTCTTTTATTTCTGTGTCAAGATTTCCATTGTCTGCTGTAGCCAGTTTCTCTTTTTCACGTTCTATGTGTTTATCAAGCTCACCTAGTTTGGCAACATTATTAACCATCTCACCTCTTATTGTCTGCAGTGATTTATCCAAACCCATAATCTCTCTCATTGACAAAGGTGGGTCGTTTATTGTTTTCATAGCGTCATTTAATTGACCTTCAGTAAATGAGGTTTCTTGTATCACTGTGTTTGCTATTTCTGGCAGGCTTGTTACTGGTGCCATTTCAATCTCTTGCCCTGTTGGCAACTTTGTTTGCATGTCGTGAAGAACACTAGCCAGTCTTGGCGTGACAGGAGACCCTCCAATTCCAAGATACCTTGCCAACCCAGAGTTACCACCGACGTCACCTTTAATTGTACTTAAAGCCCTAAACTTAGAAGGATTATTTTTATGTGTTAGATATATTTTCCCTCTGTCTGTATTTACAAATAAGTGCCCTTTATCATATTCAAATTGATTAGGATCTATTACATCTGGGCGTGCTCCAACACTGTCATAAAATGAGTTTACTTTATCTTTTAGCAGTTCGTGATACATACTAGAAGTAGTTACCATTCCAGTCATATCTGTGATACTGGTATCTGAGACATTTATGTCATCCATTTCAAAATCTTCATGATTAAATCTTCCCGCTGCCATTGTTTTATTAATTTATTATTTTTTATTGTGCATAATAAAAATGACACAGTCTTACGGATCAAAGTTAGACCCATACAGAAAACTACGTGAGCCTCTGGGTGTTAAGGGCATAAGACAATCAATCGTCATCACAAACAATCCAAGTACCATAGACCAGAATCAAACACTTACAGTCAAGTTTCCAAACCTAGGTCCCAGTGACGTTATTGTTCCTGGCACTGCACGCCTAGCATTTAATATTGAACTAACATCAGACGCAGACGTAAACAGAACACTAGTTAACAATCTTGGTAGAGCAATTGTTAGAACTATTAAAGTAAAACTTGAAGGACAGGAAGTGTTTAGTCTTGACGACTCAGATGTATTTTACTGTTACAAAGACCTTTGGCTCACAAGAGAAGAATGAGAAGACCGTATTTACCAAGGCATACAGCCAGATAATGTTGGTAAACTTCGAATCAATGCCGGAGACAAAACAACTACTGGGGTACCAAAGGAGGTTATTATAGCTGAAACATATGGAACCAGATTTTACATTCCACTTGAGTTTGAAATCCTAACAGCACATTTGCCTTATTATCAAGGGGCACTGAATGACCGTCTGAGTTTTTAACTAACTTTCAATGACTACTCCAAAGTTATTAAATCATCTGCCACAGATGCAACATACAAGATCTCTAACATTTCCTTGGAATATGAAATTGTCACACACACTGATCTAGCCAGACTCATTCAAAATCAGTATCAGTCAAGACTGCCAATTTATTATGACAGGGTGATTAGACATAGTTTAATGCAAAAAGACAAGAGTGACCCAATGTGGAACATAAACTTGAACACACCAGCTAGGTCACTGAAAGGTATTCTTATGTTGTTTGTTGAACCAGCAGATCCATATAAACGGGATTCAGAAAAATTCTACAATCCTAAGATTACACATTTGTCCTGTACAATCGAAGGCCGCCCTAATCAAGTGTACGCTTCAGGAATGTTGCCTTATCAACACTACGATGAGATCACAAAGTATTTTGCGGGTGGAAGGATTAGAGATAAACCAGCAAACATTGCGTGCAAAGATCTACATCTGTATGATGTTAGGATTGGACAATACCTTACAAACAAGTATGCACTGTGGCTAGACCTTCGTAGTACAGATGATGATTACCTTCATGGGTCAGGACGAACTGTCGAGAACGGTAGTGATGGAATAACAATTCAGATACAAAAGAAGGTTGAAAAAGCTGAAGCCATTAACATATATTTGTACCTGATATATGACGCACAACTCAATATTGCAGACAGTAGACTAAGTGGACACATATATTAAAATTATATTGTGTATTAAAATGAACCGGAGCTTAATGACACTCGATCCACACTGTGGATTGTTTTGTGGTGCCACAGGGTGTGGGAAAACTGAATTTGTTCTTAACCTATTACAAACAAGATACATCCACCATTTTGAAAACATTGTAATATTTTGTCCTACAATCAAACACAACAAAGCTTATCACAACCGTTTATTCATTTGGACTGACAACAACATATATTTAGTTGACCCTGAGAAAAAACTGAATGACTACCTACAATATTTTTACAAGCAATTTGAAGGACAGCCAACCTTGTTTATTGTTGATGACTGTTCTGCAGAGAAAGACATTGTCAAAAAGAGAAACACTCTAGCAGAACTTGCTTTCAGTGGTAAACACGCAAACGTCAGTGTATGGATTCTCACTCAGAAATATAATGCTGTACTGAAAGATTTTCGAGAACAGTTAAAGTTTATCTGTTTGTTTTACTGTAAGGATCGTGACAGCTTTGAAGACTGTCTCAGAGAAAACGATGTCATCCCAAATAAGCATGAACGTGATGATGTAAAAAATAAACTGAAATCAACTAAGCATCTAAAGCTCATTTTAAAGACAGATCAGCCCACAGGGTATGGGTTAGTAAATTAATTTTTGTTTTTTAAAATAACAATATAAATTAACCCTGATGAAATCCTTCTATTGAATGATATCAATGCTGTAGAGAACAAAGACTTAGACTCTAAGAAACAGCATCTTTTGTCTGTGATTGTCTCAGGCAAATCAAAGACTTATCTCGGGAAACAATTCACAACAGAGGATATTGAATCTCTTACCTCTGACGAGCTAATCAAGCTTCATTCAAAATATGAAAACCACATCGCTTCACTAATGACTCGTGATTTGAGTCGATCTCTAGTATGTCTATACACAAAAGCAGTGAGTCACTTTCTACCTGTGGATAGTGACAGTCTATCACACGACCTTGAAAGCAATCCTATTGTTTCAAGTTCAATTGGCAAATTAGCATGTGTCATGTTTTACAAGTTTGGAAATTACCTTGCACCTGTAGTAACCCTTCTTGTTACTGGGAGCCATATTGATTTCTCAAAAATAAATTTTACTGCAGAAGAAAATGGACGAAACCCAGACGACTCCACAACTGAACCCCGACCCTGTTTTGACACAGGTTCAAACTGTGACGAAGACTAAAAGTCCAGGCAGGGTTGAGGCTGGAAAAAGATTAGCTGAATATAATAGGCAAAAAAAATTACAGCTTAAGGCACAAACAGAAAAGACTCATGTAACTGATCCACCGTCAGGATCATCAGGACCTGTGCCAATACCGTCAGGGCCGTCACTCCCTCATCAAAGTGAGAGACAAACAACCCAGTCTAACCCCGACCCTGACCCTGACCCCGAACCTCAATCAACAAAATATATAGTTGCCGGATTTGTTGTCGGATTTGGTTACGTATGGTATCAATTTTACAAAAAATACAAACCACAGACTCATACAGTGACCAAAAAATCAGACACTCCAAAAACAAAACCAGAAGTCGCCACATTACCAGTAACATCCAAAGCCGTTGACCCATTTTATATGCAGTAAATAAAAATATTATTTTAATTTTTCTTGCCTAAGAAATGAACGACTCAAAAAAATTAATGAACCTTGTGTATCACTCTGCCGTAATCAGTGGATTAGCAGTAGCTTATTCTATGCTGGGGAAAAGTCTACTCAAAATGAAATCAGCAGACTTGAGTAGACTCGATTTTGAAGACAGTGCTAAGCTAATTGTAGTTGTAACAGCATCGATTGCGACAAAAGATTTTCTTGTTAAGCAAGGAATTATTCCTGAAAATGTTTCTATGTAAATAAAAATAATATGGCGACGATAGCTATTATGATTGGTGGGGCAGTTGTTAACGCATTGGCATTCAGTGGTTCAAACTATCTCTTTTCAAAAATGGGTAGAGAGGAATCAGCGGAAGAAATGAAACGTCACAATGAAGCATCTGAGAAACTTGCTCAAGCCCAACAGGATTATGAGAAGCAAAGAATTGAGAAACTTGATTTCATCAATGAAAAACTCAGGCTTGAAGGTCACGCACAACATACGTTTTCAAATACAGACGAAGCAATCAGGGAATATTTTCTTGTCACAGGTGAAGACATGTCTATCCCAAAACCGAAACTAAGTGACTATTACAAACCAAGCACACAACAAAGAAATGGAGAGATAATCTTTGTTCTAGTGGGAATGACATTTGTTTATTTTACAGGAGTTTTCATTGCTAGAAAAAATGGCAGCCGAAAATAAACTATCAAAAATATATTACTCGCCATCAGGCTATTGGAAAGGACAAACAGCTATTGAAAAATTACATGCCGCTGTGGGCGGAGATATAACACTCAATCAAGTCAAGCAATGGTTACAGAGACAGGCAATTTGGCAGATATATTTACCTGCTCCAAGAAAAATAACGAGACCTCATTTTGAGAACACTACCCCAAATGACACACATCAAATGGACCTCCTGTTTTTACCACATGACACAATAAGAAAGAAACGATACAAGTATGCATTAACTGTTGTAGACATTGCTTCAAGGTATAAAGACGCTGAACCCATATCTGACAAAACAGCCAGTACAGTTGCTACTGCTTTATCTAGTATCTATACAAGAGGCCCTTTAAGATACCCCAGACTTGTACAAGTTGATGATGGATCTGAATTTAAGGGTGCAGTCAGTTAATCAGTTATTTGCTAAGCATGGTGTACTGGTCAGACGCGGTATTCCAGGTGTACACAGATCACAGGCAATTGTTGAAAACTTTAACAAACAGTTATCAGAAAGACTTTTCAGTTACCAGTATTCTAAGGAACTCATGCATGACACCCGGAACACTGAGTGGGTTAAGAGATTACCACATGTGATAAAAGCAATGAACAATGAAGGACATCATAAGCCTGCTGATGCTATTAAATTGAAAACAATTACAGAGCCAAAAAAAGGGTCAACCCCACCTCCAGACACAAGTTTATTTACTAAACAGGTAAGATATTTATATCAGCCAGGGGAGGCTGAGAATGACGTAAAGCGCAGGGCAACAGACCCCATCTGGTCAACATCCGTTCATAATATAAAAAAAATAATTCCCGGCGCAGACGCAACAATATATTATCTGTATGACCCTGCGCCACAGAGGGCATTTGTCAGAGAAGAATTACAGATTATTCCCTCTGACACCGTTACTCATTTCAGTAACTAAGTCGTCAATTAATTCATCAACCAGTTCATCACAAATGTCTTCAGATAACTTGAGCCTGTAATGTCCGGGTGCATAAGCCTTTTCCTTACTGTGAAACACACGTTTCGTGTCTCCAACTGCAAGTGATTTCTTATGTGTTTGAATCATTTCAAGATTATGTTTGTTTGATCTCAGTGACTTGTTTGGATAATCAGGCATCAATGCACCATCTAACACTTGCTTGTAATGTTCATGTCGAATGTCTTTATTTTTTATTGCTGTTTTTTTAATTCCTTTGGCTTTTGACTGACTGCCTTTCTGGTGCAGTATAGAATACATTTTTGATCTCAGTCCAACATACTCAACTATTGGCACACCATTTAGTTCATCCTTAAACTTCCCAGGCACTTTTTTGTTTTGTGTGCTGTACAGTGGATGATCCTTAGGATAATCAGACGTGTCATACATGTGTAACTCTGTTTTCATGTCTTCATAAAAGTCTTCAGTACACACATCAATGATCATAGAGTCAGTGTCAGTGTATAACAGACGACACTCAGGATACTTTGGTTTGAAGTAATCATAATAAAATTCAAGCATCAACAGTTTTGACAACTCAAGAATTGCCATACCAATAAATACTGGCTTGTCCAGTTTGACAATCTTTTTTTTGAGTGACACAGCATACAATGATGAATGAAACTCTTTGTACCCAGTGTACTGAGGCTTGCCTGTAAGTTTAATTGCACCTGATTCAGTTGTTACTAGTCTCACATCTTTTCTGTGATGAGGATTTTCCATTGTTTTGCCAAAACAGGCATTGTTCATAAGCTTAAAGAAGTCTTTGTCAAATGCAGTGTTGCCGTCTCTGGCACGAAGGGTTGTGTTCTTCATTATGTAATCTTTCATGAAAGCACTCTGATCAAATTGAATTCCTCTGTGAACTTTCTTTAGTGCTAACCCGTGTCTGATGTAAAACTGCAGCAAGCGGTAGTGACAAACGTAATTGAATTTGTCATTCAGATTCGGTACAAGTTTGGTGTCTTCTTTTTTTCCTGTCATACTCATTTTCTCAACAGCTAATGGATAATCATTATGGTAATCGTGTAGGTGGTGTGGATACTCCAGGTCAACTTCAAAGATCCAACCCTTCGCGTCGTTTCGGTCAAGAGTCATAATATTGTTAGTTAACCCTGACTCTGTTACATCATACTGTGACAAATCATACAGACAAAAGTTTTTCAAGGGCAATAATTCACACATTGCCCAGCCATAAAGGTTATTAGCGTCCAAGTACGTAATGAATGACCTTGACCCCGGGCTTGAGGGGTCAAACCCAAGGTCACCATAACCGTCCAGATATTTATTGTTGGCTCTGGCATAATTGTTCGCTGCAATACTAATGCCTCCCCTCAATCCACGTTCCACCATTTCACCCATCGTCCGATCAGACAACAGGTCTATAGATATCTTACTGGATTTCAAAAATGCATCCCACGTCATGCCAGGACTAGTTATGTAACAGGCAGGGTCAAGCTTGTAGTGTAACAAACCCTTTTCACGGTAACTTTCAAATACGTCTGCTAGCAAACAAACATCTGCTTTCAAGTACTGGTCATGGTAGTCATCAATTGTCTGACATCCTAACTTATCCCACGCATCAAGTGCATGTCGATATTCAGAGTCAGAAATGCCTTTTCCAGTTAATGTAGAATAAAATTTCTCTTTTGGTGGCAGTCTTGTTTCCTCAAACACAACCCAGTCACTGATGTACTCATACGGATAAACACCTTTCTTAATCAAGTCTGGCTCAAAATATTTACTTGTTATTGGATACTCAGTCAGACCTTCTGCCAGACTAGCAAGACCTAAAGACAAATGTTGCATGGAGTCATAAAATGCTAATTTGTCTAACCTAAAAGTCAAGTATTTCTCAGTTGTCTGGGCAATACAACTAATGTTTTTGTACGACTCATCTACAGCCTGCATGATGATGTGTGAATCATACCCTTTGAGATTGTGGAAAAAGATTGGCAGTTTGTATGTCTTGGGATCTGTTTTTAATAATAAGTTACAATTGTTATGTGCAGCACCCCTGTAACGTCCAGTTATGTGATCATGGTCACAAACTTTATCACCCCCTAAAGGCTGTTCACAAATCCAACACGTCACAGCTGTATCAAATTTTAGTTTGTCTTCTTCTGTCATCACCAAAGGCATCTGACATGTTGTGAGATACTGTACTACCTGACTATACAGTTGTCTCATTTCTGTTAAAAACAGACATGCTGCATTTTCACCCCTGTAGATAACAGGCTCTGAATGAAGACCATCTGACCTAACAAGAATGTATCCAAAAGAACACACCACTTGGTCACTTAGTTTTATAGTCTTTGGTAATGACTCTGGAACAGGACCTTCATATGGTACAACCAATGATTCAAAATCTGCATACACTACAAACGGCAACTTTTGCTGATTCCCATAGTTCTTAAAATACACTTGACTACCAGGATCTGGGTACTTAAGTACAGTTTGTATATCATCAGGTGACCTGCAGTGTAAAACATGTTTGTGTGCTACGTTTATGGAGGAGAATCTTTGTAAACATTTCTTACACACTTCCTGTTTGCCATTGTGTTTTGTTGTATGTCCATGAATAGGCGTGACATATTTCTAATAATTGTGTAGTGAAAGTTATTGTCATCTCCGATTAGCAACATGTCAACATGCTTATCTTCTGACTGACCATAGGTTGGTGCCAGTGGGGATACTCTAATTGGTTGCAACTTGTTCACAAATTCATTATCCCACACATACACATTTACAGATATACCAGGATTTAGTTTTTCAAACAAATCTATGTCCTCTATTTTAACAGGGAACTCAATGCCACTAAAAACGAGTTCATTTACAAATTTGGTGTAGTTAGATACACGTTCAGGTTTTGATTTTACAAAGTGTAGTTTAGCAAGCACACACCACATGAAACAATAGTTGTCATTGTTCTGTATGTTGACGACAGCCTTTTTGTTTACTACTTCTGTTGGCAGTGGCAACCATGATTTACCTAATATAGGATGATACCTAGACTGCTTTAGTTGTAGTTCATGTACATGACCTTCGTGCCAGCCAGACCCCTTCATTTTTGCACTGTCAATCGCCTGAAGGAAGTCTGGTAATAGTCTGTCTCTGAACACGTTCTCCAATTCTCTTCTTGTGTTAACTGTGTGTTGTCTTGTTGATATATACGATACAATTACCTCACCGCCCACCCTAGTGAATTCGATTTTTGCAACAATCTGAATCTTAACACTGCCTGTCAGAAGATTTTGTTGTATGACAGAAAAAGAGTTTTCTATTGATTCGTAAACATTATTAGTATTGGATATGGGTAAGTTTGTTGTGTGAAACACGTTTCTTAAACTAGATGAGCCAGGGTTTTGAACATTGTCCGTCATTTTTATTTGTCCGACAAAATAATAAATGAAAAAATATTACTGCTGGCTCACCTTGTGTAATACCACTTTATTAATTGTAACACTGTCAATATAAACATTTAGTTTGCGTAGTTGTTTAAATATGCTATAACAAACTTCCCCTAACCAACCATAGTTGGTATCATCAACTTTAAAAGTAGGTGTCTTTAAATCAACTGTCATGCGCTCCACATCTGGATGCTCATCAACATAATCCAAAGTCACACTATATGTAGCATATATTTCTGATGGTGCTGAAAGGCTTATGTTAGTCTGTTTGGGTAATATTAAGTCAGTAAAATGCATAACATCTTTGAAGCAGTGTGAGATATCAAGCACTTGTATGATTTGTCCGTCTGTCATTTTTATTGGACAAACAAAAGAATAATTGTTATCAAGCAGAATCATGTTTTCTAGGAAATTAAACTGAACAGTAACCTTTTACGTTTGCATCACTCCAGCAATATTGCCAAATAGTTTTTGAGTTTACCCCAGACAAGACTTACCTGTCCCATATTATCTCTCTCTCAGTGGGCTTATTAATAACATGATTCACAGATTTCAATTGTGGTGTCATGTACAATAATCCTGTCCTTTAAAGCGAACAGACCTGACACAGTATTGGCGATTATTGGCTTTGCAGTAAATTATAAATCACACCCTGGTCAAGTAAAAGTTAAATAAAACATCTAGACAGTAACTTGATAATTTTACCATGACTTGAGCACCAGAAAAAGGAAGGAATCACCCATGTTCAATAACAAAATTTTCTGAGTACAAGTTAATACAAGGGAAGTAATTTTGTGAAAATTTCAGCAAGACAAAAAAGTTACTTCCCTTGCACTATTAAATTATGCTTTAATTCTTGACTAAAGTATCATATTTTGTCAAAATTAAATAACAAATTGTGCAAATAATTACAATAGATAATAGAATAAAGATGTTGTTATTTGATTTTGTTAAAACAATGAGTGATTTATTTAAAAAAAAAACCAAATTATACATTATTTTGTAATTACTTTTGTCACTTTAACACCTGCTTAAATGTTTTTTCAAGTACTTGCACACACTCGCTAACAATGTTTCTTATAGCCATGATTTTAGGGTATTGACTCAGAAATAATGGTATAAATGGCTTTTTTCTTAAAGCCTGAGGCTAACTAGCGTGGATTGTGTACTTGAGTGATTTGTATGAGGGCTCTCAAGTCTCAGTCACAGGTGGGTTTACCCGCATGCGTCACAACAATATAGGCTACCGTGGTTATATTTATACCTATGCTATTTGCGGACGATTGCACCAACAAACACGTGCTGTGGATCGAGAAACGGTCACACCAAAACATTGGGGGAAAAGCTGACGCAATGCTTTGTTTGGGCCCGGTTGCTGTAAACATAAACCAGACATAACTCTTTCATTGGTGCATGTTGACTGGAGATAGAACAGGGCAGGTATCACCTTATAGCACAGTGTATACTGTTCTCTTTAAGTCTTTGCGAGTAGGTTGTGGTTCTTGGCTGTGAGCATTTGCCGCAAACCACGGCACAGTCTAGCAGTCTAGGAGGCCGAACTCGTGCGGCTCGGAATTCTATGCATAAAATTGACGTGATGTGGGTCAAGTGATGTTTCATCGCCGGCCTGCCATTTCAGAACCAGTCAAGCTTAGACATGAGGTGTCGGACTTTTACCATTTTTTGGTTCCAGACCTCGACGACTTGACCCATGACCTCGACGACTTGACCCATGACCTTGACCCATGACCTTGGTGACCTTGACCCATGACCTTGGTGACCTTGACCCATGACCTTGGTGACCTTGACTAATGACTTTGACCCATGACCTTGACCATGACTTGGTGACCTTGACCCATGACCTTGGTGGCCTTGACCCATGACCTTGACCCATGACCTTGACCCATGACCTTGAGCCATGGCCTTGATCCCTGGCCATGACCTTGACCCATGACCTTGGTGACCTTGACCCATGACCTTGACCCATGACCTTGGTGACCTTGACCCATGACCTTGACCCATGACCTCGGTGACCTTGATGACCTTGGTACGTGACCTTGACCCATGACCTTGGTGACCTTGATGACCTTGTTACGTGACCTTGACCTTGATGATCTTGACCCATGACCTTGACCCATGACCTTGACCCATAACCTTGACCTTGATGATCTTGACCCATGACCTTGACCCGTGACCTTTGACCTTGATGTCCTTGACGACCTTGGCCCATGACCTTGACCTTGGTGAGAGAAAGACAATAGGAGACCCGTAAGATAATCAGATCAATAAGGCCGCATCCGTCATACTCATCACTTTTTTTAAAATCAAAGGGTTGATTCAGAATTAACGGGGGTAAAATTGGGGTCAAAATTTTGATATTAAAAAATGATGTAAATTAATGACTGATGCGGCTCTATTGAATTCATTGTCTTACGGGTCTCCTATTGTCTTTCTCTACTCTCGAAGGAAGTCGTCGGCGAGGTCGTCAGAGAAAGAGTTGGGTCGCAAACATAAAAGAATGGACCGAACTCGAGATGCCAGACTTGCTTGCCACCGCCCAAAATAGAACTCAGTGGAGAGCACTGTCTGTTGCTGCTGCCTTTCAGTCCCCCCAACGCCCAGTTCGGGCAAGGGACTGATGATGATGATGATAACTGGGCGAGACAAACCCGAACCATGTCTCGGCGAGACACCCGAGACAGTCAATGCGAGATACCCGTACCACCCGTTTATTATGTTCGGCACGTCTGATCTTGTCTCGGAGAGTTCGCCGAACCTATTAAAGGGTGGGTCGGGTATCTCGCATTGACTGTCTCGGGTGTCTCGCCGAGACGAGGCTCGGGTTTGTCTCGCCCAGTTAAGCCAGCCCTTTAGACTACTGTGACTCCCTCCTTTCCGACCTGCCTAAAACTCAGCTAGATAAACTGCAGAGCGTGCAAAACAGTGCTGCCCGTTTAGTTCCGCGCGTGCCTAGGCGTGACCGTATCCGCTCCGCCCTTGAGAAACGCCACTGGCTGCCCTCACAAGAACGCATTCTGTATAAACTGTCCTGCATGTTGAGAAACTCCACTGGCTGCCCTCACAAGAACGCATTCTGTATAAACTGTCCTGCATGTTGAGAAACGCCACTGGCTGCCCTCACAAGAACGCATTCTGTATAAACTGTCCTGTGTGTGCTTTAACTCTATCAGCCTGACTTCTCCCGCCCTTGAGAAACGCCACTGGCTGCCCTTACAAGAACGCATTCTGTATAAACTGTCCTGCATGTGCTTTAACTCTCTAAGCCTGACTTCTCCTGCCTATATCTCTGACTTATTTTATCTGTAAATTTCGCCTTCCCAATTTCAAATGTAAAATACATGGCGGTCGTGCCTTCTTCCATCTTGGCCCCACCACTTGGAACAGCCTCCCCGCCCCTGTCCGTAACTGTCAAACGCTAAAACCACTTCTCAAAACCCACCTCTACAACGATGCCTTTCACTAGTTCATTTCCCCAGCCATGCACAATTCATCACCATTGTCACGTGTGTGTGCGTGTGTGTGTGTGTGTGTGTGTGCGTGTGTGTGTGTGTGTGTGTGTGTGTGTGCGTGTGTGTGCGTGTGTGTGTGTGTGTGTGTGTGTGTGTGTGCGTGTGTGTGTGTGTGTGTGTGTGCGTGTGTGTGTGTGTAGACGAAAGAGCTGAAACGGGTGACTGTCTTTACCATCCTTATGGAAACTGGGTATGTGTATAATTCTGGGTTCCCAAGTCAGACACCCACTTTTTCTGAGGGTTGTTTCTGCATTGTCTTGCGGTAAAGATTCATAAAAAGTAAAAAAATCCGTTTTTCTCATTTTGGCGTTAACACATGCACTTTTGTGTTTAACAGACACGCCGGTAGTGTGTTTGAAAACTTGTCCCTCCCAGCAATGTGTGTGTGTGTTGGCACACAGAACCCTGAAAATGAGCGTGTATGTATTACATCACCCTTCTCAGCTAGCTATAAATAACTTCATAACTGATATGGGTCAGGGGGGATATTTTGTTGTTTCAGGGAGTAAATTGTTTATGTTTCTACAGAATTAGGTTTGTTATTTGAGGGTGTTGTTGTTTTTGTTAAAAAAAGTGTTGAGTTGTAATGTACTTCCGGGGTGATGTGGAGAAAGGTCATGTCTAGTGACAGGTTTGAGATTCATGTATACGTTCACCAGGGACTTAGCCTATACGTTTTCTACGTTTGTTTCCATGTCAGATGAAGAATATTTGATCTGAAACGTCGTTCTTTGTTTCTATTTTAAAGGGTTTTCCGCCACTATCTTCTGTTTCAGTTTGACTTAGCCTATAATTATATTCGTGCGCCGGTTGCTAAGAAGTGAAGTGATTGTATGAGTGCGCATTGTAAGAGAGGACGTTTAGACTTTGGGTGAGGCTGCTGTTGTCTTTTGTCCTGCCCGACCTTTTGGTTGAACCTGTTGCTTTATTTTGTAGGTTTGTCGATGTTATCAATGCCGCATCTCCTTTTGGATTGTATGCACAAATTGATTGAATGGAAATGACGTCACAGAGTCAGCGTCGTTTCATGCGTCGTCTGCTAGTCCAGTCAGTCGTTTAGTGCAGTTAAAAGAGTGCAGGCTTGGATGGGCCATTTTCGGATGTAATAGTAAAGTATTATTTGTGTGAATGCTGTCCGTTTGAAGGAAGGTTGATTGATTGTACATTGCTTAACGTCCCGACAGCAACAAGACTTTCTCAGGACGTGCCTGCACTGCTAGTGACAAAAACTCAACAGAATATTGAATGTATGTCGCCAGCCGGTCCAATACGTTAAATAAAACCTACGACATGGGGCCTAAATAAAGCTAAGACCATTTAGCAACACACATCGAATATCAAGAGCCACAGGCAGCGCAGACAGTAGGGAGAGTTTAAAAAAGGAAAATGCAGGTGAATGGACCAAGGGTAGACAGAAACACATGCCCCCGGAATATAGAGAAAAACCCACCCTGTGGGGCTGACCAGGGTGCCCCTGGGAACTAAAAAGTCCCCCAGGGCAGACCCGGTTGGGGGTGTTTGAAGGAAGGACTGGAAAGTCGAGTGTTGAGGGCAGACCGGTTGGGGGTGTTTCAGGGAAGGACTGGAAAGTCGAGTGTTGAGCGAAGCCCGAGAGAAGGCGAGGATGGGAAAAATATCCAGCACTATACGTTGGAATAGATGCATATCAGTTACGACATGCTTGTAAATTAAAACACTTTTAACCCCACCCGGGTCTGCCCTGGGGGACTCGGGTGGGGTTAACTACTTTTTATTTCCCAGGGGCACCCTGGTCAGCCCCACAGGGTGGGTTTTTCTCTCTGATTCTGGGGCATGTGTCTCTGTCGGCCCTTTGTCCATTCACCTGTATTTGCCTTTTTAAAACTCTCCCTACTGTCTGCACTGCCTGTAGCTCTTGATATTGGATGTGTGTTGCTAAATGGTCTTAGCTTTATGTAGGCCCCATGTGTTAGGTTTATTTAATGTATTTGACCGGCTGGCGACATACATTCAATGTTCTGTTTAGTTGTTGTTTTTTTCACAAGCAGTGCAGGCACGTCCTGAGAAAGCCTTGTTGCTGTCGGGACGTTAAGTAATGTACAATAAAACACTTTTAACATTAAGAAAAGTTGAGTTAAAAGAGGTTTTAAAACAGTTTTCATAAAAACTTTTGCCCGACACGCTTCTAAAAACAACATTTTCTTAGTTTTAAACCTTGTACCGCGCCATAAACGCCGCGATTGCTTTTCAGTCTTAGCTGTCCTATAGTGTGGAATGTGGGACTTTGCCAACTGGATCCATCTGGTGCACTCCAAATGAATATTTGTGAGTGGTTTGACGTGCAACTCGGTGTGCGCCTCTGAAATGACCTACTGATTCCACTGATAATGAAAATCTTTCATTCATAAGAGCGCATTGAGCAGCTCTATAAACCAAAAGTGATGACCCCCCCTCTCCCCCCCCCCCCCGCCCCCCCCTCTCCCCCCCCCCCCGCCCCCCCCCCCCCCCACACACACACACACTTCTTCCCCCCCCAACTCCCTTACAACCCCACTCAAACAATCATAATAGTAAAATCAACCAAAGGTATCTTTAGTGAGGTATTTTCACTGTAATCCCAGTTTTGTGTGAGAGGCACCCACTTTTTTGGGTAAAAACCCATTTTTTTTCCATCCAGTGGCTCTGTTTCTAGAAAATGTCTATTTTATTTTAAATTGTAGAGCTTAGTTATAAGGTGAGTTCTAAACATTGGCATCAACTCCAGAGCCCTAGAATAAATAGAAATATGGGAACCCATTTTCACATAAAATGGTAGGTAACCCAGTCTGAGGGTTTTGTGTTCATGTGTGTGTGTGTGTGTGTGTGTGTGTGTGTGTGTGTGTGTGTGTGTGTGTGTGTGTGTGTGTGTGTGTGCGGTGCGTGTTAGCTGTTAGCTTTTTGATTGTATCAGCGCTTAGAGCTACTTTTAGAATAAGCGCTTAACAACTCTCCTTTATTATTATTATTATTATTATTATTATTATTATTATTATTATTATTATTATTAAATATACACAGGCATTGAATAGATAATTCATACCAAATCGGCAAATATGAACGGGCGTCAAATAGAAACTTCATGTCTTCATAAGGACTTAGTTGCCTGCTCGGCGTTAACCCAAATAACTAACTCATGTCCTCATAACGAACTCTCGCAGGCATTGACTAGAATATAGCGACCTGTGTAGTGGATGTTGTAGCAGCGGTCACAGGTGCCGTCCACAAACCACTCGTTGTCGCGTGCCGGAAGCGAAGGACTCGTGACAGACTCACTCCTATACCACTAACAATGTACACTGTGGTCATGTTTTTTTTTGTTTTGTTTTTTTTTCACCATTGTTATAATGTGGCTAAATCCGTACGCGCGCATGTGATCCCAACAAAAGAAAATTTGTCGGCTAGACTGACACAATAAAGTATTTTGAATTTGAATTGAATTGAATTGAACCAGCGCCCGGAACTTCTACAGTGTGTTATTCTTTTCTTTTCTTTTTTAATTTCTGTTTTGGGATTAAGCATACAATATATATATATATATATATATATATATATATATATATATATATATATATATATATATATATATATATATATATATATATATATATATATATATATATATATATATATACAATAAGCATACATTTTACACACAAGAACGGACAATATGTATATAAAGAATATAGCACATATATCAACCCCCCTCCCCGCCCCACCTAAGTTCCTATTTACCCCCCCCCCCCCCCCACACACACACACACACACACACACACCCTTAGTACACACACAGCTCGAACACACAACAAATGACAAGCAAAGTTTAGGTTTGGACAGTCTATCTATCTATCTATCTATCTATCGATCTATCGATCTATCGATCTATCTATCTATCTCCCGTAGTCTTGCCGACCGTTGGGGCAACCAGCTCCCTACATTCCTCTCTGTTCTCTGCCATTCTTAGCGTATCACCCAGCCTCAGTCCTGTCCACTCTGAGTTATTGTCCTCCCATGTTTTCCTCTGTCTTCCTCTCCTTCGTCCTCCTTGCACAGTGCCTTGCAGGATTGTTTTGGACAGTCACAGTGTGTTATTCTAGCTGACTAATAACATGATCCACTGCTCTGTATATATCCACTGCTCCACCGCTCTGTATATATCTACTGTTCCACTACTCTGTATATATCCACTGTTCCACTACTCTGTTTATATTCACTGTTCCACCGCTCTGTATATATCCACTGCTCCACCGCTCTGTATATATCTACTGTTCCACTACTCTGTATATATCCACTGTTCCACTACTCTGTTTATATCCACTGTTCCGCCGCTCTGTATATATCCACTGCTCCACTACTCTGTATATATCCACTGCTAAACTGCTCTGTATATATCCACTGCTAAACTGCTCTGTATATATCCACTGCTAAACTGCTCTGTACATATCCACTGCTCCACTGCTCTGTATATATCCACTGTTCCACTACTCTGTTTATATCCACTGTTCCACCGCTCTGTATATATCCACTGCTCCACTACTCTGTATATATCCACTGCTAAACTGCTCTGTATATATCCACTGCTAAACTGCTCTGTATATATCCACTGCTAAACTGCTCTGTACATATCCACTGCTCCACTGCTCTGTATATATCCACTGTTCCACTACTCTGTTTATATCCACTGTTCCACCGCTCTGTATATATCCACTGCTCCACTGCTCTGTTTATATCCACTGCTCCACCGCTCTGTATATATCCACTGCTCCACTACTCTGTATATATCCACTGCTAAACTGCTCTGTATATATCCACTGCTAAACTGCTCTGTATATATCCACTGCTAAACTGCTCTGTATATATCCACTGCTAAACTGCTCTGTACATATCCACTGTTCCACTACTCTGTATATATCCACTGCTAAACTGCTCTGTATATATCCACTGCTAAACTGCTCTGTATATATCCACTGCTAAACTGCTCTGTACATATCCACTGTTCCACTACTCTGTATATATCCACTGCTAAACTGCTCTGTATATATCCACTGCTAAACTGCTCTGTATATATCCACTGCTAAACTGCTCTGTATATATCCACTGCTAAACTGCTCTGTATATATCCACTGCTCCACTGCTCTGTATATATCCACTGCTCCACTGCTCTGTATATATCCACTGCTCCACTGCGAGGATGTTTTCAGATATTTTGATAACTAATAATATTTTGACATAATTCTCACAACTAAGACTTAAATTCAAGTGGAACTGATGGAACCACTTCCCCTCTACCGCCACACTTTTGTTTAGTCGTTCTATTCACGCCAAAAATGCTCGAAAAAGTCGTTTTGGGGAGTAGGTGTCAGAAACACTGGAATACGGCGATTCCGAGGGTTGAGCGAGTGTTCCGTAAGCCATTAAAGTGTGGGAGCAAGAAACAATGCACGGCGTCAGACCATGGACGTTTGCATGTCGTGGTTTGGACATTCTCCTGGTGAGTATCAGTCTGAACTTGCGGACAGGTGCGTATTCATTTGGGATTTTGATTCTAGGCATCCCAGTGTTTGTTTTTGTATTTTGAATCTGTTCACCTCAGCTAATACCGAGTCTGTGCGGTACTTGGTATGGCAGTGGAATTTAACACTCGAACGACATTCAAATCGGTCATGCCATCATAACAACGTCACAACCGCAATATACCTGAAAGCGCAGACTGGCACAGGCCAATTGCCAACATACAACTGTGAAGAATTCTGTGGGTCTGCTGCCCACTGTGATGTCTGCTAGCTACGGGTCAATGACCAACATACAACTGTGATGCCTACTACCCACTGGTCCATGACCAACAGACAACTGTGATGTCTACTACCCACTGGTCCATGTCCAACAGACAACTGTGATGTCTACTACCCACTGGTCCATGACCAACATACAACTGTGATGTCTACTACCCACTGGTCCATAACCAACAGACAACTGCGATGTCTACTACCCACTGGTCCATGACCAACATACTGCTGTGATGACTGTCTACTACCCATTGGTCCATGACCAACAGACAACTGTGATGTCTACTACCCCACTGGTCCATGACCAACAGACAACTGTGAAGAGTTGTGTTAGTGAACTAGCCACTGTGACGTCTATTGGCCACAGGTCACTCACCAACAGACAACTGTACTTGTCTCTACTAGTCTGATCTTGTCTCTACTAGTCTGTACTTGTCTCTGCAATCAAAAATCAACGTGCGCTGATATACAGAAACTTACAGTGGAGCAGGAAGCCATCACCAAACAGGTTTCAAAACGTGCTGCTGCCAGAGACACACAGAGCGCCGTGATCGGTAACCTGAAAAAACAAGTAGGAGCAGTTGGCCAGGCAACACCTTCCCAAGAAACAGTGAAACCAGCCCTAGCCTCCACGTCGCCCCTCCCCCCTCCCCCGGCCACCAATCACTCAGTGAACACCCCAGACCCTGATTCTCGTCAGTCTGTTAGCCCACTGCACACTCAACAGCATGATAATTATGTGCCTCGCCACTCATTGTTCAGCATCGAAACCCACAACCGCTTCGCTCCTCTTGACACACAGCTGACAGCAGGGCCGCGCGTGACCGAGACCACAAATCTGACAGCTCTACTCCCGGTTCGACCAACGCCGTGAACACCAACACCGCCAAGCTGCTGACACCTTATGAAAAGCTGTGACAAGCAAAGGTGAACCCGCAGTCGCACGCTCTACTCCTCGGCGACTCAGTCATCAGGTTCATCGATGACCGAAAAATATCAGCTCCGGATTTTACAGTTCAGAACATGGCGGTGTCAGGTCTGTCTGTCAGCGACCTCATCAAGTGGCTTGACACCCGCCAGCCTGTCCGACATGTACACCACGTCACCTTTCATGTCGGAATCAACAGCTGCCGCAACTTGAATGTTCCGGTCTCATGCAACACGTGGCTGCAGCTCATCGATCTGCTGGCCACCAAGTTCCCGCAGGCCACTCTACAGGCATCCACCATCATGCCGCCCTTTGGTCAACGCCACCCCTTGTTTGCAGCCGCCGCTAAATCCAATGACAACCTCCACGCGGCCTGCAGGAAGGCTGATATCGCCATCGTGGACCACACCACCACCTTTCTGACCAAGAACCATGCCTCCCGCCAGGCCCTCTACCGGGACGGTGACAGAATGCACCTTAGCGCTGAGGGCACCAAACGTCTGGCCCTCAATATACGCTACGGTGAATACCGGTCCTACGTAGCTCCACGAGATCATGCCAACTTCAACTCTGCGCCCGGTTACCTGGCACGCAAACCCCATGGCTCTGACATGACTGGAGGGCGCCCGGCCCGCCTGGCATGTCAAGGCCACGGGGTGCGACCCGCTCAGGTTAACAACTCAGAGTTGACTCGGCCTCTTCAGCCAGTGCCGCCGAAACTCGGCCAGCAGCCTGTCGACCCTTCGTCCCCGAACCCACGAGGCCAGGCGGAACAGCAGTCACCGATGTTCCAGACAACTGACTTTCCGCCTCTTGTGACTTTATCTGCCGGAACGGCCCAGACCTCATCTGCTAATGCCTGGGCCCCCGCTGCTAGTTGTGACAACCAACTTCCCATTGAATTAGTGATGCAGATTGCGCAACTTCTTTTCACTGCTAGACAGTGTACACTGCGTGAAAAAAACAAATTATTAATTCTCATTATATGAAAGAAGATTGTTGTCTGATGGGCGCAACATTCCGACCCGTTGCCTGGATGGTTCTTGCGTGTGCGTATTTTGATTGTTTTCCACAACCTTCTTTGGCACTGACCGGGGAGGGTTGTGGGAGACGCTCGGGTTGCGCCGATGTCTTGGCTCCGGGTCGGACTGTTGTTCCTGTCATATATCAGCCCGAATGAGATTATTCATACAGGACTGATGTCATCCAAATGCTCAAATTCATGATTATCAATTGATTAATACTACAGAACTCTATTGCTGTCGTAACTGTGAAATGTGTGTAGTTTTGTTTGCGACGTAGAACCGCTATCAAGTCTATATCCTAAAATATTGATGCTATACTCAAAGTGATTTTAAACTCAGGTTGTACCTGAGAAATCGGTGACTTACTGCACGATATAGATTTATGTACGTTTTTCTGACATAGCTAACATGTCTAATGTGTGACGTCACGACGGAGTCTCAACTACGTTTAGTTCGTATTTGTTGTGTGATAGACCGCAACGGATCAGTGACACCCAGTGTGTGCGCCTCTTTGTGCGACGATTAGTCGCGATACAGTCATACAGCATAATCCTGTTACTAAAAGGTTCAGGATTAGCACTTGACCCCTGATGACTGATCAGTGTGTGATGACTGGCTTAGTGGTCAGTGTGGATAGACACACCCGCGTGCAATTCTCATCGAAATGCGCGTATAATTATGACAATTGCGGCGCTCTGTGACTTTATAAACTGTGTTAGCCTGTGTATTGAACAGGAGTGCACAACTTAGTCGCTATTAAAGTGATTCTTATCACTGACTGTGTCGGTAGCAAATAGAATAAGATTACTCTGGTACGCTTCATCGCGTTGTTTTTTTTAGCAACGGTACATTGCACACGCAGACAACCTATATATCTCCAGACTTTTTGCATTTACATCTACGATCCGCTTTTTTTCTTCCTTTTTTATCTTTTGCGCATGTTTCAGTGCTGTGTTTTGACCACTGATCTGCATGCCACATAGTGACACTTTGTTATTGTTGTTTAAACTGTCATTTAGTTTGGTAATATATTTGAAACTAGTATTTGGTTGCGAAGTTACCTGACATGTTTACTAGTGTCAGCGATCATTTGCTTAGAATAGGCCACCTCAATGTATATCACCTTTGCAGTAAAGTATCAGACGTTACAGTACTACTCAACCAACCCTCCCCATATCATACATTTGGCTTTACAGAAAGTAGGCTGACTGAGAATATAAGTGACCAGGCTATCATCATACAAAATTTCTCCATTCATAGGCGAGATGCTTCAGCGCCTGGTCATACTGGCATTTGTGCTTATGTTCACAATACTATTGCTAACAACGTAACACGACGATGTGACCTGAAAATCCACCCATGTGGAAAGCCTGTGGCTTGAGATGAAAGCAACCGCCAAGTCAACCCCGACCTTCGTATGTTTTATTTACAGAAACCCCGCAGCTACAGTGTCCTGGCAAGATGATTTTGTTGTAATAGTTGACAAAGTACAAAACTCCAAGGGTGATATACATATACTCGGTGATTTTAATGTTGATTTATTGAAACCTGGCAACACGTCATGGAAATCCATGATAACGTTCTTAGGCCTTACACAAGAAGTTCAGTCACCCACAAGGGTCACTGCTACTTCATCCACATTAATTGACCATGTTTATACAACTGACCAACGACAGTGCCCTTAGAAATGTCTATGTACCCAGCATCTCTGTCAGTGATCATTTTCCTATTTGTTTTTCATTATCTGCGAAGTTGCCAAAGAAACGTCATAAGGAGCATATAACCATTCTCTACAGATCAGTCAAAAAATTTAACCAAGATGATTTTTTGCACGACCTTTCCCAAACACCATTTTTCGATGTGTATAACTATAACGATCCCAATGTAGCGCTGTCCCAATGGTATAAGTTTTTCATCGGTATTCTTGACAGACATGCCCCGAGGCGCACTAAGCATGTTAAACACCCCACTGTGCCTGAGTGGCTGACGGATGATATTAAAACTGCGATGGAACTAAGAGATCTATTGAAACAACAACAAAAATTTGACGAGTACAAAAAACAGCGAAACATAGTTAAATCATTAGTTCGTAAAGCACAGAGGCAGTATGCTGAAAAGATTATTGCGGGCAGCAAAGACATACGCAGCGTGTGGCAGGTGATTAACACATTTACTAAAGGACAATCTAGCAAATCAACGATTGTCCCCGCGCACCTTACAGCTGATGTATTTAATGAACACTTTCTTAACATTGCTACAACCCTGTCACAGACGAACACCAGTAAGCCAGGTGAATACGCATGTTCAGAACAATTGAAACAGCACAGCCAGATAAAGGCTGGCAATACTTTCTCAGTTCCCCTAATGACCGTCCTTGATGTCGGAAAATCTATAACCAATATGAAAAGTAAAACATCTTGTGGTGTTGACGCTATTAGCAGTAAAATCCTGAAAATTATAACCTTTCGATTCAAAAGAGCATGTTTCCCGATGAATTGAAATAGCAAAAGTTACTCCTCTACCAAAAAGCAAAAATCTGAGCGACCCAAGTGAGTACAGACCTATTTCAATCTTATCAGCAGTGTCTAAACCACTTGAAAAGCATATACATAATCATTTACATTAATTCCTGCCTTATTAGTACAGCACAATCAGCTTTTCGGCCTAAACATTCGTGTCAGACAGCCTTAACTCTCATAACCCACAAATGGCTTACTGCCATAAATGAGTCCAAACTTTCAGGTGTAGTATTTCTGGATCTTAAAAAAGCCTTCGATCTCATTAACCACTCAATCTTACTAAAGAAGTTACCTTATATCACATTGATTCAAATGCAGTCGCTTTTCTCTCGTCCTATCTCTTAGACAGAACGCAGAAAGTGTTCTTGAATGGTAAATACTCAGCAGAAGGACTGGTGACCCATGATGTTCCTCAGGGATCCACCCTAGGACCGTTGTTATTCAACATCTTTAGAAAAGACCTTTCACTGTCAATATCACGACCTGACACAAACTGTGAACTATTTGCTGATGATACATCATTACATGTATCTGATAAAAATGTTTCAACCGTGAGCGCTGTCCTCCAACATAGTTTAGATGAAGTGTCAACTTGGTGTGAAGAAAATCATATGATTATTAGTATTCCTAAAACGAAAAGTATGTTGGTGACGACACGCCAAAAGCATCAACGTGGTTTGCAACCTCTTGAACTGTCCCTTCACTCTCAGCCCATAGAGCAAGTCTCAAAACATCGTTTGTTAGGAGTGACAGTCGACGAACAGCTCAGCTGGGAGCCTCACATAGAAACTGCCTGTAAAACTATTTTGAAGAATCTCTTTTTATTATCCAAATTAAGTCGGATAGTTGACATTGATGCTCGAAAACTATTCTTTAACGCACACATCAAGACACATTGTAATTATGCTTCCAATATCTGGGACGGCTGTGGAAACATTCATTTGAAAAAAAATAATTCCCTTTACCGGCGAGGTACTAAGCTTATTCTTCCTGGTTCGTCCCCTACTGATGAAAGACTGAAAGCCCTTAATATCCTACCACTTAGTAAACAATTGGAACTTAATAGATGCTTACATGGGCAAAACATTCTAAACGATGCCCCCCCCCCCCCTCCTCCCTATCTCCGTGAGCTGTTTTCCCACACGAATAGAGAGAACACAAGAAACAGCTTACTCCATCTCCCAAAACCGAGAATCGATATCTTTAAATCTAGCATATCATTTTCCGATGCTAAGTCATAGAATAATTTGCCCTCTCATTCAAAGTCTATTTCAAAGTTATCTATTTTCAGAGCTCGCGTCCATAAATATCTGCTGTCGATGTGAATGTTCTATCTTTCTGCTTAGTATGTTGCTCCAGCACATCAGATTGCTGCAGATTATATAATAGTTCGACTGCCTGCATTAACATGTCAGGTTCATACCAGTATATATATATATTGTTTTAATTCTTTTTGTATTTTTTTTTTCTGATGGTGGGGAGGGGGGAAGGGGATGGGTTCTTTTTACTTATATATGTTTTATCTTTTGCTGTATCGTCTGATGTATTTTTATATGTGTTGTGTAGCAGGACAGTTTGGATGATAGGCATTGCTATGCCTAAAACTTTTTATCCTGAATAAAAACGTTTCAACATCATCATCATCTACTAGTCTGGACTTGTCTCTACCAGTCTGTACTTGTCTCTACTAGTCTGTACTTGTCTCTACCAGTCTGTACTTGTCTCTACTAGTCTGTACTTGTCTCTACTAGTCTGTACTTGCTCTACCAGTCTGTACTTGTCTGTACTACTCTGTACTTGTCTCTACCAGTCTGTACTTGTCTCTACCGGTCTGTACTTGTCTCTACTAGTCTCTACTTGTCTCTACCAGTCTGTACTTGTCTCTACCTGCCTGTACTTGTCCTACTAGTCTGTACTTGTCTCTACTAGTCTGTACTTGTCTCTACCAGTCAGTACTTGTCTCTACTAGTCTGTACTTGTCTCTACCAGTCTGTACTTGTCTCTACCAGTCTGTACTTGTCTCTGCCAGTCTGTACTTGTTTCTACCTGCTTGTACTTGTCCCTACTAGTCTGTACTTGTCTCTGCCAGTCTGTACTTGTTTCTACCTGCTTGTACTTGTCCCTACTAGACTCTGTACTTGTCTCTACCAGTCTGTACTTGTCTCTACTAGTCTGTACTTGTCTCTACTAGTCTGTACTTGTCTCTGCCAGTTTGTACTTGTTTCTACCTGCTTGTACGTGTCCTTACCGATGTGCATTTGTCTCTGCCAGTCTGTACTTGTCTCTACTAGTGTGTACTTGTCTCTGCTAGTCTGTACTTGTTTCTACCTGCTTGTACTTGTCCCTACTAGTCTGTACTTGTCTCTGCCAGTCTGTACTTGTTTCTACCTGCTTGTACTTGTCCCTACTAGACTCTGTACTTGTCTCTACCAGTCTGTACTTGTCTCTACTAGTCTGTACTTGTCTCTACTAGTCTGTACTTGTCTCTGTCAGTTTGTACTTGTTTCTACCTGCTTGTACGTGTCCTTACCGATGTGCATTTGTCTCTGCCAGTCTGTACTTGTCTCTACTAGTGTGTACTTGTCTCTGCCAGTCTGTACTTGTTTCTACCTGCTTGTACTTGTCTCTACCAATCTGTACTTGTCTCTGCCAGTCTGTACTTGTCTCTGCCAGTCTGTACTTGTTTCTACCTGCTTGTACTTGTCTCTACCAGTCTGTACTTGTCTCTGCCAGTCTGTACTTGTTTCTACCTGCCTGTACTTGTCTTTACTAGTCTGTACTTGTCTTAACTAGTCTGTACTTGTCTCTGCCAGTTTGTAATTGTTTCTACCTGCTTGTACTTGTCCCTACCGATGTGCATTTGTCTCTGCCAGTCTGTACTTGTCTCTACTAGTCTGTACTTGTCTCTGCCAGTCTGTACTTGTGTCTACCTGCTTGTACTTGTCTCTACCAGTCTGTACTTGTCTCTGCCAGTCTGTACTTGTCTCTGCCAGTCTGTACTTGTTTCTACCTATTTGTACTTGCCTCTACCAGTCTGTACTTGTCTCTGCCAGTCTGTACTTGTTTCTACCTGCTTGTACTTGTCTCTACCAGTCTGTACTTGTCTCTGCCAGTCTGTACTTGTTTCTACCTGCTTGTACTTGTCTCTACCAGTCTGTACTTGTCTCTGCCAGTCTGTACTTGTCTCTGCCAGTCTGTACGTGTTTCTACCTGCTTGTACTTGTCTCTACCAGTCTGTACTTGTCTCTGCCAGTCTGTACTTGTTTCTACCTGCTTGTACTTGTCTCTACCAGTCTGTACTTGTCTCTGCCACTCTGTACTTGTCTCTGCCAGTCTGTACTTGTTTCTACCTGCTTGTACTTGTCTCTACCAGTCTGTACTTGTCTCTGCCAGTCTGTACTGTCTCTGCCAGTCTGTACTTGTTTATACCTGCCTGTACTTGTCCCTACCGATGTGTACTTGTCTCTACCAGCCTGTACGTGTGGGCTGGTGTGTTTTTATGTATGGTTTTAATTCTAGGCATCCCAGTGTTTGTTCTTGCTGTCATGTAGGATCTGTTTATCCCAGCAACATCTTCCTGCGCCACTTGTCAAGTAACACCACAACTTGAGTGACGTTGGTGTATTTTCTGTAATTATTAATGTTATTGATACTATTATTTATAGCATAATTATGGTTGTCATGTTTATTGATTAGGCGTGTATACGAAATAAGATAGGGAAATTGATGCGATAAACGTGCCGCCATTTTTACAAAGGTCGTTTTCTGTTTCAGCGGACACCACTAACGTGAAGCGGGGTAAGCAACACTAGTGTTTGGATCAAACGATACTTTTTGTCATTGACATCGCTGCAGCATGGGGGGTGGGGTGGGGGGTGGGGGGGTACTGGGGGGGGGGAGGTACTGGGGTGGTGGTGGGGGGAGGGCGAGACAAAGAGGTATTTTATTCTCATTGTCATCACTGCAGCGTGCTTATGGTGCTGAGGGGGGAGGGGGCGAGACAAAGAGATATTTCATTCTCATTGCCATCACTGCAGCATGCTTATGGTGGTGGTGGTTAAGGAGGGGGGGGGGAGAAAGACTGCAGCGTGTTGATCAAGGATGAGTTCAAATGAAAGTTAAAGGCAATACATTCGATACTGAACAAAATTAGCATCGGAATACTCTGTTAAACTATAAAAGCCAGCGATTTAAATTTGACAAAAAAAAACATTGTTATCGTATTTAGACCGTTTTAATTGTTGAAACTAAACTTTGTTGAAACTAAAGCATGTTTAAAGAGCGGTTTAGAGAAAATGTTGTTGTCAGATGTAGTCATTCAATTAACAAAAACAGGCTGCGTCCTTGACCATCACGTTAAACAGGCTGCTCTTAAATATCACATTCCGTTTGGTTAAAGACAGTTTACCACCTACAATTGGAATTAATCAAGTATATTGATTCTAGAAGCCTCTAAAACATTACAGTTGGTTCTGGACATTAAAAGAAACCGACACTAGTTGCCATGGAAACTACATTTGAAAATGCTGAGATGTGTTTTTGTTTTTGCTTTCACTTGTAACACATAGATATCTGAGTTAACTTTCATACATTTCACTGTTAAGACCATCCCTTGTGAACAGTAAGCAGCCATGTCAGATTAAATAGCTCTGTTACAAGAAGTGTAACGAAATTAGCAACGCATCAGTTGGCAACGGCCAGGACCGAACTGTATGGATTGTCATGTGCAAACCTCATCCAGCCTAGAGAACAGTTTGGATCTTTAATGATCACAATTTCTAATATAATGTAACCATTTAATGTGGTAATACTTATACAGATCTTTCTCGAGTTTTAACATGTTCAGCATTGTTTCTGCCGAGTACTGCAAATATACTGCTATCAATGACGGGTCTGAGTTTGATAAGCACTACTCAAGCACAACTCAAGCAACTTTAACGTGTATTCCATAAACAAACAGCAGTAACGTATTCTTTGTCAACAGTGAGTGAATTGTCCACCAGTAATTTGTATTCCATAAACAAACAGCAGTAACGTATTCTTTGTCAACAGTGAGTGAATTGTCCACCAGTAATTTGTATTCCATAAACAAACAGCAATAACGTATTCTTTGTCAACAGTGAGTGAATTGTCCACCAGTAATTTGTATTCCATAAACAAACAGCAATAACGTATTCTTTGTCAACAGTGAGTGAATTGTCCACCAGTAATTTGTATTCCATAAACAAACAGCAATAACGTATTCTTTGTCAACAGTGAGTGAATTGTCCACCAGTAATTTTGATTTGGTTTTCTATTTAAATTATGCACGACCTGAAATCCATGGCAAAGATTTCAAAATGTTATTTCTATCACCCAAAAAATAATAAATCGGTATACATAGGATATGGTAACGGTCATTTTCAATATTGGTTGCCATGGTAACATTAAGCAAAATCTTGGATGCCCCAGGTGCGGAATTTTCTTCTATCACTATTTTCTACCACCGTGCCGAACTCAGAGCAATCGGCCTATGATGCATGGTTCTGCCATTACCGAATAGAGAAAGAGAGAGAGGGTGAGAGCACTGCGTCAGTCCGTAATGTACAACATTGACGCCAGTCCGTAATGTACAACATTGACGCCAGTCCGTAATGTACAACATTGACGCCAGTCCATGTATGTTACGTGGTAGTTGTAGTCGTGGTGTGATGCAGTCAAATCAGACACACGCACGTAGGGTTCTTGTATAAAACCACACTCAGTTGCAACTTGTCACACGTAGCACAAGGTTGTAGACCACATGGGAATAACAGTTCCAACAGTACTTTATTTTCACGATGCAATCTCAGCACAATGCATCTACAAATTCATCCACACGTTGGTACACTATCTCATACAATGCATCCGCAGTTTTGATACACTGTGTCTCCCATACAATGCATACACGTATTTCCTAACACGCTCTTTTATACCATTACAGATTTCCAGAACAATCCGGCAAATTACACACAACTCAAACAATCAGAAAAGAAAACGTAACCAAAACTCATTAATATTCATTAAAAGAACACTCTAGATCTATTTACAATCTCCAACTAACATCTAGGAGCATTCCGTAAATGTTGCGAAATGTAGCCAACATGTGTACTACAAAGCTTTGACGTCATATTTGAGGTCACTAGAACCAACGCGCCTTTTCCGGAACCTTCCAAATTAATCTATGTCAGATATGGCAACAGTGTACAACGTTCGTGCTACACATTTCCAAATTAATCTATGTCAGATTTCGCAACAGTGTACAACGTTCGTGCTACACATCTTCCAAATTAATCTATGTCAGATTTCGCAAAAGTGTACAACGTTCGTGCTACACATCTTCCAAATTAATCTATGTCAGATTTCGCAACAGTGTACAACGTTCGTGCTACACATCTTCCAAATTAATCTATGTCAGATTTCGCAACAGTGTACAATGTTCGTGCTACACATCTTCCAAATTAATCTATGTCAGATTTCGCAACAGTGTACAACGTTCGTGCTACACAACAAAAATCGATCCCAATTCTCCCTGCAAAAGAAAACGAATCACAGTAAAAAGTTAGGTGATTCTGATCCAACATAACTCAACTCAACACCAGATCTTTCCTATGATCAACACAAACATGCCCTAAAAACAATATCACAACCACAAACGTGACAATGTATAACATTAACGTGTCTGGTGCTTTTATGTCACGTTCCTTAGGAATGCGTTCCCTTCACCGAATATATATCACTGAAGAAAGTCTGGGTTTTTATATTTCAAAGAAAGTAGCCATAACTTCTGAAACATAAAGGCTTTCCCGCTGAAATTCAACACAACTATATTTATCGTAGTGCACAAGTGAATTCCTGAATTTTGTTGATGTAGACAGCATATTTGGGATTTCTGATATTTTCCACAAAACGAATTAATTATCACTCGAAAGGTTGAAGTCATCCAATTTCTATTTCGAAGGAAGCTAAATATTATATATTTCAAGTGACTATAACAAAAATTGTTTTCATCCCTACGTCACACGACCAATCCCTTTAGCGCAAACTGTACCACATGACCGATCAAGCTACAAAACCCCTTGTAGCGACAAATGGCGGACTTTTTGTGGCCCTCTTTCCGTCTTAGGTGCCAGTTTTGTTCTATAAAGACCACCAAAAACGTTCCAAGTACTGAAGTTGTTTGTAGCACACATCTGCAGCAATAGTGTATAACAGACCACTAAAATAAGCATTTTTGCGGAATCGAAAGCACATGAGCATCTGCGTACTATTTTATTGAAAAATTTTACTTTTTTTCAGGTAAACAGTCACGTACATCTTCCATTCACAATTTGTAGACATATATAACAAAGCTGCTGGTCAGACGACAATGTCATGAAAGATCTTAAATTACGTCATAAGTCTATTATGTGTAAATGTATATTCTTTTGACGTCAGTCATGTCTGGCTTGATCCAGGTCGGAAAATTTCAGCTTGATTTCTTTTACGAAAATACTGAGGAATGAAAACAAATACTTTATTGGTAGCAGGTGTTTGCTGCACGGACCCTTGTAGGCCTTCGGGAGGTCAAAGGAACAATTGTACCCCTCAGACCTTCGGAACACACTGGTTCCTTTGACCTCCCTCAGGCCTACAAGGGTTTGTGAAGCGAACCCTTGCTACCAATAACTTATATTATCCACTCAAATGCGAGTCAAACGACTTTCTCCAAAGTTGCCATTTCTCGTCCTTGAACAGTCCAATCTTAATATCCTCAGGGGCTGTTTCCTAACTTTCTAAAGATTAACATCCTAAAATTGAAAACGTGTACGCCAACCATTTGAGATATTCGTGTTAACACACACACATACACACACACACACACACACACACACACACACACACACACACACACACACACACACACACACACACACACACACACATCTGCCACGTGTCCAGGACCAAGGAGAGCCACTAGTTATGCGGAGTTTCGGTTGTGGTTAACAGCCTGGAGAGGGATAGGCTCCGCCAGGTTCTTTTGCCCAAGACACACCACATGCAATGACAACTTTACCTCAATTCATGCCGGATCGGTCGTCGCCCGAAACAAGGACCGCGACTTCTGTCTTGCACCAGGCCAGGGATGTTAAGTGTGTTACTGGTGCACCATCAAAACTCCGTGCCAGAAACAACATCAGCATTGGCACTTGGAAAGTCAGAACATTAAGAACGCCTGGAAAGGTAGAGGAACTGACACACGAAATGAGCAGATACCTTTGGACCATCCTAGGACTTTGCGAAGTACGATGGAAGAACCTTGGGGAAACATCAACCCAGCAAAACCACAAACTGCACTACAGTGGCAGAGAGGACAAACACGTGTCGAATTTCTCGTCCACAAAGACAGTGTGAAAACTGTCATGAGTTGTCGGCCAGTCTCCAGCAGGCTTATCACCATACGCTTGAGGGCAACCCCATTCAATATCACCATTGTACAAGTTTACACCCCAACAACAAACTATGATGATGAGGAAATAGAAAACTTCTGTGACCAACTGCAAGAATTCCTGGACCAGACCCTCAAGAAAGACATTCTTGTGGTGCAGGGAATGCCAAAATAGGAGAGGATGCTGTTAAGAACTGGAAAGGCACATGTGGACGCTACTGCAATGCAGAGACCAACGACAGAGGCTTAAGGCTTCTGGAATTTGCCAGCACAAATGATCTGAAGCTGGTGAACACGTTTGGCCCACACAAAGCATCCAGAAGGTGGACATGGCACAGCCCAAACGGAGAGCACCATAACCAAATTGACTACATCATGGTGAAGAGACGCTTCCAAACCAGTGTTAAGAGAAGAAGTTTTCCAGGAGCAGACATTGGAAGTGACCATGACTTAGTAATGATGACCTTCCGACTCCGCCTGAAGAAAGTCAACAAGCAGGGCCCCACCAGAATCAACTTCGACCTCGAGAAGCTAAAGACCCAGAGGTAGCGGAAGCCTTCCAGGCAAAGATAGGAGGAAACTTCGCACCACTGTTACTTCTAGGTGCAGAAGACACGGATGTGGACACACTGATCAACACATTTTACACTGCTGTAACACAAACAGCCAGTGAGATCCTTGCCAAACACCGACAAGCAAAGTCGTACTAGCATCACGAACGAGGAAGTGAGAAGCAGAATCAGGCAAGCCATCGGGCCCTATGAAGACCTATTAGCCATTGTGAAAAAACGCAAACTGAAGTGTTATGGGCATGTCACGCGATCAGCTGGGTTTGCCAAAAAAAATCCTGCTAGGCACTGTGCAAGGAGGGCGATGGAGAGGAAGACAGAGAAAAAGATGGGAGGACAATATCTCGGAGTGGACAGGACTGAAGCTGAGCGATTACACTAAGAATGTCAGTGAACAGAGTGGAATGGAGGGAGCTGGTTGCCAAGTCATCAGTGGTGCCCCAACGGTCGGCAAGACTACGGGATAGGTAGATAGATTGTTATAGCTTAAGGAATGTCCGCCTACGGCGTCATAGTACATTAAAAGTATTAAATAAACAGAAGACGGTCACCATCTAACTGCAAGTATGCATAAGATACATCATGAGTCACGTGACGTGTGGTCTCGTGGAGGCGCCATGACGCATTCCTAAGATGCTTTTTTGCGTCATGTGGGCGTGTCAACCCCGGTTCCAAATGCACGTGTAAACGCACCAACCCGGGTTCAACCCGGGGTGAACTCTACTCGGGTTCAATCCAGGTGGCAAGGGTTAACGGCCTGTTACTCACCTCTTTCACTGACAATTTGCAGACTAATATATTGCAGAAAATCAATGACTCTGGCCTCACGAAAGCGATAAAAACATCTAAAAGTGAAACACAAACCTTTACGATTCATCGTCTCTACTGTAAACATCCAATGATTAAATTAGTTGCTCCACAAAGCAGTGAAACAATACAGAATCATTGGGGAGAGGCGCAGCCGACGAACAGGCTAAACTGTCGTCTGCTTTGTTTGATTGTTGGTGACTTGATTCATGTTGTGAAAGGTTCTATTAACCATAGAAGTGGAGAGTTTGTATATACAGACCTCGCGACTCCCATTCTCAAACTGTGGCATTCATAGTCGCCTCCAGCCTCGCTCTCAGCGACTATGTTTCAAACAGTTTGAAAATGTGAGTCTTTCGGTCCGTTTATCAATGATAGTATACGAACAATTCACTTCTATGCTATAATATACTAATATATAGTATCCGAGTGGTGTCTGGAGTATTCAAGGAGGGGGTTTCACCTATAATGGGGGGACAAGTCTTCTCTCGCAGTTTAGAAAGTAGTCCACCAGTATAGGTCCCACTTTGACACTCAACTCTCACTTGTGGCTCCACGTAGCTGCAGCATGCGCAGCGGCAACAACACGGGCAACAGCTTTGACTGGCTGGCTAAACCAAGTGAGGGGAAACCGGGGGTCTCAAACCCTTGGTTAGGCAGGACTTGCTCGTCCTAGCATGCAGTCTGTCACCGGCCGACTGGGCGGAGGAAACTCAATCAAGGGTTCAACGGCCTGCGGCGATGGGGAACGGGCGAACCGACAGGTAGAGGTCACTGGGAGTCGTAGCTCCGAACCAGCACGTAGGCGGTCTGTGGACCAGTGGTCGCTCTTCCCTGTACCAGGGGCAGCAGGGAAGTTCGGTAGCATCCCAGGCGACTGAGCAGCCCTCTTCAGGACAGCACTGCTCACCCTAGTAAGGGAGGGAACTAGAAAAGGTGTTCCAAACATTGCCTGCCCTACACAAACCGGTCAAATTACCGCGGCTGGCGGTTTAACCCTTTTATGCGGTCGAAAAGAAAAACAAAGAAAGAAACTTATTCTCGGCACGTGGAACGTACGAACCCTGTTGGACAGAGATCAGACGCAGAGACCGCACAGAAGAACAGCCCTCATAGCCATGGAGCTGGCGAGATATAAGATCGACATTGCAGCTCTTAGTGAAACCAGATTTGCTGACGAAGGCTCGATCTGTCAACCTGAGGGTGGGTATACCTTCTTCTAGAAGGGCAAAGCTGAGAACGAAGACAAGATACACGGAGTTGGCTTCGCCATCCGCACCACGCTCCTCCGACAGCTGCCTTCTCTTCCCACTGGCATCAGCGAACGAGTGAGGAAGCTCCGTTTCCCCATCTCCCAAACCCGATATGTCACTATCATCAGCGCCTATCCTCCGACACTCACCAACGCCGATGACGACAAGGAGGAGTTCTATGAGAGCCTCGACTCCCTCCTGAAGTCCACCCCTGCAAGTGACAAACTCATCGTGCTTGGTGACTTCAATGCTCGAGCTGGCGCGAATGTGAATGCTGGGAAGGAGTGATGGGCCCACACGGGCTGGGCAAGATGAACAGCAATGGCCTGCTGCTGTTGACATTGTGCGCTGAAAATGGACTCGCCATCACAGCCTCTTCAGGCTGTCTAGTAAGTACAAGACAACATGGATGCATCCCAGGTCCAAGCAGTGGCATATCATAGACTATGTCATTGTCCGCCAGCGGGATACTCGTGATGTCAGAATCACCAGAGCCATGAGAGGAGCCGAGTGCTGGACCGACCATCGGATAGTGCGGTCTGTCCTCAACCTGCACATTGCACCAGCACACAGGAAGAGTTAGTTAATTATATGGGTTTAACGCCGAGCAGGCAACTATGGCCATCTCACGGCGGAGCACACAGGAAGAGGCCGAAGCTCACCCGACCTTCATTCAACCTGGCCAAGCTGAAGCACCCGGACGTCAAGGAAAACTTCAGTCCCACCTTGATGACCTGCTAACTGCCCATGGACCGTTGACTTGCAACCCAACTGAAATGTGGAACCAGTTCAAAGGGATGGTGACGGAATCTGCTAAAGACGTGCTTGGACCCAAGCAGAGGGTACATCAGGATTGGTTCGATGAGAACAATGAAGAGATCAACAAGCTACTGGAGCAAAAGCGCAGTGCCTTCATCGAGTGGCAGAACATCAACTCCTTGTCCAAGAAAGACCGCTTCAAACACCTCCAGAAAAAAGCCCAGAGTGAGCTCCGCAACATGCAGGACACCTGGTGGGACAGCAAGGCAAAAGAACTTGAACACTTTGCTGAATCCAGCAACTCCAAGGAGTTTTTCAGCGCAATGAAAGCTGTCTTCGGCCCTGCCAGACCCAGCACAACCCCTCTCTTTTCCGCCGAGGGCTTCACCTTGCTGAAGGACAAAGGCAGCATCGCTGAGCGCTGGAGAGAACACTTCTCAAATCTGCTGAACCTGCCTTCCACTGTCGACCCCGCGGCCCTGGACATAATTCCCCAGAAGCCGACACTGGATGACCTTGACCTCCCGCCTACCCTGGATGAGGTCAAGAAAGCGATCAACCAGGCTAGCTCCGGCAAGGCTGCAGGCATGGACGGCATCCCGGCAGAGCTCTTCAAAGCAGCTGGACCGGAGACCCTTGATGTCTTCCTCAACATTCTGACATGCATCTGGGCAGAGGAGAACATGCCACAGGAATTTAGAGATGCTACAACGTCTCCCTCTTCAAGAACAAGGGCAGCAAAGCAGACTGTGCCAATTACCGAGGGATCTCACTCTTGTCCATTGCTGGCAAGATCCTCGCGAGAGTCATCCTCAACCGCCTGATCAGCTCTGTATCTGAGGAAGCACTCCCAGAGGCTCAGTGTGGCTTCAGACCCGGCCGTAGCACAGTCGACATGGCCTTCTCTGTGAGACAGGTCCAGGAGAAATGCATTTAGCAGCACATGGACCTCTACGCTGTCATCATAGATCTGACAAGAGCATTCGACACCGTGAACAGATAAGCGCTTTGGGTCATTCTCGCAAAGCTTGGCTGCCCCAGGAAGTTCACCAACATCATCCGCCTCTTCCATGATGGAATGGTAGGAGTTGTCCAGTCAAACGGCGACACATCCGCACCCTTCGACATTTCCAACGGTGTGAAACAAGGTTGTATTCTTGCCCCCGTGATGTTCAACCTGTTCTTCACGTGTGTCCTGGCCCATGCAGTACGTGTCCTTGAGAAGGGAGTGTACTTGAAGTACAGACTAGACGGCTCTTTCTTCGACCTCCGTCGACTGAACGCCAGGACCAAGACCATCGAGAGACTGATCCTTGAGGCGCTGTTTGCCGATGACTGTGCGCTGATGGCGCACACGGAGTCTGAGCTCCAGACCATCGTCAACAGGTTCTCGGAAGCCTCGCGACTGTTTGGCCTCACCATCAGTCTCAGCAAGACCGAGGTCCTGCACCAACCAGCCCCAGGCACAAGAGCCCCCCCCCCCCCCCCCCCCAACCCAAAGTGTATGTCGAAGGCACCGAGCTGAAGACTGTCGACCAGTTCAGGTACCTGGGGAGCATCATCTCTTTTGACGGTACTATCAACAAGGAAATCGCAGCTCGCATCAGCAATGTCAGCCAAGCCCTGGGTTGTCTGCGCACTCGTGTGTTGAATAACAACAACGTCAAGCTCTCCACCAAGATCAAAGTCTACAAGGCAGTAGTCCTCCCCAGCCTTCTCTACGGCTGTGAGTCATGGACGCTGTACAGAAAGCACCTCAAACAGCTTGAACTTTTCCACATGAGATCCCTGCGCTCACTCATAGGCATCAAATGGCAAGACAAGATGACAAACCTGGAAGTCCTGGATAATGCTGTCTTAGTGAGTGTTGAAGCCTTGATCTTAAAGACACAACTTTGCTGGACAGGTCATGTCATACGCATGGATGATTCTCGCATGCCACGCCAACTCCTGTATGGTGGACTCTCAAAAGGCCACAGGAAGCAAAGACGGCCAAAGAAACGCTTCAAAGACTACATAAAAGACAGCCTCAAGACATTAGTACTGCGTCTTCCCGGTAAAGAACTTGAAGCACAAGACAGATCTGGCTGGCGTGCCGCCACCAGGAAAGCCTGCATGCTCTTTGAACACAATCGGCGCGAACGGATCACCAGTGCCAGAGCTCGCAGAAAGACAGCGTCGACTCTCCCCACAGCTACATTCCAGTGCCCCCATTGCCCTCGCAGGTGTAGCTCCAGGATTGGCTTCGCCAGCCACACCCGCACCCACAAATAGAAGTCATGCACAATGACGACATCATCGGTTTTCGATGGTCTACCCATTATAATATCCGAAGTTGATTTTGCATGTATCCAAAGTTTGACTACATAAGTCTTCGTGATGATGATGATGATTCTGCATGTATCACTCCAAAGTTTGACTACATACGTCTTCGTGATGATGATGATGATTCTGATGATGCTAATCACCACCGCCAACATCATCGTTATCGTCAACATCACCGCGATTAAGAGTGATGATGTGTGTATACTGTACGAATGTCGTGTTCCCGTGTGTTACAGAGCACGACAGAGGGACGAGGCGTCAAAATGAGAGATCACGATACGGTGAGTAGACTATATCATACTGTCATTAGAGCAGTCCATAATTTTCACGCTTTCACGATATCGAGTTTATATCACGCTGTCAGTAGCCTGAATCACGCTGTCATTAATCTATATCACACTGTTAGTAGCCGGTATAACACTGTCATTAATCTATATCACACTGTCAGTAGTCTATATCACACTGTCAGTAGTTTATATCACACTGTCATTAATCTATATCACACTGTCAGTAGCTTGTGTTACACTGTCCGTAGTCTATATCACACTGTTTGTAGTCTATATTATACTGTCAGTAGTCTATATCACACTTCCAGTAGTCTATATCACACTATCAGTAGTCTATATCACACTTCCAGTAGTCTATATCACACTGTCAGTAGTTTATATCACACTGTCAGTAGTCTATATCACACTGTCAGTAGTCTATATCACACTGTCAGTAGTCTATATCACACTATCAGTAGTCTATATCACACTGTCAGTAGTCAGTATCACACTGTCATTAGCCGGTATCACACTGTCAGTAGCCTGAATCACGCTGTCATTAATCTATATCACACTGTTAGTAGCCGGTATAACACTGTCATTAATCTATATCACACTGTCAGTAGTCTATATCACACTGTCAGTAGTTTATATCACACTGTCATTAATCTATATCACACTGTCAGTAGCTTGTGTTACACTGTCCGTAGTCTATATCACACTGTCTGTTGTCTATATTATACTGTCAGTAGTCTATATCACACTTCCAGTAGTCTATATCACACTATCAGTAGTCTATATCACACTTCCAGTAGTCTATATCACACTGTCAGTAGTTTATATCACACTATCAGTAGTCTATATCACACTGTCAGTAGTCTATATCACACTGTCAGTAGTCTATATCACACTGTCAGTAGTCTATATCACACTATCAGTAGTCTATATCACACTGTCAGTAGTCAGTATCACACTGTCATTAGCCGGTATCACACTGTCAGTAGTCTATATCACACTGTCAGTAGTCTATATCGCACTGTCAGTAGTCTATATCACACTTCCAGTAGTCTATATCACACTATCAGTAGTCTATATCACACTGTCAGTAGTCTATATCACACTTCCAGTAGTCTATATCACACTATCAGTAGTCTATATCACACTTCCAGTAGTCTATATCACACTGTCAGTAGTCTATATCACACTATCAGTAGTCTATATCACACTATCAGTAGTCTATATCACACTGTCAGTAGTCTATATCACACTGTCAGTAGTCAGTAACACACTGTCATTAGCCGGTATCACACTGTCAGTAGTCTATATCACACTGTCAGTAGTCTATATCACACTGTCAGTAGTCTATATACCACTATCAGTAGTCTATATCACACTGTCAGTAGTCTATATTACACTGTCAGTAGTCTATATCACACTATCAGTAGTCTATATCACACTGTCAGTAGTCTATATCACACTATCAGTAGTCTATTTCACACTGTCAGTAGTCTATATCACACTGTCAGTAGTCTATATCACACTGTCAGTAGTCTAAATCACACTGTCAGTAGTCTATATCACACTGCCATTAATCTATGTCACACTGTCAGTAGTCTATATCACACTGTCAGTAGTCAGTATCACACTGTCATTAGCCTGTATCACACTGTCAGTAGTCTATATCACACTGTCAGTAGTCTATATCACACTGTCAGTAGTCTATATCACACTGTCATTAGCCGGTATGTTACGATTGTGGTTGTGTTATCCTGTGAGAGCGTACATGTGTTGATCGTAAGTAACGACCCGATGTTTATTTGAGCTATCACGGTTACGATTCACGTGCCTTTTTTTAGTAAGATTTTCTTTTGTTCGTGAGTAGAGCCGATTTCGTTTTGTTAAGTTTAGTCCGAAACGTTGTAGAAGGGTCGCACTGTCTAGTGGCCTCGTAAGTGTCACGTCGGTTAGTTGACATCGCAACATTTTTCGCTACTTTTGTTTTCCTGTGCACGTGTATCGAGCAGCCTTTATTTCGTTTGGTTAATGTTCTCGTACCTTTTTGAGCTATCATAGATAGAGATACCATACTTTTATGTGTCTTTATTATATGCTAGAATTTAGAGCTGAAGTGAGCAGCCGTGTTTTTGTAGCCTGATATATTGTTTCTGGAAAGTTTATGTTAATGAGCTTCGGCTGTGTGTTTCGTTCTGGTTATTTGAGTTCATGATTTCCGTAGAAGATTCCAGATTTTGATAGTGTGTATAAGGAGGGCGCTGGGAAAGCCCCTGAGTACATTGTCTTGCTTTGTCAGTTGTAGAGATACGCAGTTTATTGCGAGAGACGCTGTGTATGATAAACTTTGAGTCGTAGTGTGGACATAGCGAAAGAGACTTTGAATTCAGTAGTTTGTGCATTTGAGAGTGCATTACTGTGTGGATATCGCATCGCTGAATTAAATATTGTTGGAACTGTTACTCCAGTATTGTCTACATCCTTAAGCCACGTGTGACGGATTGCAGCTGAACGAGGTTTACTTTAAAGAACTCTACGTGTGTTGTGTCTGGTGTGTTTATCATACTTCGACTACAACTCCACCACGTAACACGGTATCACACTGTCAGTAGTCTATATCACACTGTCAGTAGTCTATATCACACTGTCAGTAGTCGGTATCACACTGTCATTAGCCGGTATCACACTGTCAGTAGTCTATATCACACTGTCAGTAGTCTATATCACACTGTCAGTAGTCTATATCACACTGTCAGTAGCTTGTGTCACACTGTCAGTAGTCTATATCACACTATCAGTAGTCTATATCACACTATCAGTAGTCTATATCACACTATCAGTAGTCTATATCACACTGTCAGTAGCTTGTGTCACACTGTCAGTAGTCTATATCACACTATCAGTAGTCTATATCACACTGTCAGTAGTCTATATCACAATGTCAGTAGTCTATATCACACTGTCATTAGCCGGTATCACACTGTCAGTAGTCTATATCACACTGTCAGTAGTCTATATCACACTGTCTGAAGTCTGTATCACACTGTCAGTAGTTTATATCATACTGTCAGTAGTTTATATCACTCTGTCAGTAGTTTATATCATACTGTCAGTAGTTTATATCACACTGTCAGTAGTCTATATCACACTGTCAGTAGCTTGTGTCACACTGTCAGTAGTCTATATCACACTATCAGTAGTCTATATCACACTATCAGTAGTCTATATCACACTGTCAGTAGCTTGTGTCACACTGTCAGTAGTCTATATCACACTATCAGTAGTCTATATCACACTGTCAGTAGTCTATATCACAATGTCAGTAGTCTATATCACACTGTCGGTAGTCTATATCACACTATCAGTAGTCTATATCACACTGTCAGTAGTCTATATCACACTTCCAGTAGTCTATATCACACTTCCAGTAGTCTATATCACACTGTCAGTAGTCTATATCACACTATCAGTAGTCGATATCACACTATCATCAGAGTAGTGTATATCACACTGTCAGTGGAGTATCACATTATGAAGAAAACACAATAGAAGCACCCTTCAAACCTGTTTATAATCCCAGGTATTTGTACTTTTTATCGCAAGCAGGTATCAACATCATCACCAAATCCTAATGGCACCGCCGCCACTTACCCTCAGTTGAAGGTAGAAGTTTAGACGGAAAATAAAATCAGCCCTCAAACACCCCTCCCCACTCTCCCTCCCTCCCTCGTGTCTGGGCTGGACATTGATTACTGTGATACCCCGCGCACCTTTCTCTATGGCTTTTCAACCTCAGTCCAGTCTTTTTCTCTTCTTGTCTCACTTCGGTACTCACAGAAAATCAGACGGCCTCCCTCCCTCAGCCGCAGCTACATGGCTTCATGGTGCCCAGCAGGCGTGTGATGTTTCTCTATGTCTGTCAACGACCCGTCCCCCTCCATTGTACACATATAGCAATTATCCTCCTGTGAAGGAGGTGCGGGCTGTACGCTGTGCGAGTGTGGCATGTCTAGTCCTATTCACGCCATTTCGATCCGGGCATTGGACACTAGAGGCTGCCGGGAAGGCACGACGTCATAACGCACGCAGATTTCATCCGAGGAAGGGTGATGATGTCAGTAGAGGGGACGTCACCCCGCGGACCTTGCGAGAACTCGTGATTATTACCTCCCTTTTTGGGGGGACTGGGTAGCGAAATTCGCTTTTCCAACCTGCTTGTGTCTTGTGTCGTAACAAGCTCTGCTGATCTAATGTAACTCAATCAAATCAGCAGAACTATGCACTGAGCTTCTTATTAAACTAGGTTGGGAAAAGACATTTCGCGGGCCTTATTGACGGGAAAAGACAATTCGCGGGCTTTATTGACGAGAAGCGCTGTATGATGTTTGTACACTCCATGATCACTCCGTCCGCTTTGCGATGTTTGTAGTGTGTGGTCTGGAAGGAAATGAAGGCCACTGTAAAAGACACAAGCCATGCCCATGTCTGTAAAGCAGACCACAACAACACAGCACAGGCAGATCGCTGGCAAACTTAATTGGCCTTCCGGCTTTTCCAGGATCAAACCTCGTGCAACATATAACACACCCACGCTAGACACCTGCACATGTTCCGCTTTTTAACATTGTAACCTACCGCAATAATGTGACACAATGAGTCCGGCCGACACACATCTGCTAGAGACTGAGTCCGGCTCTTTATGGAAACCACGAGTGTCTGTGTCTTGCTGTCCTTGGGTACATTCATATAAACGGAGTGGTCATCTAGGGTTTGAACCCAACGATGATGGACACTACAACCCGCCGTTCTCTTGTTCCTCTCACAATGCGCCAGCGATCAAAGGATCATCAGACCGAGGTCGACTGCAATTGGCCCGTGGCCCCATGAACTTTTCTCCCTGGGTCTTCCTTGTATTGTGAGCTGTGAGTCGGGTTGTCTTTGTGTTGTGAGCACTGAGATAGGTTGTCTTTGTGTAGTGAGATTTCAGACAGATTGTCCTTGTGTTGTGAGCTGTGAGACGGGTTGCATTTGAGATGTGAGTTCTGATACAGGTCGTCCTTGTGTTGTGAGCTGTGAGACAGGTTGTCTTTATGTTGTGAGGCCGGTGTGAGACAGGTTGTCATTGTGTTGTGAGCTGTAAGACAGGTTGTCTTTGTGTGTTGTGAGCTGTGAGACAGGTTATCTTTGACTTGCGAGCTGTGAGACAGGTTGTCTTTGTGTTGTGAGCTGTAAGACAAATTGTCTTTGTGTTGTGAAGTGAGAGACATGTTGTCTTTGTGTTGTGAGCTGTGAGACATGTTGTCTTTGTGTTGTGAGATGTGAGACAAGTCGTCCTTGTGTTATGAGATGTAAGACAAGTTGTTTTTGTGTTGTGAGCTGTAAGACAGGTTGTCTTTTGTGTTGTGAGCTGTAAGACAGGTTGTCTTTGTGTTGTGATCTATAAAACAGGTTGCCTTTGTGTTATGAGCTGTAAGACAGGTTGCCTTTGTGTTGTGAGCTGTAAGACAGGTTGTCTTTGTGTTGTGAGCTGTAAAATAGGTTGTCTTTGTGTTGTGAGGTGTGAGACAGGTTGTCCTTGTGTTGTGAGATGTAAGACAGGTTTTTTCTTTGTTGTGAATTGTGAGACAGGTTGTCTTTGTGTTGTGAGGTTCTGAGACATATTGTCTTTGTGTGTTGTGAGCTGTAAGACAGGATTTCTTGGTGTTGTAAGCTGTGAGATAGGTTGTCTTTTTCTTGTGAGCTGTGAGACAGGTTGTCTTTGTTTTGTGAGCTGTGAGACAAGTTGGTATTGTGTTGTGAGCTGTGAGACAGGTTGTCTTTGTGTTGTGAGGTGTAAGACATGTTTCTCTGTGTGTTGTGAGCTGTGAAACAGGTTGTCGTTGTTTTGTGACCTGTAAGACAGGTTGCCTTTGTGTGTTGTGAGCTATAAGACAGTTTGTCTTTGTGTTGTGAGCTGTAAGACAGGTTGTCTTTGTGTTGTGAGGTGTGAGACAGGTTGTCTTTGTGTTGTGAGCTGTGAGACAGGTTGTCTTTGTGTTGTGAGCTGTAAGACAGGATTTCTTGGTGTTGTGAGCTGTGAGACAGGTTGTCTTTGTGTTGTGAGCTGTGAGACAGGTTGTCTTTGTCTTGTGAACTGTGAGACAGGTTGTCTTTGTTTTGCGAGCTTTGAGACAGGTTTTCTTTGTTTTGTGAGCTGTGAGACAGGTTGTCTTTGTTTTTTAAACTGTGCGTCAGGTTGTCTTTGTTTTGTGAGCTGTGAGACAGGTTGTCTTTGTCTTGTGAGCTGTGAGACAGGTTGTCTTTGTTTTATGAGCTGTAAGACAGGTTGTCTTTGTGTTGTGAGCTGTAAGACAGGTTGTCTTTGTGTTGTGAGCTGTAAGACATTTTTCCTCTGTGTGTTATGAGCTGTGAGACAGGCTGTCTTTGTGTTGTGAGCTGTAAGACAGGTTGTTTTTGTGTGTTGTGAAGTGTAAGACAGCTTGTCTTTGTGTTGTGAGCTGTAAGACAGGATTTCTTGGTGTTGTGAGCTGTGAGACAGGTTGTCTTTGTGTTGTGAGCTGTGAGACAGGTTGTCTTTGTTTAGTGAGCTGTGAGACAGGTTGGCTTTGTGTTTTGAGCTGTGAGACAAGTTGTCTTTGTTTTGTGAGCTGTGAGACAGGTTGGCTTTGTGTTGTGAGCTGTGAGACAAGTTGTCTTTGTTTTGTGAGCTGTGAGACAGGTTGTCTTTGTTTTGTGAGCTGTGAGACAGGTTGGCTTTGTGTTGTGAGGTGTGAGACAGGATTTCTTGGTGTTGTGAGCTGTAAGACAGGTTGTCGTTGTGTTGTGAGCTGTGAGACAGGGTGTCTTGGTGTTGTGAGCTGTGAGACAGGTTGTCGTTGTGTTGTGTTGTGAGCTGTGAGACAGGTTGTCTTTGTGTTGTTAGCTGTAAGACAGGTTATATTTGTGTTGTGAGCTGTGAGACAAGTTGTATTTGTTTTGTGAGCTGTGAGACAGGTTGTCTTTGTTTTGTGAGCTGTGAGACAGGTTGGCTTTGTGTTGTGAGGTGTGAGACAGGATTTCTTGGTGTTGTGAGCTGTAAGACAGGTTGTCGTTGTGTTGTGAGCTGTGAGACAGGGTGTCTTGGTGTTGTGAGCTGTGAGACAGGTTGTCGTTGTGTTGTGTTGTGAGTTGTGTGACAGGTTGTCTTTGTGTTGTGAGATTTAAGACAGTTTCCTTCTCTGGCTGGCAGACGCTTGACTGTTCTGGTGGAAATGACGTCCTACTAGTTTATTATCAGACTATCTTAGTTTACCTAGCCAGAACAACTCGTTTGCATTGTGATGATTGCTGTGGTAACAGTTTTATATGTCATGTTTCTATCCTTATAGTCTTCCGTAACTGACATCAAGACACATTCCAATGCGTTTTTTGTTGTTTTACGTGAAAACATATGGCAATAACCTATTTGTAGGTATCGGCAACCTGGCGTTCTGCGCGGGTCCAACGCGCTGAGAGTGCGATCTTTACCTGTTTTTCAACTCGCTCTGAATGCAAATAATTTGACTGTGAAAGAAAACGTGTTACATGGTGATAAAGTTTGTCTTCTCCACTTTCCAATGATGCCATTATTGTTGTTCTTAGTGCACTAAGTGATTAACACCGCTGTGTGGACGACAAGGAGTGTCGACGTGTTTTTCATCGCGTGGCGCACGTTTTGTGGGGCAGATCACGTACGCGCAATTTATTTTGAAAACACATACACGTTTCTACAGCCCAAGGCGCCTCCGCCATTCAGCTTACTGATCTGGTTTTGCCTTTTTTGAACATTCAGAGATTCAAAAGTTGCGCTGCAGAACATGCATTTTATCGAATTTTCGTGAATGTTTTCCGAATTTCATAAAATTGCTGAAAATAACACATTTATTTTCTGAGACTCAACATAAACATAATTCAATTTTCGGTAGGTCTGTGTAAGTTGCATGGTTGTAGAGCGAATGGCGGAGATGCCCTCCGCAGAAGAAAGCGGTCACTGTGCTGTACGTCGTCTGACTCAATAACGTGAAAAACACGTAGGCCTTCTTCTCAGGCGTGTCTAAAATGTGGTAGGAAAATGAGAAACAAAATAATACAGATAACTCTGTCTCCTTTTATTTTTTAATTGTTGTTGTTGTTGTTGTTGTTTATTTTGTTCGGCGAGCTATAAGTCATCAAAGCAATTGTATGGTAGGCAGTGATTTGTTTTGCGATTTGTTCTTCACGTTGCGATATTTTCCCCCGGCCGATCGCATACACGATGATAGCATGTTCTTCTCTCTATGGCCTAGGGTGTCTCCTCCGGTCAGTCTACAAATTTGGTTTTTGAATCATTAGAAAGATCATATTCTTGCCTATAAGCAGTGTGTTGCCATACAAAAAAAAAAAAAAAAAAAACACAACGTCATTCATGGGATATTTTGCAAAATGTACCTTGATAGAATTTATTTGTGAGTTGTTACCGTTCATCATACAATCCGGAAAACAGCATTGGTTTCAATAAAATGACATTCCATTTCCAGTAGGGCTGTATACATTGCATGGAACTAGAGAAAATGGCATTGACGTCCTGTGCAATGAGAAACACTGTGCTGTACGTCGTCTGACTGCAATGAGAAACAGTCACTGTGCTGGTCTGTACGTTGTCTCACTCTGCAATGAGAGTAACAGTCACTGTGCTGTACGTGTCTCACTGCAATGAGAAACAGTCACTGTGCTTACGTCGTCTGACTGCAATGAGAAACAGTCACTGTGCTTACGTTGTCTCACTGCAATGAGAAACAGTCACTGTGCTGTACATCGTCTCACTGCAATGAGAAACAGTCACTGTGCTTACGTCGTCTGACTGCAATGAGAAATAGTCACTGTGCTGTACGTCGTCTGCCTCAATAATGTGAAAAGTCGCGTCAGCCTTCCTGCTTTTCTGAAATGTGTTACCACAATTAAAATAAAACAAGAGAATAGAGAAAGGAGATTTCTGAGACAATGGCCATTGTCTTAAGTTGACCTTAATTAATTAACTAATTAAGGTCATTAACGTCCACATGGCCGTTTATCTCAAATTAAAGCAAAACCATATAGTGCACTCAACAAAACAGACTAAAAACATTTACACACACCCATAGTCAATGCACCCGGTTAATCCAGAGCATGTTACCCAAGGTGATCTCACACAAACAACACATGTCAGTGCCTGTCAGGTTATATTAAGAAACTGAACCCGGACTGCAAAGTAATTATGTATAACACCACAAGCCGATTGAATCCAAGCCTTTCAAACCCTTTCAACTACTACACTAATATGCATCAGACCCAACCCTATATTCAAGAAAAAACTTCCCTGACCTCAAGAAATGTTTAAACAGGTCCCTAATATTAATCATGACTCCAACAAATGTAAATTGGTTTTAACAGTGAATAGGAATAAGGACAACACAGCCAATCTCCCCATTAGCTCTTTACACAGAGAGAGAGAGAGAGAGAGAGAGAGAGAGAGAGACAGACAGAGAGAGAGAGAGAGAGAGAGAGAGAGAGAGAGAGAGAGAGAGAGAGAGACCCACTTTGTCAACAAGACATAGACTGGTGTCTGTGTCAGGACTCAACTCACGCTAAACTTATACATTTAAGTCAGTCTCCTCTCAGCGAGTAGGAGTGGCACGGGTCTTAATCTGTGTGGCGCATGCTATTTTGTAAGCCCCACCTGCTACAAGTGAGTCACAGTTTAATGCTCTATTCAATTTCAGGTATGTTAAGGGGCACTTTTCAGTCAATTCAACTCGCTTTTATGAATAAGCGACCACGCACCTGAGTCTTGTAAGCCCTTTCAACCGCTAAGTGGGGACAAATACACTGAATAGGGTAACAGCTTGCTTGAATAGGGTGGCTGTCATTTAACAAGTAGGGGTTTACAGGATGACTTAATATGTTCAAACCAGATTTACTGACAAAGGGACAAATGTGTTTATGAAGTTTGTTTTACTTTTTATTTATTTTTATTTTGTTATGAAATGAACCAAGACAAAATTCTTTTGTCAAATGATATCTGTGCTTTAGAGAACAAAGACTTACACTCAAAATGAGAACGTCTCCTATCTGTAGTTGTTGGGGGGCTTTCGAAAGTTAGTTAGTTAGTTATTTGGGTTTAACGCCGAGCAGGCGACTAAGGCCATCTCATGGCGGGATGGGTAAAAATCTGGTCAGCCAGACTAAAAGCAAGGTCTTAAGACAAGATGTAAATATAGCTTAAAAATGTCAGGCTAAAATGTCGCACAAGTCTTTTAAAAAAAACGTATACAGACTCTCAAAAAGGGCAAATAAAAAATATTTACATAGTCTATGAATGTTCAGATCTTGTTTAAAATATTGCATTCTCTCAAGAAATTGAAGATTTTGTCTGGGGGAACATCCCGGAACAAAACCTTCAAGGAGTCTGCTGTGAAGTGTTTATATCTCGTGTCAATTAGATCAGCACAATACAGCAAAAAGTATCAAACAGAGAACTGCTCATCACAGGCAAAACACCATGGACGCTCATCCTGTTTAAGTCAGTAAGAGTGCGTAACATACGTGTGCTTTGTAAACAGTATACAACTGATGAAATTGAATCTCTCACCGCTGACAAAATCATCAAACTTCATGCTAAATTTGATAATCACATGGCTTCACTAATGACCCGTGATTTGAGCAGGTCTTTTGTTTCTTTATATTCAAAAGCAGTGAGTAACATGCTTCTTGACACAGAAAATCTGTCACACGATCTCGAGAGTAATCTAATAATAACAAGTTCAATAGGTAAATTAGCATGTCAGATGTTCTACAGGTTTGGAAATTTGCTTTCACCCCTGGGGACTGATGTATGGACAGAGACTAGAGCCTAAGTCCGAAACTATCTTCATACGCCTAAGACTAACATGTTAGTAAGACATGCATTAACTGAGACTAGGCCAAGTCTGAAACTATCTCAGGGACTAATCAGCCCAAATTTAAGCCCACGATTTACTAGGTGTAAAGCGTCTAGTCTCTGACTAAAAGCAAATCAAAATGGCAGCTGCTGTCTACATGATGCTCCTATCTTGACAAAATCTACACCAAAATCGAGTATTTAGAGACCGTCGACACACACTAGATGAGTTTGATGATACGAAGCTTCACAAAAAGTTTAGTTTCAAGTGCCGTGAAATTTATCTTTCTTGTACTTTTTGTTCTGTGATTTTTGATCTTGTAAAGTGCTTAGAGCACCATTCATTTGGAGGTCAAGTGCTATATAAATGTACAATATTATTATTATTATTAATATTATTAAAACCAAAATCGATGAGTACAGTTTACAGCAGAGTGAAGATGGAAGACAGTGGCTGTCAAAACACGTGCAGGGCGAAAACTGTTCCCAGCGGCGCATGCTCAGTGGCATTTGGAACTGGATATTCCCAAGTTAAAAATAGCACTTGACACAAGTCGCGGACTAACCATATCTAGTCTCGGACTTGATAATCTGACTCAAGTCTCAGTTCATGCATCGGAAATGTATGCCTCAGTTAGTCCCTACGTAACAAGTTTCTGACTAGGGCTATGTCGGGGACTTGTCTAGTCTCTGTCCATACATCAGACCCCTGGTAATTTTATTGGTTACTGGCAGCTATATAGATTTCACGAATTAAATTTTTTTGCTGATAAAAATGGACAATCCACAGACAACCCCACAGTTGACCCCACAGATGACCCCCGACCCTGTTTTGACTCAGATTCAAACAGTAACCAACATTAAAAGTCCAGGCAGAATTCAGGCAGGAAAACCATTAGCTGATTGGAATAGACCAAAATAATTAGAGCTACAGGCGCTAACGGCAAAAAAGGCTCATGTAACTGACCCGCCGTCAACAGCACCAGCTTCAGCACCAGTGTCACTACCGTCAGGACCATCAGAACCAACACCGCCAGGACCGTCAGGACAATCACACCCTCATCAAAGTGTAAGACTAACAACCCAGACTAAACATGAAACAAAATATATAGTTGCTGGATTTGTTGTCGGATTTTGTTACACAAGTTACCAATTAAACCAAAAGTACAAACCACAGACTCGAACAGTGACCCAAAAATTAAACATTTCAAAAACAAAAGTAGTCGCCACATTACCAACAACATCCAAAGTTGTGGACCCATTTATCATGCAATAATAAATTTTTTATTTTAATTTTTATTGTCTAAGAAATGAACGAAACAAAAAACTTAATGAACCTTGTGTATCACTGCTGTAATTAGTGGACTAGCTGTTGTTTACTCTATGTTGGGAAAAAGTCTACTCAAAATGAAATCGCCAGACCTGAGATTTGATTTGGAAGATTCCGCTAAATTAATTGCTGTTGTAACAGCTTCAATTGCTACGAAAGACTTTCTCGTCAAGCGGGGAATTATTCCAGAAAATGTTTCTATGTAAATAAAATAAGTATGGCGACTTTAGCAGTAATAATTGGAGGCGCGAGGGTCAACGCACTTGCTTTCAGTTGATCAAATTATCTCTTTTCAAAAGTGGGTAGAGAGGAATCAGCAGAAGAATTGAAATGACACAATGAAGCGTCTGAAAAATTAGCACAAGCTCAGCTGGATTATGAAAAGCAATGAATAGAGAAACTTGATTTCATTAATGAAAACCTCAGGCTTGAAGGTCACGCACAGCATACGTTTTCTAATACCGATGACGCAATCTGTGAATATTTTCTTGTCACGGATAATGACATGACCATCCCAAAACCGAAACTTAGCGACTACTATCAACCAAGTCCACAACAAAGAAACGGAGAAATTATCTTTGTTCCAGTGGGAATGACATTTGTATTTTTTACGGGACTGTATATTGCTAGAAGAAATGACAGCCGAAAATAAACTATCAAAAATATATTACTCTCCAATTGGGTACTGGAAAGGAGCAACCGCTATTCAAAAACTACACACGGCCATGGGCGGAGATGTATCTCTCAATGTGATAAAACAATGGTTACAGAGACAGGCAATTTGGCAGGTTTATCTCCCTGCGCCAAGAAAAATATCTAGACCTCATTTTGAAAACACTATCCCAAATGACACACACCAAATGGATTTATTGTTTCTTCCAAATGATACAATAAGAAAAAAGTGTTACAAATACGCACTGACTGTTGTCGACATAGCTTCAAGGTATAAGGATGCTGAACCCATATCTGACAAAACTGCTACCACAGTTGCAACTGCTTTAACAAAAATATATAGTCGAGGCCCTTTAAAATATCCCAGGCTCATACAGGTTGATGACGGATCTGAATTTAAAGGTGCCGTTAACCAGTTATTTGCAAAGCATGCAGTAATGGTTAGACGCGGCATACCAGGTGTACACAGATCACAGGCAATTGTAGAAAACTTTAACAAACAATTATTGGAAAGACTTTTCAGCTCCCAGTATTTAAAGGAACTCATGCATGACACGCGTAATACTGAATGGATAAAGAGATTATCGTCTTTGATAAAAGCAATGAATAACGAAGGCCATGTAAAGCTTGTTGATGCTATTAAATTGAAAAAAATTACAGAGCCCAAAACAACAGCCCAGGCCCCACAACCAGACAAAAGTTTATTTACAAAACAGGTGAGATATTTATATCAGCCCGGTGAGTCTGAGAATGACATCAGACGCAGAGCAACCGACCCCATCTGGTCCACCACCGTTCATAATATTTAAAAAAATAATTCCCGGCAGTCCATCAATATTTTATTTGTACAAGCCTGCACCACAGAGGGCATTTGTTAGAGAAGAATTACAGCTTATTCCCCCAGACACTGTTACTCACTTTTGACCAATTCGTCAATCAGTTCATCAATGAGCTCGTCGCAAATACCCTCAGATAACTTGAGCCTGTAATGCCCAGGTGCATAAGCCTTTTCCTTACTATGAAATACACGTTTTGTGTCCCCAACTGCCAGTGACTTCTTATTTGTTTGGATCATTTTGAGATTATGTTTGTTTGATCTCAGTGACTTGTTTGGATAATCAGGCATCAGTGCTCCATCTAATACTAGCTTATAATGTTCATGACGGATGTCTTTATTTTTAATTTCTGTTTTTTTTATACCTTTGGCTTTTGACTGACTACCCTTTTGGTGCAGTATAGAATACATTTTTGATATCAGTCCAATGTACTCAACTATCGGCACACCATTCAGTTTGTCTTTAAACTTTCCAGGCACTTTCTTGTTTTGTGTGCTAAACAGTGGGTGATCTTTTGGATAATCTGACGTGTCATATATGTGTAACTCTGTTTTCATGTCTTCATAAAAGTCTTCAGTAGGCACATCAATGATCATAGAGTCAGTGTCAGTGTATAGCAGACGACACTCAGAATACTTTGGTTTAAAGTAATCATAATAAAATTCAAGGATCAAAAGTTTTGATAATTCAAGTATTGCCATACCAATGAATGCTGGTTTGTCGAGTTTGACAATCTTTTTTTTTTTTTTTGAGTGACACGGCATACAATGATGGATGAAACTCTTGGTGCCCTGTGTACTGTGGTTTACCTGTAAGTTTAATTGCACCCGATTCAGTTGTGACCAGTCTCAGATCTTTGCGGTGATGAGGATTTTCCATTGTCTTGCCAAAACAGGCATTGTTCATAAGCTTAAAGAAGTCTTTGTCAAATGCAGTGTTGCCATCTCTCGCATGCAATGTTGTGTTCTTCATTATGTAATCTTTCATAAAAGCACTTTGATCAAATTGAATACCACTGTGAGCTTTCTTTAGTTCTAACCCATGTCTTATATAAAACTGCAACAAGCGATAGTGACACATGTAATTGAATTTGTCACTCAGATTCGGCACAAGTTTAGTGTCTTCTTTTTTTCCCGTCAAACTCATTTTCTCAACAGCTAAGGGATAATCATTGTGGTAATTGTGTAGATGGTGTGGGTACTCCAGGTCGACTTCAAAGATCCAACCCTTCGCATTGTTTCGGTCATGATTCATAATATAGTTTGTTAACTCTGTTATGTCGTACTGTGACAAATCATGCAGACAAAAGTTTTTCAAGGGCAATAACTCACACATCGCGTATCCGTACAAATTGTTCGCATCTACGTACGTAATGAATGACCTTGACCTTGAGGGTCAAATTCAAGGTCATTCAGAGATTTATTGTTCGCTTTGGCTTAATTGTTCGCTGCTATACTAATGCCACCCCTCAATCCACGTTCCACCATTTCACCCATCGTATGATCAGACAGCAGGTCAATAAATATTTTACTGGATTTCAAAAATGCATCCCATGTCATGCTAGGACTAGTTATGTAACAAGCCAGGTCAAGACTGTAGTGCAACAAACCCTTTTTATGGTAACTTTCAAATACGTCTGCTAGCAAACAAACATCAGCTTTCAAGTACTTGTCATGGTAGTCACCAATTGTCTGATTTCCTAATTTACCCCAAGCATCAAGAGCGTGCTGGTAATCAGAGTCAGAAATACCTTTACCATTTAAGGTAGAATAAAATTTTTCTTTTGGAGGTAGTCTTCTTTCCTCAAACACAACCCAATGATCAATGTACTCGTACAGATACACACCTTTCTTAATGAAGTCTGGCTCAAAATATTTACTTGTTATTGGATATTCAGTCAGACCTTCTGCCAGACTAGCCAACCCTAAAGACAAATGTTGCTCTAAGTCATAAAACACTAATTTGTTGTCCAATCTAAAAGTCAAATATTTTTCAGTTGTCTGCACTATACAACTTATGTTTCTGTAAGACTCATCCACAGCACGCATGACAATGTGTGAATCATACCCCTTTAGATTGTGAAAAAAGATTGGTAACTTATATGTCTTAGGATCTGTTTTTAATAACAAGTTACAATTGTTATGTGCAGCACCTCTGTACCGTCCAGTTATGTGATCATGGTCATGAACTTTATCATCTCCCAGAAGTTGTTCACAAATCCAACACATCACAGCTGTATCAAAATTCAGTTTGTCTTCTTCTGTCATCACCAAAGGCATCTGACATGTTGTGAGATATTGTACTACCTGACTATACAGTTGTCTCATTTCTGTTAAAAACAGACAAGCTGCATTTTCTCCCCTGTAGATAACAGGTTCTGAATGCTGTTCGTCTGACCTAACAAAAATGTAACCAAAAGAACACACCACTTGGTCACTCAACTTTACAGTCTTTGGTAATGATTCTGGAACAGGACCGTCATATGGTACAACCAGTGATTCAAAATCAGCATACACTACAAATGGCAGCTTTTGCTGATTCCCATAGTTCTTAAAATATACTTGACTACCAGGATTTGGATACTTAAGTACTGTTTGTATGTCATCAGCTGACCTACAATGCAAAACATGTTTGTGCGCAACTTTTATAGAGGAGAATCTTTGTAAACATCTTTTACACACTTCCTGTTTGCCATTGTGTTTTGAAACCTGATTATGAATTAGACGTGACATACTCCTGATAATTGTGTAGTGAAAGTTATTGTCATCACCTATTAATAACATGTCAACATGTTTATCTTCTGACTGTCCGTAGGTTGGAGCAAGTGGTGATACTCTAATGGGTTGTAACTTGTCAACAGACTCATTATCACACACATACACATTTACAGATATACCAGGATTTAGTTTTTCAAACAAGTCTATATCTTCTATTTTAACAGGCAAATCTATACCACTGAAGTTGAGTTCATTTACAAATTTGGTGTAATTAGATACGCGATCAGGTCTTGTTTTTACAAAGTGTAGTTTAGCAAGCACACACCACATGAAACAATAGTGGTCATTGTTTTGAATATTGATGACAGCCTTTTTGTTTGCAACCTCTGTTGGCAGTGGTATCCATGATTTACCTAATATAGGATGATACCTTGACTGTTTTAATTGTAGTTCATGCACACGACCTTCGTGCCAACCAGACCCCTTCATTTTTGCCCTGTCAATTGCTTCAAGAAAGTCAGGCAATAGTCTTTCTCTAAACACGTTCTCTAGTTCTCTTCTTGTGTTAACTGTGTGTTGTCTTGTCGAGATATACGATACGCTCACATCACCGTCTACTCTAGTAAATTCTATTTTAGCAATAACCTGAATCTGTACACTGCCTGTAAGAAGATTATCTTGTATGACAGAAAAAGAGTTTTCTATTGATTCATAGACATTGTTACTTTTAGATATAGGCAAGTCTGTTGTGTGAAACAAGTTTCTTAAGTCAGATGAGCTTGATGGGCTTTGTGTATTGTCCGTCGTTTTTATTTGACCGACAAAATAATAAATGGAAAAAAAAATTACCGCTGGTGCACCTTATGTAATACTGTATTAGCTGTAGCTACAATAAACAAATTTAGTTTAGTCACCAAAACAAATCAACCACTTCCCTGGTGTGTGTCTTAAAGTCTTGTCCTGCAGGTGTAATATCACTTTATTGAATGTAACACTTTCAATATAAAATGTAGTTTTCTTAGTTGATCAAATATGTCTTTACACAGTGCTTCAAACCAGCTACAGTTAGCATCATAAACTTTAAAAACATTTGTCTTAAGATCAACAGTCTCGTAATCATAACGTGGTGATCCATCAGAATATTCCAAAGTAACATTATATGACATGTATATCTTTATTGGTGGTGTTGAGAGTTTAAAGCTGGGTTCAAACACACGTGCTTTTAAGTCATAAAAACACTTAACATCTTTGAAGCAGTCTGTAACATCAACTGTGTGGGTTTGTCCCTCTGTCATTTTTATTGGGCAAAACAAATGTATAAATTAATTCACTAACCCATACCCTGTGGGCTGATCTGTCTTTAAAATAAGCTTTCGATGCTTAGTTGATTTCAATTTATTTTTCACATCATCCCATTCATGCTTATTTGGTATGACGTCATTCTCTCTGAGACAATCTTCAAAGCTGTCACGATCCTTACAGTAAAACAAACAGAAAAACTTTAACTGTTCTCGAAAATCTTTCAGTACAGCATTATATGTTTGAGTGAGAATCCATACACTGATGTTTGCGTGTCTGCCACTAAAGGCCAGTTCTGCTAATTTGTTTCTCTTTTTGACAATATCTTTCTCTGCTGAGCAATCGTCAATTATAACAGGGTTGGTTGCACTTCAAATTGCTTGTAAAAATATTGTAGGTAGTCATTCAGTTTTTTTCTCAGGGTCAACTAAATAAATGTTGTCGTCAGTCCAAATAAATAAACGGTTGTGATAAGCTTTGTTGTGTTTGATCGTTGGACAAAATATCACTATGTTTTCAAAGTGGTGGATGTATCTTGTTTGTAATAGATCCAGTACAAATTCACCCTGTCGCACCACAAAATAAGCCACAGTGTGGGTCGAGTGTCATCAAGTTCATTTTTTTAATACAGAATATAATTTTAATACAAGTGACCACTTAGTCTGCACTCTTGTATGTTAGTTGTGCATCATAAATCAGATACAGGTATATGTTTATTGCTTCGGCTTTTTAAACCTTTTTTTTTTTTTGTATTTGGATTGTAATTCCATCACTACCATTTTCAACGGTATGACCTGACCTGTGTATGTAGTCGTCATCTGTACTGCGTAAGTTTAGCCACAGTGCATATTTATTTGTAAGGTATTGTCCGATCCTAACGTCATACAGATGTAAATCTTTACACGCCATGTTTGCCGGTTTATCTCTAATCCTTCCACCCGCAAAATATTTTGTGATCTCGTCATAGTGTTGATAAGGCAGCAAACCAGAAGCATACACTTGATTAGGGCGGCCTTTGATTGTACAAGACAAATGTGTTATCTTTGGATTGTAGAATTTTTCTGAATCTCTTTTGTATGGGCTCGCTGGTTCAACAAACAACATAAGTATGCCTTTCAGTGACCTAGCAGGTGTGTTCAAGTTTATGTTCCACATTGGATCGCTTTTGTCTTTATGCATTAAACTATGCCTAATCACCCGGTCATAATAATTCAGCAGTCTTGACTGATACTGATTTTGAATGAGTCTAGCTAATTCAGTGTGTGTGACAATTTCATATTCCAAGGAAATGTTAAAGATCTTGTATGTTGCGTTGAGATCAGATGATTTTATAACTTTGGAGTAGTCATTGAAGGTTAGTTCAAAACTCAGATGGTCATTCAGTGCTCCGTGGTAATAAGGTAAATGTGCTGTGAGGATTTCAAACTCAAGTGGAATGAAAAACCTGGTTCCATATGTTTCGGCCATTATAACATCCTTGGCTGCTGTGGTTGTTTTGTCACCGGCATCGATTCGAAGTTTGGTAATATTATCTGACTGTATGCCTTGATAAATACGGTCTTCTCGTTCTTCTCTTGTGAGCCAAAGATCTTTGTAACAGTAGAACACATCAGCATCGTCAAGACTAAACACTTCCTGACCTTCAAGTTTTACTTAATAGTTCTAACAATTGCTCTGCCAAGGTTGTTAACTAGTGTTCTGTTGACATCTGCGTCTGATGTTAGTTCAATATTAAATGCAAGGCGTGCAGTGCTAGGAACAATAACGTCACTGGGACCTAGGTTTGGAAACTTGACGGTAAGTGTTTGATTTTGGTCTATGGTACTTGGATTATTTGTGATGACGATTGATTGTCTAATGCCCTTAACACCAAGAGGCTCACGTAGTTTTCTATATGGGTTTAACTTTGATCCGTAAGATGATGTCATTTTATTATGCAAAAATCAAAAATATTAAATTAATAAAAATGATGGCCGCGGGAGGATTTAATCATGAAGATTTTGAAATGGATGACATGAATGTCTCTGATAATAGCATCACAGATATGACGGATATGACTGGAATAGGAAATATTTTTAGTTTGCAACAGGAACTTTTACAAAGCAAAGTAAACTCATTTTATGACAGTGTTCGTGAGCACCCGATGTAATAGATCCTAATCAGTTTGAACTTGATGGCAAGGGTCATTTATATTTAAATACTGTTGACAAAGGAAAAGTACTATTGACTAACAAAAGAGACCCTGGTAAGTTTAGGGCTTTAAGTACAATCAAAGGTGAAGGTGGTGTTGGTGCCTTGTGTCAACTTGGAATTGGAGGGTCTCCTGTACCACAGCTTGCACCTAGACTTGTTAGCGCTCTTCACGACACGCAAACAAGGTTGCCAACGGGGCAAGATATTGAAATGGCAGCAGTAACAAGCCTGCCAGAAATAGCAAACACCGTGATACAAGAAACCTCATTTACTGAATGTCAAATAAATGAAGTTATGAAAACAATAGAAGACCCACCTTTATCAATGCGAGAGATTATGGGGTTGGATAAATCACTGCAGTCAATAAGAGGTGAGATGGTAAATAATGTTGCCAAACTGGGTGAGCTTGATAAACACATAGAACGAGAAAAAGAAAAACTGGCTACCGCAGACAATGGAAATCTTGAAACAGAAATAAAAGAAAGAATACAACACAGATTAAATGATTTGCAGATAGAACGATCAGGGCAATTAGAAGTGATTAGTATTGGAAGAGAAAACTGAACAAAAAATACTTCACGAAGACACAACTTTGAAAACACTTTTCAGAGAGCAGGGTATCACTATTGTGAGTTTAATTACTGCTCTTGGTTTTATTATCAGTACTGTTGTGTTAGCTGTCTTTGGTGGTGGTGGTGGTTCTCCGCCTCCAGCACCACCTGGTCCACCAGCCCCCACTGACCCAAAAGATTTACAGTCGTGGGTAAAAAAACAGTTGTCTCATATATCAGACTTGCTTAAGAAATTGGCTGTAAAAGAAATGGATGCGTTGCCTGGTATAATAGGCACAGTTGTCAGTTGGCTAATTAGTACAGCAGCGAAAGTAGTTGGGTTTATGGCGGAGCATGTGTGGGTCTTTTTGGTAACAGTAGGAGGATTAATAACCGGGTATTTAATGAAACAGATAAAAAAGTAATATTCCTAATCCAGTAAGGCCTATTAACAATGCAGTTCTCTCTGACTCATGTGTGTTTGGTGATGGTGAGTCAGGGGTTACTGGCTGTATGGGTGCCAGGGCTAGGGCCAGAGGTGATACTGTCTGTATGGGTGATGATGTTACTGGTGCTATTAATGGTTTTAATGGTTGTAAATGTGTGGTCACAGATTGGTTGAGTCCTAATTTTTGATCAACACCTGCAACAATTATTTCATTATTATAATTTGTTATTGTCCCCATTTGGAGTTGAAGATCAGACGGCAACATGTATAACCCGATGCCAACTACAAAGTCAACTTTCGATCTTGCATATATCTGAGTACGTCTTGGTAGCATTGTATGCTTGATGGTAGATCAACCACTGAATTAATTGAATCTTCTAGATTTGTGAGAAACTGTTTTTGTGCTTCAAATTTTCCACTCCTGTTTAAAAGTTTGATTTTGTTAATGATTGTGCACCTAGTAAACGCCACACATATGTTCTGATAGACTCATTTATGCGCTCAACTCCTGCTTGAGTAAACCTGTCACTCTGTCTAAAATAAATGTGGTCCAGGCATTAGGCTGTTTCTGTTCTATTGATCCTAACCAGACTTATGATTTTGATGAGAATGACATGTAACCAGGGTAGTAATCTTGAGGGTATTGTCTGTGACTCATAGCATAATACAATGTACCCATGCCGTTGTGATCATCGAGTTTTTGTGTAAAGTCATACCCGGGGCTGATGTTAAATTTAAATTCATTACATATACATTCCAATGCTTTCATATCCATGGGGTTGTTATACCTGTTGAAACTGGATTCAGTGGGTAGTGGGGTTCTGACAGTATTCTTCTAAGCTGGTAATACGTGTGGAAACGATACACAGACCTAATCAGTTTGAGTGATTCAAATGGTCTGTAAATGTAACACCGCAGCCAGTAGTAGAACATAGTATGGCAAAGTTAAGTTGGTTTTGAAACATCTGTAGTGGGCTTGAGGACCGCTTTCTTGCCATTGAATCATCTGTTATTGGAGGGTTTAGGTAACGATCGAAGGGGTTGGGTATTTTTACTTGGAAGAGATCTTTTTCAGACACAGCTATGTTGAGCTGATTTAGTTGAATTATTTTCTGTTCATATGTAGGTGCGACATTGTACTTGGCATCCACATTAAATTGAAATGCGTTTGTAGTGGTAATGGTTGGTGATTTAAATTTCATCCTTCTTTTTTATGTGAAAATAAAAATGTTTATTACCTTAACAAATCTTGACACATGCAAACCAGTGTGGTTAACTAATGGGATTGATAATCATGATGGTAGCAAGGCTGTAGCTATCCATGAAATGTTTTACACTGTAAAGTGGTTTAATGTAACAGATGATGGTGAATATTCTGTACAAGGAAATATAGGTCGTGCAAGGTTTGGCACTAAACACTTACAGCCTGGGTATTACGACTTTTGTACTATAGCTGAATTTTTACAAGATATAAAATTAAAGCAACTTTAAATCCAGCTAACTTGCTTGTTACATTGGAATTTCCAAAAGATAGTCAGCTTGTATTAACAGACAAACTTTTAATACTACTAGGTTTTATAACCGAATCTGATATTGGTATTTTAGGTGTTAGTGGTGATGAAGATTGGACATTAGAAAAAGGATTTAAAATAAGGCCCAAAAAAGAAAAAATAACTGGAAGATATCCTGTTCATTTGTCAGTACACACAGTATTAAATGTTTATTTGAAAGAACTGAACACATCTGAGAATGTTCACAATGGAAAGCCTTCAACTTTGTTGAGATGCTTACCAACTGGAACTGCACCCTATTGTGAAAGTGTGGTTGCTAGATTTCCAAATTTGCAGTTTAAGAAATTAGGTTCCAGTTTCTTTGAGTTACTGTGTATATCTGTAACTAATCAAGATGATAAACCAGTTGTGATGCATGATTTTAGTGTTGTGTTAGAAGTTAAATAATTATATTTTTGTTAAATAAAATGAGTGCTGGTCCAAAGTCAAGAATCATACCAGTTGCGTGTCCTGTAACAGAGTTAAAAGATTTGGCTGATGTACAGGATTTTGAAAAGGAGGGGGAGGTGAGAAATGTATATGGTTTTGAACTTGATTCTTATGGCATGTACAAGCAGAAAGTAATTCATGACATGAAGGACGGAACAGAAAGAACATTTCCTAAACTTACTCAGCTGCGTGATGTTACTGTACCTATTCCAGTAAATAATGTGCCCTACAACTTAATACATGTGGGTAATAAGTGGGTAGTTTCACTTTTGCCACCTGTGCCTGCACCGCCACCAACAAATGACTGGGACATAAAGTTTGAATTCATTAGTCCTTATGTATATACTGATGACGAATGAGCCTTAGTGTTCAGGAAAGTTGTTAACTATGGGCCAATGATTGTGAGTCTTGTTCCAAGTTTTACTTCAGACAACAATAGCAGAGATAACCTGAAGGTGCAAGATTATGAGAGACGACGGTATCTTTTACAAATAGGATAGGCAGATCAGATACGAAAGTTGTGTTTGTACCAGCAAACTTTACCATTGCAAGAGAAGCGACAATAGTATTTGAAATTATCATGAGATCTGTGACTTCTGCCAAAGAAACGGATATTGCACAAGGAATCAAACTTACGTGGGATGACACATTGACAGAGGCAACAAAAGTCTTTATTGCTATTAGAAAAAGTGATAATACAGAGGTTTTGAGCAGTATTCCAGCTGTCAAGATATCGATCGACAAAACAACTTTTGTTTTTCTAAGTTTCATAAAACTAGAACACATTGATCTTGTTTCATTTTATTACGCCAGCAAATTGTATACTTTTGACGAGTTGCAAAATGTAATTGCTGATTTAAATAAAAATATTTGTGAATAAAAAAAATGGTGAACTTCTATCCGCAACTACCGACGCTTGAGTCTGTGCCGATTGATCCGCATGTGACAACTGTGCCAATTGTATCAGATAAAACATTACAGGCAGACTCATTTCGATTAATAAATATTACAGACGCTTTGAAATATTTGGAAGCAAAATACTCCAGGTGTCATCATCATCATCATCAGTCCCTTGCCCGAACTGGGCGTTGGGGGGACTGAAAGGCAGCAGCAACAGACAGTGCTCTCCACCGAGTTCTATTTTGGGCGGTGGCAAGCAAGTCTGGCATCTCGAGTTCGGTCCATTCTTTTATGTTTGCGACCCAACTCTTTCTCTGACGACCTCGCCGACGACTTCCTTCGAGAGTGCCTTGGAGGATAGTCTTGGACAAGGTGTTGTGTCGGGTCACGTGGCCAAACCAAGCAAGCTTGCGCCGTTTCACAGTTGCCAGAAGGGGTTCATGTGGGCCCACCAGGGAAGTGACGATGCTCCGTACATATTCGTTGGTCTTGTGCTCGCGGTACGAGATGCGGAGCAACTTCCTCAGGCACTTGTTCTCAAAGGCCTGGATTTTCTTTTCTGAGTCTGCAAGCAGTGTCCAAGTCTCACAGCCGTAGAGTAGAATAGACACTACGAGGGACTTGTAAAGCCTGTACTTGATGGTGAAGCTGATGGAGTTACTTCGCCATATCCTGTCCAGCCTGGCCATTGCGGATGTTGCTGTACCTATCCTGATACGGATCTCTGCTATGCAACTACCGTCTTTGGACAGGGTGGCTCCCAAGTACTTGAAGCTATTGACCTCTTCTAGCTTCTGGCCATTCATGTGAATATTGCTGCTGCTGTCGCTTGTGGTGTTGATCATCACTTTGCTTTTATCCGTACTGATCTCCATGCCATAAGACCCTGCGCTACTTGAAAGTTTGTCTGTCAGGTTTTGGAGCTCACTATTGCTGCCTGCCATGAGGTCAATGTCGTCTGCGAATCGAAGATTGCACAGGGATCTGCCACCAATAGAGATTGAAGTATGGTGGTCGTGGAGGGTTTCCTGCATGATCTTCTCCAGGAATATGTTGAAAAGGACAGGAGAGAGCAGGCATCCTTGACGGACACCGATCGTCGTCCTGAAGAACTCGCCTGACTGATTGTTAAGTAGAACCGCGCTGCAGGCGTTCTTGTAAAGCGCTTCTATCATTTGGATCAGTCCCTCCTCTATGTTGAACGATCTCATGACTTGCCAGAGTCCGTCGTGCCAGACGTGATCAAATGCTTTCCTGAAATCAATGAAGTTGTGGTAGAGTTCGCGCTGATGCTGCAGATGTTTCTCGATCAGGACGCGGCAGTTGAAAATCTGCTCTACAGTGCTTCTTCCAACTCTGAAGCCAGCCTGTTCTTCTGCCAGCAGTTCCTCGGCGAAAGTTTTGAGGCGGTTGAGAATGATTCTAAGCATTACTTTGCTAGGGTGACTTATCAGACTGATAGTTCTGTAGTTCTGGCACTGTTTCAGGTTTCCTTTCTTGGGGAGCGGGATCACTAGAGACTGTGTCCATTCTACTGGCCATTTCTTTTGCTCCCAGATCTTTTGACAGAGTGTAGTGAGGACCTTCGTTGTTACTTCTCCTCCATGTTTCAACAGTTCAGCAGGTACGTTGTCTATACCTGGAGACTTTCCTCCCTTCAGGCCGCGTACGGCTGCTTCCACCTCTTCAGCTAACACTGGCAGGTCTTCAGCCTTCCTGGCCCCAGCCTGGTTGTTTTGGAGGATGCTGGTGTCTGGTGTCTTTTACTCCAGGTGTAAAAGACGATATAAAACAGTTTTCAATTCTGTACAAAACACATCTATGGCTGTTGGTGCAGTTTCAGCTGGATGTTCTGTAGGGGGTATTGTTCTGTTTGCCACAGGAATTGGAAGTTCAATTGGAATTGCAACATGCCTGGCGTGCTTTGGTTTGGAAGCCCTAAACAAAAGATTTCACACAAAATTACAGAAGCATGAAGCGTTGAGTACTCTTGTTGGAGCAAAGCTCAGTAGTATGAAACTTATTATAAGTAAATCTTTGGAGGACAATTTTATTAGTGACGAAGAATTTAAGAGAGTGCAGGATGATTTGAACAATTATAAGAAACAAAAATCTGACATACAGAATAAGATGCGTAGTCAATCTCCCGTAATGTTGAAGAACTGAAGGCCAGTTTTTTTAGAGATGGGAAAAAAGATTGGTATGAAAGAAACCACGGAAAAGCTTCAAGGTCTTCTTTTAAGCAAATAAAGATCAGTTTTGGTAATCGTTTAATAATGACATACACTTTACAGAGAGATGACACGCCACTTACATGGCTTAGGCCTGTCTATTCAGCCCCATCTGCACCACCAGAATACTATTGAGAAAAAAAAGTTTTTAAGTTGCCCTTGTATCTTGGTAAAAATGACTGAGTATACGTGACTAGAGTCAAGTTGTTATTAAGAACTTATAAGTTATTAGGGTAAGTAATTAATAAGTTCTTATGGTAAGTAATTAATAAGATCTTATAACAATTAACTTAAAGGTTACCTAAAAGTTAGTTGTGACTTATTAAGTATAAAGTTTTCCACTTGTTAGTTTCTTATCTAGTTGTTTTCCAGGTGCCTATATAGTGTATAGTATGACCACCGGTTGATTTTCTGAAAAATCAATTTCTCCGGAACCAGTTATGAGTATATTAAACCCACTCTTAATGTCTGCTTTCCTTTCAAAACATGCTGTCCTCTTGAGTGTATTGACACCTCTTAGCAATAGGCTATTCAAAAGCTCAGGCTATTCAAAAGCTCCCCAACATACCTTTAATTGAATAGCGGCATGTCGCTTCACAAAGGCATTCAACTGTGGCTTGCTTGTAGCAGGTGGGGCTTACAAAATAGCATGCGCCACACAGATTAAGACCCGTTCCACTCCTACTCGCTGAGAGGAGACTGAATTAAATGTATAAGTTTAGAGTGAGTTGAGTCTTGACACAGACACCAGTCTATGTCTTGTTGACAAAGCGGGTCTCTCTCTCTCTCTCTCTCTCTCTGTAAAGAGCTAATGAGGAGATTGGCTGTGTTGTCCTTTATTCCTATTCATTGTTAAAACCAATTTACATTTGTTGGAGTCATGATTAATATTAGGGACCTGTTTAAACATTTCTTGAGGTCCGGGAAGCTTTTTCTTGAATATAGGGTTGGGTCTGATGCATATTAGTCTATTAGTTGAAAGGGTTTGAAAGGCTTGGATTCAATCGGCTTGTGGTGTTATACATAATTACTTTGCAGTCCGGGTTTAGTTTCTTAATATAACCTGACAGGCACAGACATGTGTTGTTTGTGTGATATCACCTTGGGTAACATGCACTGGATTAACCGGGTGCATTGACTATGGGTGTGTGTAAATGTTTTTAGTCTGTTTTGTTGAGTGCACTATTTGGTTTTGCTTTGATTTGAGAGAAACGGCCATGTGGACGTTAATGACCTTAATTAGTTAATTAATTAAGGTCAACTTAAGACAATGGCCATTGTCTCAGAAATCTCCTTTCTCTATTCTCTAAACATACATTTAATTCGTTTTTGTATCTTTGCCTCTTTTAAGGATGTTAATGTTTTTGTTGGCTCACGTACGGAGCAAAAGTGAGTATGTTCTGGGCCAGGTCATCTGTCGTCCGGGCTAAACTTTAATGTTGACATTTTCTCGGAAACTATTCTAACCACAGTTTTCAAACTTTCCCCAAGGATACTTTTGGCAAGATCTTTTTAGACATACCAAATTTCAGTAAACTCTCTCAAAGGCCAAGGTCGTAGGGATGAGGAATAAGTAAAAACATAGCCATATTTTGACAAAATTGCTTTTTCTCAAATAAAAACTCAGAGACAAACTCATATTTTAATCATGTGCGAGGCAATACTATCTCCAGCAGAAAGGATTTGAATGGTCTTTTTTATCTTCTTCTTCTTGTTAATCATGCAGTTTTTGAGTGTCTAACACCATGCGTAGCGCACGTTATGTTTGTTTGTTTATGTTTGTTTCGGGTACCCATTGCTTTCCACTTTGTGTGTCATGTTTTGGGTGTTTTTTTCCACACATTTTAATGAGGCACGCGTACCACAAGAGTCCAATTTGTAACGTATCTGCTGTTTCTGTTTCTGTGTACATCCCGAGAATAAATTCTGACAAAATAATTGAGACTGGGCCAAAGTCCGTGACTAGCTAGATCAGAACCAGTATGGCCCTAATAATCACCAACAGTGGAGAATTACTCATTACGTTCTTGGGCTCAAAATATAATTCAATTTCCATTAAAGATTTGAGTAAATAGATGACTGTTAAGCACATAGTGGAGCTGGTACGTTATGCATTTTAAAACAGCCCCCTGCTCTGTACGTTGCTGATTCAATAGCGTAAGGGGAAACGTGAAAAATCTGTAACCACACTGACAAGTCTGTAACCACACTGACAAGTCTGTAACCACACTGACAAGTCTATAACCACACTGACAAGTCTATAACCGCACTGACAAGTCTGTAACCACACTGACAAGTCTGTAACCATACTGACAAGTCTGTAACCACACTGTCAAGTCGGTAACCACACTGACAAATCTGTAACCACACTGACAAGTCTGTAACCACACAGACAAGTCGGTAACCACACTGACAAGTCTGTAACCACACTGAAAAGTCTGTAACCACACAGACAAGTCGGTAACCACACTGACAAGTTTGTAACCACACTGACAAGTCTGAGTTAGAAACCTTCCTTCGACCCGTTTAAGAAGGGTGTGAAAACTGCGTCCGTCCATTACGAACATCTAGTTCCACAGTACCAGCCCCCCCCCCCCCTTTCTCCCCTCCCCCAGGCTTCAAATGTCAGAGTTTTGGGGCACTGAAATATCATTTTTCCATCGTGAATCTTAATGCTATTTATTGGGATTCATAAATCTCAAAAAGAATCGTCGTGAATCCGTGACGGTACCAGCTTTAGTTTTTTTAGTCATGATTCTGACAATCATCACCTCAAATGTCATCCTGCTGACAATCATCACCTCAAATGTCATTCTGTTGACAATCATCACCTCAAATGTCATCCTGCTGACAATCATCACCTCATATGCCATCCTGCTGACAATCATCACCTCAAATGTCATCCTGCTGACAATCACACCTCAAATGTCATCCTGTTGACAATCATCACCTCAAATGTCATCCTGCTGACATTCATCACCTCAAATGTCATCCTAATCAGCCGAATGTTTTCTCATCTTGAGTAATTGCCCAAGATCTCAGAATTATCGTCTTCATTACAGTTAACAAAGTCAATATTATTTGAATTAGTCCATTGGGTACCAAATTATTGTGTAGATAATATGTGAACAAAGCTGGCTGCCTTGACAGTTACCGTGGCGGTTGTGATACAATTCTTGTTCATTCCATTAAATTTTCTTCTTGATCAGTAATAATATAATTTAAAATTTGGAGCAAATTCATCATGCGTTTACAGACTTATTGCAATAATTATCGCTGCTGTGTCACAACCCTGTGTCACGACCTTGCGCTTTTTCCCCAAATGAACTATCATCATGTCAAGCATGGATCAGATCGGCCCAGTGTTTTTAAAGAATGCTTTGTGCAAAGTGATTTACAACAATAGCAACCACAAAACATGTAGCCGCGACCTTGACCTTGTAGGTAGGACAAACCTTCCTCTTGAACCAATTTTAATGATGGAAATCACCACTTAAACTCCACATAAAATTGAATGACAAACACGACGAAACAACGTAGCAAATAAAGTGACTCCACCATCGCCCTCTCCACTCTCAGGGCGGAAGGATGTCATCTTTGGTAGGATGAAACATAAACCTGGACTAGACTTGTATAGCTTCCATCAGCGTGTTGATAGTTTTTCTAACGTACCGTTTTTGATCAATGCCTGCACTGAAACACAACCAGCCTCAAACTAGGCACTCAAAGACTATGAAATAAGAATAACATAAACTGTGACCTTGACCTCATCTAAAGGTCACTGACATGGATGTGTATATAAACTTTTATCGTATATTATCGTCACTACAACTAACAAAGTACACTGGAATACTCAAAACCCATGTTCATTTTGACAATTTTGATAATCTCTAACCTTAGCCTGCACATGAGGCCGAATTTTTCATCATGCCAAAAAAGCCCCTTTCATGAACAAAGAGTATATCATGTTAAGCTTTGTCTGGCCACACAGCCTTTTAGAAATGCAGTCACAGACAAACTAGAACTGGTTTTTGCACTTTACTTGACCGTTGTGACCTTGAGCTGCCAGATGTCAACCAGACTGGAACATACAAAAATGCTTTTCAAGCACCAAGCTGAATTAATATGCATGTCAGGATATGCAAATATGTAGTCTCAAACTTTGACCCACATTGACGACTTTTCAAGCATAATGTTGTGCTTCATTATAAAGCATTAATGGAAGGCTTCCAAATCAGTGTTAAAATCTTGAGTAAAACGTATATTTCACTATATATTTGACTTTGTGTGACCTTGACCTGTGGATAAGTCACACAAACATTCATGCGCATAGAGATATTTTTATATACTTTAGTATGGCCAAATTTGAAGTTACACCGCCGTGAGATGGCCTTAGTCGCCTGCTCGGCGTTAAACCCAAATAACTAAACCAAACTTGAAGTTAGATGGTTAGGTAGTCAAGGAGATATTAGCAACGCAGCACTCAGGATAAAGGGACGTTGGTAGATTTCCAAAATTCGTCATTTAACGGCCTGCTGCAGGATGTGCGTTTGTAGTACAAGCCCAGAAATAATGAGACACAATGTACGCAATGGCCGCAGTGTGTGTACCTAGTTTGCAATCTGTGCGGCGTATAGTCTGAGTCAGACAGGAGCCTAAAGCTACCATTTTCCTCAATTTGGGGTCAAAATGTGGACATTTTAAAAGGGCACGTTTTACGCTATATCTCGAGAGCGGTTTGTCGTATCACCAAGGGCGGATCTCGGAAGGAGGGGGGTCTAGGAGTTCCGGAGCTTCCCCCCCCCCCCCCCGACCCAAAATTCGGTAAAATGGTATAACAAAGTCCCTTTCTGTGGGGCGTTTGCCCCCCCCCCCCCCCCTATGATAGTATTTTGGCGAGCTGTCTTTTGGCGCCCTTGGATCACCATAATTCTTTTTGTGTTTTGCTTCATTCAATGTCGGCTACGTCACTGTGCAAATCTTGTACCATGTAAATCGATACTAAATTTGGTTGCCGATACCTACTATCTGATCTGATCTGATATGATCAAACATGTTATTTCTGTGTTCAGAATCTCTCTCCACGGTCGTCAGGAGTACTGGAGGTCTGCTCGTCCTTGCCCTGACCTCGACTGTGTGGCTGTCATGGTTGACGTTGTCCTAGGCGGAACCCAAACGCGGTTTGTACCGGTGTAGTATTGACGACAGTCGGCATGTGTCACACTGACGTCACTCGGCACGTGTAACTCTGAAGTCACTCGGCACGTGTCACTCTGAAATCACTTTGTATGTGTCACACGGTATGTGTCAGACCGGCGTCACTCGGCATGTTCCAAACAGACATCACTCGTCATGTATCTTACAGACGTCACCCTGCATGCGGCACACGGACGTCACTCGGCATGATCCAAACTGACATCATGCAACATGCGGCACACGGACGTCACTCGGCATGATCCAAACTGACATCACGTAGCATGCGGCACACGGACGTCTCGATTTGTGTCACATTTATGTCACTCGGCCTGTGTCAGACGGAGATCACTTGGCATGAGTCACACAGACGTCACTCGGCATGTGTCAAGCTTACGTCACTTGGTATGTGTCACATTGCAGTCATTCGGTGTGTCAGACTGACGTCACTCGGCATGTGTCGGAATGACGTCAATCGGCATGTGTCACACTTTCGTTGTTCGACATGCGCCACACTGAAGTCACTTGGTGTGTGCCACACGGACGTGACTAGGCATCTGTCACACCGACGTTATTTATTCTGTGGGTATGGCTGTCCCGCACATTGACATGGTACTGGAACCGGTACACTGGCACTGGGACATGGTACTGGCACCGGTACACTGGCACTGGGACATGGTACTGGCACCGGTACACTGGCACTGGGACATGGTACTGGCACCTGTACACTGGCACTGGGACATGGTATTGGCACCGGTACACTGGCACTGGGACATGGTACTGGCATAGGTACACTGGCACTGGGACATGGTACTGGCACCGGTACACTGGCACTGGGACATGGTACTGGCACCGGTACACTGGCACTGGCATAGCGGAGAGTCGTCACAACGTGCACGTGCCAGCGATAGACAGTGATCCTACAAGGATTAACCTGGGTACTTCATGGTGATGATCCAAGATGTGAGTTGATCTGTCCAGTGTCAGTTTGCGATAAGCAGTGTCGATACAGATGCAGTTCTCATAATACAAGATGTGAGCTGATCTGTCCAGTGTCAGTTTGCGATAAGCAGTGTCGATACAGATGCAGTTCTGATAATACAAGATGTGTGCTGATCTGCCCAATGTCAGTGTGAGATAACCAGTGTCGATACAGATACAGTTCTGATAATACAAGATGTGTGCTGATCTGCCCAATGTCAGTGTGAGATAACCAGTGTCGACACAGATACAGTTCTGATAATACAAGATTTGTGCTGATCTGCCCAATGTCAGTGTGAGATAACCAGTCTCAATACAGATATGGTTGTGATAATACAGGATGTGTGCTGATCTGCCCAATGTCAGTGTGAGATAACCAGTGTCAATACAGATACAGTTCTGATAATACAGGATGTGAGCTGATCTGCCCAGTGTCAATGTGAGATAACCATTGTCAGTGTGAGATAACCAGCCAACAGAGACCAACAGTGTATTAAGGTGTATTGGTGATGGTTATAGCCAAGAGGCCAACGGTGTTTTAAGGTGTATTGGTGATGGTTATAGCCAAGAGACCAACAGTGTATTAAGGTGTATTGGTGATGGTTATAGCCAAGAGACCAACAGTGTATTAAGGTGTATTGGTGATGGTTATAGCCAAGAGACCAACAGTGTATTAAGGTGTATTGGTGATGGTTATAGCCAAGAGACCAACAGTGTATTAAGGTGTATTGGTGATGGTTATAGCCAAGAGGCCAACAGTATATTACGGTGTATTGGTGATGGTTACAGCCAAGAGACCAACAGCGTATTAAGGCCCCGAACTGGTGATGGTTATAGCCAAGAGACCAACAGCGTATTAAGGTGTATTGATGATTGTTCCAGCCAAGAGACCAACAGCGTATTAAGGTGTATTGGTGATTGTTCCAGCCAAGAGACCAACAGCGTATTAAGGCCCTGAACTGGTGATGGTTATAGCCAAGAGACCAACAGCGTATTAAGGCCCCGAACTGGTGATGGTTCAAGTAAAAAGACCAGTGAAATAAGACCCATTGACGTTACTCGTCACTTGTCGCTCGGTGGTGGTTCCGGCAAAGGGACCAACAGGGAATTAGGGCCCGGTATTGGTGGTGGTTCCGGCAAAGAGGCCAAAAGTGAATTAAGGCCCCGTATTGGTGGTGGTTCAAGCCAACAGGGAATTAAGGCCCCCTATTGGTGATGGTTCCAACAAAGAGACCAACAAGGAATTAAGGCCCCTTATTTGTGATTGTTCCAGCCAAGGGACAAACTCGGAACGAAGGCCCCTTATTCGCAATGTTTGCAGCAAAAGGACCAGCAGGGAATTAAGGCCACGTATTGGTGATGGTTCCAGCTAAGAGACCGACAGGGAATTAAGGCCTCTTATTTGTGATGGTTCCAGTGAAAAGACTAACAATGAATTAAGGAGTATTGATGATGGTTCCAGCTAAAAGACCAACAGGGAATTAGGGCCCCGTATTGGTGATGGCTCCAGGTAAAGGACCAACAATGAAGTAAGAAGTATTGGTGATGGTTCCAGCTAAAGAAACAACAGGGAATTAAGACCCCGTATGGTTCCAGCCAAGAGAGAGACCAACTGCGAATTAAGGCCCCGAAGAAGGGAAACTCCCCGCTATTCATGCTCAGACAAATAACATTCGTTCGCACTAATAAATTAATGTATTAGTTAACTCAATGAGCCTTACTATTATAATCCTGTAGTGTCAATATAATGTTAACGTAATGAGCGTGACTATTATAATCCCGTATTGTCAATATATTAGTTATCCCAATGAACCTGACTATTATAATCCTGTAGTGGCAATATATTAGTTAACTCAATGAGCCTGACTATTATAATCCTGTAGTGTCAATATAATGTTAATTCAATGAGCCTGACTATTGTAATCCTGTAATGTCAATATATTAATCATCTCAATGAACCTGACTATTATAATCCTGTAGTGTCAATATATTAGTTAACTCAATGAACCTGACTATTATAATCCTGTAGTGGTAATATATTAGTTAACTCAATGAACCTGACTATTATAATCCTGTAGTTTTGTCAGTCACACTGACTTCACCTTTCGGTGTACAAGACGAATAGTCACGTGACACTGTCAGCAGCAATAAAGGTTTAAATACAGTAACTAACGCAATCACTAACAAACGTGAATTCCAACGTAACGGACGGACATTTTATTGTGGTGTACACTTCTTTTATTATGTCGCATTACACGGGAAAATGGTCAGCAGACAACATCCTAAATGTTCATGCAAACTGAACCAGCAGTTAATAGTTTAAGAATTTTTTGAAGTCAGCTGTGCAGATCTTTTGCCTTTCAGTATACATCACTCTTGGTCATTATGGCCATCAAGACGACTGTTTTCGTCACTGTCTTGGCCTTTATATTCCTTTGGTCTTGATTGTAAGATGAACAGTGTTCGATTTTATTTTCAACTGTGCATGCACAGTGCACCACTTCTCTCGTCATTCACTACATACAACTGATACTGTTCTTTTATGTTCTGTTCTCTCTATAAACCACTCAGTTAGGACGTGTGATTGACAAGTACAGGTTAGGGCGACAGTTGTTTGCAGATGACTTTGGTCTCTATGACTCATTTCATCCTGACAGTGTCTCCGCTTCTCAGACAGTGCAGAAAATCGAGTCGTGCTGCCAATAAATCAAGTCCTGGGTGTCAACCAACATGCTGAAGTTAAATGATGATAAGACTGAGGCAATTCTGTGTGGACCCAAGAACAAACTGGGTGTGGAATCTCTTGATGCCATCCGTGTTGGTGAGTCTCTCACCCCTTTCTCCAAGACTCTCAGAGATCTTGGTGTCTTTGTCGATACCAGTCTTACCATGGAAAACCATATCAGTGCTGTTGTCAGGGGATGCTACTTCCATCTTCGCTTCCTTGGGAAACTACGACCTGTGCTGACAGCCAAAGCTGCAAATGCTATCGCCGTTGCCCTTGACCTATCCAGACTGGACTACTGTAATAGCTGTCTTTGGGGTCTACCAGAGCAACAACTCAGACGTCTTCAACTGGTTCAGAACACTGCCGCCAGAATTGTCACAAGAACCAAAAGAAAAGAACATATCACACCAGTTCTTAAGCAGTTGCACTGGCTTCCAGTCAAGCAAAGAATTGATCACAAGATCCTCACTCTGTGCCACAAGTCTATAAATGACCCAGCCTCACCAGAGTACCTCCAGGAAATAGTTCCACGACATAACTCTCCGAGGTAGCTCCGTTCTGCTGTCTGGTCCAAACTCTGCACCCCAAGTGTTGAAAGCCACACAAAGAAGCGACTTGGTTTCCGAGCATTTTCACACTGCGGACCTAGGCTCTGGAATAAACTACCACAATCCTTGAGGAACATTGACTGCATTTTCACACTGCTGACTTAGGGGAAATGAACTACCACAATCCTTGAGGGACATTGACTGCATTAGCATTCTTCAGTTGCCACCTCAAGTCCCACCTGTTTCTTGACTTTTAATTCTAGGACTACTCTGCACCAAATTGTTGTTTGTTTTGTTGTTGTTGATTTTTGTTTTTTTCTTCGGCCTGAGCATGCTGCTAGCATGGAGTGGATGCGCATTATAAGTGGACATCATGATCATCATCATTGCTGTTTTTGTTAAAACGAATTATATCAGCAAATAGTTTAACATCTCTGGCATGACCCATGATCAACGACCGCTGAGCAGTGCATATTTTCCGACTTTCACCACATAGCAGCTGACTGCCAGATTGATGTCACAGTGGAATACCATACACATTTGTTGACGTCACCACATATCAGCTGACTGCCAGATTGATGTCACAGTGGAACACCTTACACATTTGTTGACGTGACCACATAGCAGCTGACTGCCAGTTTGATGTCACAGTAGAACACCATACACATTTGTTGACGTCACCACATAGCAGCTGACTGCCAGATTGATGTCACAGTCGAACACCATACACATTTGTTGACGTCACTTCTGTGGAACTTCGTGTTAGGTGTGCCCTTTCAGCGTTAAAATATGGAGAACCAAAGCACGCCCAACGCTTGTGCAGTGTCAGCACAACGGTCACAGCGGCACGACATGAAACAAGGACCATACCAGAGTTGGAGAATACGTTAAGGCCCCGCCACACATGCCCGATTTTGAGGCCGATTCTCGAGCAGTTTCGAATTGGAGTGTGATCGGACCGGACTACAAAAACGTGTGCACTGCCACACATTCCCCGACTTTTTTTTAGCCGACCGGTTTGAATCGAAGATCAAGGTTGTACCTGTTCAGCAAAATGGCTGCTAGTTTTGACAGTGATGATGATGTGCTTGCATTATCAGCAGTTTTGCATCATATTCGGGAAAAGGCGGGCGAAACATCGGCAACGAAGGTGGTACTGATCTTCCGCCATTTTCAAACTGAAACGACATGCTTTGCGAGACGCGCTCTGATTGGTTGAAGCTTACAATTGGGGCCGAATCGGATCGGAAAAAATAGAGCAGGTTCTAGACACCCGATTCCCAGCCGATTGGGATCGGATCGGATAATTATATGACGTCATCCGATCGCAATCGGATTGGAATCGGCTTCAAAATCGGGGCACAACCGGCATGTATGGCGGGGCCTTTAGACCATAGGTGGTGAGAGCCTTCCGTTGATAACGGGCGACCAGGGAAAAGGGCGAACAGAGTTAGGCCAGTTAGTAAAAAGTGTAAAGAATGTGAAATATCCCGCGATGACAAAAAGGGCCTGATCAATGGATGTGTAAACTGCGCACTGCTATATGTGTATATGCAACAGTGGTAACACCTGTCACAGTTGGTCATTGTATTAAAATACGTTCTGACAGAGAGGACTGGTCAGAATGACGCGTAAACTGCGCACTGCTGTATGTGTATGTATGACTGTGGTAACACCTGTCTGGTAACACTGGTCAGAATGACGTGTAAACTGCGCACTGCTGTATGTGTATGTATGACTGTGGTAACACCTGTCTGGTAACACTGGTCAGAATGACGTGTAAACTGCGCACTGCTGTATGTGTATGTATGACTGTGGTAACACCTAAGCAATCCAGACCAAAAAGGTGACTGCCAAGCGTGTGAAATGCAAAGAAGTACCCAACGGAGAAAGAAGCACGCTTAGAAAAAACGGTACAACACAATTTATTGTGTTGTACCGTTTTTTCTAAGCGTGTTTCTTTCTCCGTTGGGTACTTCTTTGTGGTAACACCTGTCTGGTAACACAGGTCAGAATGACGTGTAAACTGCGCACTGCTCTATGTGTATATGTAACAGTGGTAACACCTGTCACTGTTGGTCACTGTATTAAAATACGCCTTGACAGAACGGACTGGTCCCCAGTATAAATGTCGTGTAAACTTAAACGCTGTGAAATCATCACGATTCGATTCTGCCACCTTGACCACAGATGTATTATAATTATTGTATTATACACATTTGTGTTTGAGATTTTGTATGTTGTGTTTGTTGTTTACATTATTGTACAACTCACGGACTGGCAGCATTTCCCCAAGCCCTCAGTCTGGCCATAAACCTATCATTCTATACTCAGGAGGAAAAGAAATGCGACACATGATGTCTGTGTTATGGAAGTATGCATTCGTCTTATCCACATTTTGATAATTGTGTTAATGAAAAACATTTTAATGAGTTATCGTTTGCGCCAAGAAAGGCCAATAATCTCATATGAAACGAAAAAGAGTTCACGTTCTTTAAGACGAAATTACTGCCCTCCTTTGTGACCCAGTGTAGACACCGTGTTGGCACAGAGTGCACTGGGAACTGAGGCAGCATTCAACACATTAAAGTTGTGACTTACTGTGAACACAGAGTGCACTGGTAACTAAGACAGCATTCAGCACAGTTGTGACTTACTGTGAACACAGAGTGCACTGGGAACTGAGACAGCAATTTTGGCAACACATTAAGGTAATGACTCTCAATGTTAACACAGAGTGCACTGGGAACTGAGGCAGCAATCTTGGCAACACGTTAAGTTAATGACTCTCAGTGTGAACACAGAGTGTACTGGGAGCTGAATCAAATTCTCGGCAACACGTTAAGATTATGACAAAAGTGTGAACACAGAATATACTGGCGGCCCAGGCAGCATTCATGGCAACATGTTCAACACTCTCTGGGTGACCTGCTTCTGGTGCTCTTTGTGGTTTCCCAGTTCATCACAATGAAAACAACTTGTTTTTCATTCACAATGTTTGTGTCTGATGTAAATCAGTGTTTTCTTTATTCTTAGTTATTAGTTATTCTAGCCGACCAAAAGTCGTATTCGCTCGTTGGGTGTGCCAAACTGTGTTTGGTGACAAGACTATTGGCCCTCAGCATTGTGACAAGACTATTGGCCCTCAGCATTGTGACAAGAATATTGGCCCTCAGCATTCGGTATGCCAAGCTGTGTTTGGTGATAAGACTATTGGCCCTCAGCATTGTGACAAGACTATTGGCATTGTGACAACAATATTGGCCCTCAGCATTCGGTGTGCCAAGCTGTGTTTGGTGATAAGACTATTGGCCCTCAGCATTGTGACAAGACTATTGGCCCTCAGCATTGTGACAAGACTATTGGCCCTCAGCATTGTGACAAGAATATTGGCCCTCAGCATTCGGTGTGCCAAGCTGTGTTTGGTGATAAGACTATTGGCCCTCAGCATTGTGACAAGACTATTGGCCCTCAGCATTGTGACAAGAATATTGGCCCTCAGCATTGTGACAAGACTATTGGCCCTCAGCATTGTGACAAGACTATTGGCCCTCAGCATTGTGACAAGACTATTGGCCTTCATCATTGGGTGTGCCAAACTGCGTTTGGTGACAAGACTGTTGGCCCTCAGCATTGGGTTGCCAAACTGCGTTTGGTGACAAAGCTATTGGCCCTCAGCATTGGGTGTGCCAAACTGTGTGTAGTGACAAAAGTATATGGACCCTCAACATTGAGTGTGTCACACTGTGTGTAGTGACAGACATATATGGACCCTCAACATTGATGTGCCACACTGTGTGTAGTGACAAAAGTATACGGACCTTCAGCATTGGGTGGACAACGGAAGTAATGATCAGTTACCGGAGTAACTGTTTCCAAAGGTCAATGAGATGGATCATGAAAGAGGAAAGAACACTCAAACTGCCTACCATGCATACCACCCGCTATTTGGTCAGAATGTGAGTCATTGGCTCTGTATTGGTGACTGCCATTACGCTTTCTCATGACAGCCGGTCCATGGAAAGTTTAGACAGGTATAGAAAATGGGTTACAGCAGTGACGTCATTCATCTTTGCATAAGGCACGTGGCCACCTCCTCCTCCAGTTCCCACAGTATTTTGCCTCGCTGAGCATTGTCTGGCGGTCCTTTGTCAGCCACATTTGTTCAGACTAAATGCTATAAATGTTGATGATCTATACTAAGGTCAAAACTTAAGAGCCACCTTTTATCGCAGACGCACCGACAACACTACACACATAAATATAACAATACTTGGAGTCAGTACGTTGCTAATTTATTCAGTAACAATTTCATTTAAGTTTTGAGTAAATCAAGCAATTGTAACAACAGCAGTACGTTAGAATGTTCACCCACCCTTTATTTGAAAAGTCACACAAGACTGGTCCAGTCAGTAGCGAGTGTACCCACCGTTTGCAGCCAAGCATTCAATGCAGCGTTGACGCATGGAGTTCACCAGGGTTCGGAGAACATGTTGTGGGATCGCTTCCCACTCTTGATGCAGGAACTGAGTCAGCTGGGGGAGGCCTTGAGGTGGGTCGGGGGGGGGGGGGTAGGTGGGTGGGTGGGTGGTGGGTTGCTGACTACACGTTGCCCCAGCACGTCCCAGAGGTGCTCGATGGGAGCCAGATCAGGTGAACGAGCTGGCCACTCCATCCTCATGATGCCCCGTTGCTCAAGGCAATCATCCACCACACGGGCGTGATGAGGTAGAGCGTTGTAGTCATGCAGAACAGCATTGTCGCCTATGGCTTGGATAGCTGGCTGGCCGAGGGCCTGCACAATCTCGTCCCGATAGCGCAGTCCAGTCAGGGTGCCTCAGATGACGTGGGGGAGGAGAGGGGGGAGTGTCCTGCCTTCCCTGTTGAAGCTTGCCCAGACCATGACTGAGCCTCCTCCGTAGCGATCCACCTCTTGGACGCATCCATCCGTTAATCGCTCTCCCTGGCGTCTCCAGGCCCTCACCCTGCCGTCGTTGAAGGACACCGTGAACCGTGACTCTATCTATCTATATCCCATAGTCTTGCCGACCGTTGGGGCACCACTGATGACTTAACAACCAGCTCCCTCCATTCCTCTCTGTTCTCTGCCATTCTCAGCGTATCGCCCAGCTTCAGTCCTGTCCACTCTGAGATATTGTCCTCCCATCTTTTCCTCTGTCTTCCTCTCCTTCGTCCTCCTTGCACAGTGCCTTGCAGGATTGTTTTGGCAAGCCCTGCTGAACGCGTGACATGCCCATACCACATCAGTTTGCGTTTTCTCACAATGGCTAATAAGTCTTCATAGGGCCCGATGGCTTGCCTGATTCTGCTTCCCACTTCCTCGTTTGTGATGTGATCTCCGTATGATATGCCAAGCAGCCTTCGAAAACATCTCATTTCAGTGTCTTGTATCCTCCTTTCTAGGTCTGCTGTGAGGGTCCATGACTCGCAGGCATACAAGAACACTGAGATGACTAAGGAGCGCATCAGTCTGATCTTGGAGCAGAGTGTGATGTTTCTGTCCTTCCATATGGTCTTCAATCTTGTCAGTGCTGTTGTCTGCGCAATCCTAAACAGTATTTCTGGTTTTGATCCCTCATCTGTCACAGTGGCTCCTAAGTATTTGAATTTCTTAACTGTTTCCAGTGTTTGGCCTCCAACCATGATTTCAGTGCCAATGCCACTGGCATTATTGGTCATCAGTTTGGTCTTCTCTGCACTGATTTCCATCCCATATGCAGTGGCTGTACTATCCAGCTTTTCCACCAGCTGAGCTAGCTCCTTCTCTGTTCCTGCAAGGCCATTAATGTCGTCCGCAAAGCGCAAGTTCGTGATTGTTCTGCCTCCAATACTGACAGTTCCTTCATGATCTTTCAGAGCGTCCGTCATGATTCTTTCCAGGAAGATGTTGAAAAGAGTAGGTGAGAGCAAGCAGCCTTGTCTGACTCCAACTGTAGTCCTAAACCAGTTTCCTATTTTGCCGTTGAAGCAGACTGCGCTACTGGCCTTGTTGTAAAGGTTTGCTATGACTTTGATCAGGTTGGCATTGATGTTGTATAGCTTCATGGTGGACCAAAGGGCTGCATGCCACACCCTGTCAAACGCTTTCTTAAAATCCACAAAGACATAGAGGTCCTGCTGGTGCTGGAGGTATCTCTCACATAGAACTCTCAGGTTGAAAATCTGCTCAGTTGTGCTGCGTCCTGGTCTGAAGCCTGCCTGTTCCTCAGCTATGATTTCCTCTGCCTGTGGCTTCAGCCTGTTCAGTAGGATCTTTAACATGACTTTGCTTGGGTGGGATATAAGACTGATCGTGCGATAGTTCTGGCATTGATGTAAGTTACCTTTTTTGGGGAGAGTTATTATAAGTGATTAGGTCCATGGTGTGGGCCAATCCCCTGACTGCCAGATCTTATTGCAGATTGTTAGTAAGGCGCTTATCGTGTCTTCTCCCCCTTCTTGGACTAGCTCTGCAGGGATGTTGTCTGCTCCTGCTGCCTTCCCTTTTTTCAGCGACTTCACTGCAGCCTCTACTTCTTCTCGGAGGATGGGATAGTTGCCATTGTTGGTCACGGGTGGGTTGACAAGTATGCCTGGGTCCCCTGCAGCTCGGTGGTTGTACAAATCGGAGCAGTACTCTGTCCATCTCTTCAGTATGTCTTGGTCTTCCGTAAGACAGTTCCCTTCACTATCTTGAATGATCGAGGAGCGTCCTTGTTTTATACTGGTCAGGTCTTTCACCAGCTGGTATGCTTTTTTGCTATTATTTTTGTTCAGATTTTTTTCTACCTGTTTACACTGATCTTCAATCCACTTATTCTTTGCCTTTTTCATGCTTTTCTTGATATCCTGGTTAATTTCCTTGTATTGTTTAGCTCCTTCTACCTCTGATTTCTTTTTCTTTAATTCTCGACGCTTGTCACATAGAACAAAGATGTCAGCTGTAACCCAAGGTTTCTTTGCTTTTCGGTGTTTGCCAAGGATCTCACTGTCTTTTTGGGTTACTACAGTGTTAAATGTGTCAATCAGTGTGTCCACGTCCGTGTCTTCTGCACCTAGAAGTAGCAGTGGACTCATCAGTAAACAAAATCTGAGTCCACTGGAGTCTGTTCCAACTCACATGTTGACGACACCTGGCAACCCGGGCTCTGCAATGAAATGAAAATGGAATGAAATGAAACTTTATTTTGCACGGATAAATGATTAGGTACCTTCCATGCCCTTTTTTCAATCATGTCTTTGCTAAGTTATAGCATGCACGTAAACACACATACACATAATTTTATATATAAAAGTATACATAATAGTGAAAAGTACAGGCAACAATAATTCCATTTCAAATAATCAATGCTCACATTACACCACACACACACACACACACACACACACACACACACACACACACACACACACACACACACACACACACACTGATAATATACCAGTCCGCACACACAGACACACACACACACACATACACACACACATACACACACACACACACACACACACACACACACACACACACTGATAATATACCAGTCCGCACACACAGACACACACACACACACGTACTGATTTTTACCAGTACACACACACACACACACACACACACACGCACGCACACACACACACACACACACACACAAACACACACAAACACACACACACACACACACACACACACACACACAAACACACCCTGACACTAAGCTAAACATCGAACATTAAACATTAAAAAGTTATGATGTTATGCTGCACTCACAAATATGCTAGAACATGTTAGAAGACATCAAGAAGGCATGACTTCTTTTCCGCTGAGGTTTCAAAACAAAAGAAATGACAAAGAACACCTCAGCAAGTCGAAAGTATTATGATACATGAATATCAATAAGGAAATGTTTCTGCAGTCAATGACGGTATGTGAAAGAAAAATATGAACAATATGGGTTTTTTTTACATGCCCTTAATAAATGTATTCAGTTGGTTCTTGAACGTTCGTAAAGAAGGTGCTGCTTTAATGTCTGCAGGAACTGTGCTCCATAATTTTGCATCAGAGTAGGAGAGGGACGTCCTGTAAATATCTAAGTGGGGTCTTGGTACTACCAGATTGTTCCCTGATGTTCGACTAGATCTGTGGGCAAGTGCGAACAAATTATAGAGATAGGCTGGTGAGTCTGAGAGGGTGATTTTGCGCATATCGCATGAGTAGCAACTTATTATAAATGAACTGCTTGTCAAGTTGCAGGATATCCAGCAGCTTGAACTTGTAATCAGTACTAATGACATGCATGGGTCTGTCAACGATTAATTTGATTGCCCGCCTGTGAAGCGAATTCATCCTTTTGAGATTAGCATCACTGCTCCCATCCCAAACGGAGGAGGCATAATCCAAATGTGGCTGAATTTGGGCACAGTAAAAATGTTTCCTTGTTGGTTCGTTAGTAAAATATCTTAATTTTGACAATAAGAATAATTTTTTTTTATATTGTTTTACACACTTTGGTAATATGGTTTTGACAACACAGTTTATCATCAATGATGATTCCAAGCACACGCTGTTCCTTGACTTGCTCAACAGACTGCCCATTCAAATAGAGCTGTATTGGAGGCGGGTTCAGCTGATGCTTTTGTCTAGTAGTAATTAACATACATTTGGTCTTAGTAGGATTCGGAATCATATAATTGTTTTGACACCATGTGGAAACATCATTCAGGCCGTTTTGTAGGGACTGGGTTATACAGGATACATCTGACGATGACACGTCAAGAGTTCCATCATCAGTGTAACGCACGCAGACTTGCCCACAGTCGTACGCACAGACTCTCACGCAACAGACGCATACACCGCCACTGACTCAGACGGGCGCATTCATGCGGTAAAACACAACACACGGGCTCCCTTTCTAAAGTAACCTTTATACACTATAAATGAAAAGAACGACTTAAATGATTATCAACTATATACACTGTTCTATTATCACACCACACACGCATCACAATATCTTTGCCAGGTTAGGTCTTAGTCTCACATTGCCTCCAACCTGTTTGATGTTGTTGTCTGGTTACGTTGGTCCTTCTCACGTCTAGGCGTGAAAGTCCTTCGTCGTACGCTTGTTGCCGTCCTGTCTCTCTTTGGGCACGGACGTCCTCGTTCTCGTACGGTACTCAGTTCTCGTTTGGACTTGGGTGTCTTGGTTCCCAGTCAGACTCACTCTCCAGAAGAGCTGGAGGGATGACCTCACGTAGGTCCCACCTGCGACTCGACGTCTCGGCGTCCGTCTTTCCACTCTCGTTACAAGAACTCTGAATAGACAAAAGTCCCAACGTAACACTTGCTAAACACACAACATATTGGATCAATGAGAAACGTCACGTAACCTGGCTGATACAAATAACCCACACGTTCATTCACACACACACACGTGCTTCATAAACTATTTTCGTATCACCCCATCTCTGTCACTATCTTGAAACAGACTATAGCCTAACACTCTTGCTATACCTTACTCTATACCCTGGAAAAGACTATGTTTAACCAACCACGTACTATCTTCCTAGCGGCTTAGACATACACACTTCATATTCCTTTAGTCATCTAACTCGGTAAACAACTGTATACAGAAACACCGGTTACTTCACCGAATTCTAAACATACTATACTAAACCAAACCGGAACACCGCTATACAGCCACATTAATCTTACCACGCATACTATCTTTAACTAAACAACTATCAATACTACGTTTATAGAAACATACCTGAAATCTAGGCTTCAGATTCTTGGAATGCGGGCTAGGTAACTCGAACACAACCGTTCCATAGACAAAACAGCCCGCACTCCGAATCTAGACCTCTGACAGTCACAGCTTCCGCCTAGAACTCACTAAACAGAACTCACTAAAAAATCCCGTGCTAACCATGTCTTACAGATTCCACATGGGCAGCAGGCCCCACGGACCTTCGGCACAAACAAACCGTTAACAAAAACCGTACCGTACTAATCCTATTGTGCGAGCACTATGCACAAGCATAGAGCTTCATCACAATCAGCGAAGAGACTGCAGATTACACGGGGGTCAGATACATGTAAGGGAAGATCGTTTATGAAAACTGAAAATAATAATGGACCAAGGACAGATCCTTGTGGTACTCAGTGCTCTATCGCCCTCTCACGTGAGTTTGTATCATTCACACAGACGTACTGTGTGCGCCCGTTTAGATATGATGAAATGAAGGCAAGGGTGCCATCACTCAGCTGATAGGCAGCAAGTTTTTTAATTAAAAGATCATGGTTGACAAGATCAAAAGCTTTCGAAAGGTCCAAAAATACCGCCCCAGTCATTTGCCCATCATTCATAGCAGTTAAAGCTGAGAAACAGTCAAAACACTCCGCCCCGCACGTGTTTTAAAAAAACTTTGCAGGACCCAGCGAGGGCCCTGTCTTCGTGAACGTTCGGCTACCTTCGGCAAACCGGTTTGCAACTCAGTTGACTGAGTTTTCAACTGCGTTTGTCGTGCTGGCAAAACTCCCGTGAAAAAGACAGGCCACTTCCTGTATGCAGCGAGTGGGCACCGCGATCACTGATCTAAATCAGCGATATCGATATTTATACTGATATCAACAGTAGCAGACGACACTCGACCACCCGACGGACAGAGCAGGCCATTTGTGTCTTGCCTGGACGCACACTGGATATGGACCAGGCCGAGCTATCCGTAAGTTACACAGTACAGCCTGAAGCTTTATTTGATATCGGAAGGGTGAGGAAGGAGGGGTTATTTGTCGTTTTGTGTTTGTTATTATATCTTTTCATCTGGAGTGGCCTACAGCAAATATTTTTTTCCATACGAAGGGCAGCTACTAAAAATCAGCTTGACCCATGGCGACCTAAGATTGATCCCCCTTGTATCTTTTGGCATCCATGTAAACAGTCGATTCTCTCTCTCTCTCTCTCTCTCTCTCTCTCTCTCTCTCTCTCTCTCTCTCTCTCTCTCTCTCTCTCTCTCTCTCTCTCTCTCTCTCTCTCATCCAATTTACTGTGTTGGCTTCTTTATTTATTTATATTAGCCTATATTGGACTGGATTTATGTGTTGAAAAAATTCGTTCACAACTACAAAGTGTCAGGAGTCATACTTACAGCTTGTACAGCCGTACATTCTGCCATCATAGTCCCCAGCGCGTAAAAATCCGTGGCTGTCGGTCAGTTTCAAAGTGTCACAGAATCGTCTGCTGTTGTCCGATCTGCTAATCGCGATGATTTCCGTGCAGCAGAAAGTGATCTGTCGTTTCCCGAGAGTTTTGCAAGCTCGGGATACGCAGTTGCCAACTCCGTCAACTGAGTTGCGAACTGATTTAACCCACTTAGGGGCAGGGCCCAAGCTGGGTCCTGTAGAGTCTTTTTAAAACACGTGCTGGGCGGGTTTTTCTCATTGCACCTCAGCTTTAAACATCTGTCAATCAGGTGAACCAAAACTGTGTGACAAGAAAGTCTCCTACGAAAACCAGACTGTAGTGGATGAACGAGTTTGTATTCATCTAAGAAATGTTATAAATGTGTGTGGATATGTATTTCAATCGGTTTTGACAGAGTTGACAACAGAGAAATGGGTCTGAAATGTTTGGGGTCATTTAAATCTTTTGTTGTAGGTAGAGGTATTACCTTTGCCGTTTTCAGACCAGACGGAAATTGTCCATGTTGTATGCAAAGGTTGTAGATATGTGTTAGCGACTCGACGACGTATGGAAGAGCCATTTTAAGAACAGTGCTGCTAATTCCATCATGACCAGATGTACGTTTACTCTTTAATGAAGAAATGGATTTTCCCACTTCGTAAACTGTTAAGAGCGGAATGTTGCAAGACTTGTTATGTGTTAATCTTTCAGCACAAAGCCTTTTAGCTTTTCTGAAACATCAGACGGTTGACCGGGCGACGTAAGATTCTGTAGCAGTGTAGTGGCGGTAGAGAGAAAATGCTGATTCAACGTATCAGCTGATATTTTAGTGCACTGTGCGGTATTTCTGGACCTCGTAAAGGCGTTTGTTGCACGCCACACAGAAACGATATCTTTTTTGCCGTCATGAGATGGTGAAAGTGAGACCTCTGAGCATTTCTAACTAAATATTTTATAAGTTTTTTTTTTTTGTTTTCGGTAAGCTACAAAAGTTTTGCTCCTTTTATGATCATCTCGGAGCTGCATGGCATCCTTGATTTCATTTTTAACCACGCGGGAAGCTGGGGAATTTTCACTCGTTTCTCTCTGAAAGGAGCATGTTTATCAAGAACACCAAGAAACAATCTGTACCATTCAGACAGAGCCTCATTAGGGTCACCTTGGCTGTAAACTTTGTGGAAAGATACTTGATTTAGGTCATGCAGAAGTACGTCTTTGTTGAAGCGCTTCAAAGATCTATATCTAATAGTTGTGTGCTGGTGTTTACGAAAAGTAGTATTTGCTTTCAATGCCCAGCCACAACACACAGGGTAATGATCACTAATCCCTATTTCGGGCACCTCTACTCCCACTACCCTTCACTTATTAGTTGTGTTGATGTGGTCAATAAGGGTGGAGGAAGTATAACTAACACGGGTAGCAGCAGTAACTAACTACTGCTTCAGTCCAAACATAAAAATGGTACATTCCCAGGCAGGGTTATTCAGGAGCAAATTGATATTAAAGTCGCCCAAAATCAACATTTTCTAAGGTGGACTTTCTGACCTTATCTATCATAACTGTGAATTTGTCATACCATTGAAATGTTGATGCTGGGTTTCTATAAATGTATCCGACGAGCACGGGACTGGATTTGTCTGCCCTCAACTCAATCCAGATTGAATTGTGTATATTCACTGCTATACCTGTCTGTCCCGAGTATTCAGCATCGCGGCGCAAGACAGCAAAGTCCTGGATAGAAACGGCCTCATCACTGATGTTAGGATTGAGGCGCGATTCAGTGACACCAAACAAATGAAAAGGACTGGGTCATGAGTCAAGAGCACACAGAGATCAGGGATTTTGTTATACAAATAATATATGTTTAAGTGACCAATATGTAAATGCTGACCTGATATCATGTTTATATCATTTGAGATCAAACAGCAAAATTGCTGACGAGACTAATGAAGTGAAAGAAATTAATATAAAAGGCTAAATTTAATAATGTAACTAAATAAAAGTTACAAACAGAAGAAATACTTAAAATAGGCCTGGCAGCGGTTTTAAAACCGATGAACACTAGATGCCGCTGCCTGCGGAGCTAATCGGCTTTTAGCGTCAATTGTTCACTGGGCTATACAAGACAGTCCAGTCAGTAAACAGCTCGCTTCACTGCCACAGTAACCACTCACTTCACGGTCACAGTTGAACGCCCACCGCTTGCAACAAGTGCAGCGGAAATGGCACAGTCAAAACACTATACGGCGTCAGCACAGGCAATTAATGTCGCGCATTACAGCTCAGTCAAACACCTTGCATAGCTTTATCGCTACTCCCAACATTGAGAAATTAGGAAAGAAAACCACTCAGCAACCACTTGAAAGAGAACGAATAATGTTAGTCATAACACCATCATAAGACATATGAAGGAACGCTATGAAGAAGGAAGCCTTATATATATAGGACTTGTCCCAATAATGTCACGTGGCTAGGCTATATGTAGATACTTAGCACACTGTGGCGTGGTTTTGAGACTGAGCCCACTGAAGGTGTTGATAGCCGTAATACGGTACCGCGTGTGGGTACTGTGTGTATTGCGGGGCATCGTCACGTTCAGGGGTTTGAACCAAGGGCCACTGTCCTGGAGGCCACGCTGATTGTAGGACGTCACCGATGACCGCTGGTGGGTGCTGCCAAGTTGGTTGCTGGGATGCTGTCTGTGCTAAGGGAGGCAACACGCTCTGTCGACTGAGAAAACTATGTTACTATCCAGCAGCGGAGGCAGGGTCCAGATCTGATCCGCTGCTCAGTTCTGAAGCCTGCCCCTGTTGCCTAGTGGCGACAGTGGAGTAAACTTGTTTGGGCACTGTTATGTCAGAGCGGTCTCGATAATCTGTACTCCCTGCGGCAGGTTTAGAGCGACTGGAGTCAAGCGGGCGTCCATTAAGCTTGATGTTTAGAGCGAGGCAACCACGCCCTGGGGGCTGGGATGAATCCTGTCTTTGCTTTGTCTGTATAGGATTTTCTTAGGGGCGCCTGTCGGTGTGGTAAAAATAGCATAATTGTCAATGAACACGATTTCCATACCAACACAGACCTGTCGGAGATTGGCGTTAGACATGTGTATGTTACTGTTGATGGCACACTGCCATCTAGCGGGGATGCCACCCGAGGCCTGTAGTTGGGCGTGTGGAAAGGCGCGTCTACACAGGCTGGCAATGTCCATCCACACCTGGGGGGTAATAGCACGGCCTAGCTTGCAGTCGTTTATGCCGACATGGAAAGTCACGAGGTGCACGCCTGGAGAAGGAGGTATCTGTGCCAGCCAACCTGTAATCTGCTGGGTGTTGAGACCGGGCACAGAAACTACCTGCACTTTGTCCTGGGGGCCCGTCGCCATCCTGTCTCCCCTCACGTGCTGCAGGATGGAATCTCCCACAAGCAGAGTGGTTGTATCAGGGAGGACACGCTGTTGCATCATCACCACCGCTGGTCGTTGACGGTTGTTACGGCGATGGGGGCCACTGTAATGCGGTGCATCGCGCGGCCCTTGGGCGAGGCTTCCACGAGGGTTGGTATCGGGGCCGCTGCCAGGGACAGGTGCAGGGCGTCGATTATCCTGACTGGTGGGACCTGTGGACTTCAGGGCTGACAATCTGATTACAGGGCTCGGTTTCCAAGGCTCCTCGCTGTCCAGAGCTGTTGTCGAGACACCGAGCGCTGGAGGTGATCAGCACTGAGATACGGTCGCCACGTGGAGGGCTGTCCCTGCGGGCGGGGATACGTGGGGTCATTGTGCTGATCCCACTCGTGGCAACTTCCTGTGATGGGACAGACCACACAGGGCAATTAGCTTACGCCCCTTTTCACACACTATTATCTGTTAGCCTCTTGCAGCATAAAACTATGAACGAAGAACCTTTCTGCCAAAACAAAAAAATCCACGCGGAGCACATCACAGGAGAAACATTTTCACCAATTTAAAAAAAAAAATTAAGAGTTAGCGTTTTTCACAACACTCAAATGCACTAAGTACACCGATGACAAAACTATCGTCTGCAAGCCTGCATACAACCGTGCACATGCCCCAATTAGGCTCCCATGAACACACTAGGTCGACTAAAATTACTCAGATTTTGCTCTTTTTCACACCACCTGTCATGCCTTTTGTTGCTCAAAACGCCAAAAAAGGCACAACATTGAAGTTTTACACCCTAAAACAATTACAAAAAGGGAGGAATTTTTTTAATCTATTTCTGGTGGAAAAGTTACTACATGGCCGGCACCGGAAGCAATTGCCCTGTGTGGCCACAGCCGCAAGCATGGTCAACTTTTTATCCAGGACACGCATGTGATTGGCTTGCTTATCTTTAGCAGACTACAGGTGGTTCACTGTGCCTTGCAGTGTACGTTGTGTGTCGCTCAGACTCCGTAGTTGCCCGTTGAGCGCTGTGAGGTCGGCATGTGCAGTTCTGTCGGACACTTGCTGGGTTTTCTTAGTTTTGACCGTACAAATCGCCTGGCGGTCCACATTACACACAGTAAACGTGGGATTTACAAGTCGCCTGGCGGTCCACCTTACATACAGTAAACGTGGGATTTACAAATCGCCTGGCGGTCCACATTACACACAGTAAACGTGGGATTTACAAGTCTCCAGGTGGACCACATTACATACAGTAAACGTGGGATTTACAAGTCGCCTGGCGGTCCACCTTACATACAGTAAACGTGGGATTTACAAATCGCCTGGCGGTCCACATTACACACAGTAAACGTGGGATTTACAAGTCTCCAGGTGGCCTACATTACATACAGTAAACGTGGGATTTACAAGTCGCCTTGCGGTCCACCTTACATACAGTAAACGTGGGATTTACAAATCGCCTGGCGGTCCACATTACACACAGTAAACGTGGGATTTACAAGTCTCCAGGTGGCCCACATTACATACAGTAAACGTGGGATTTACAGTCCCCTGGCGGCCCACATTACATACAGTAAACGTGGGATTTACAAGTCGCCTGGCGGCCCACATTACATACAGTAAACGTGGGATTTACAAGTCGCCTGGCGGCCCACATTACACACAGTAAACGTGGGATTTACAAGTCTCCAGGTGGCCCACATACATTAACGTGATTACAGTCCCTGGGCCACATACATACGTAGTGGGATTTACAAGTCGCCTGGCGGCCCACATTACATACAGTAAACGTGGGATTTACAAGTCGCCTGGCGGCCCACATAACGTGGGATTACAGTCGCCTGGGCCCACATACAGTAAACAGTCGCTGGCGGTCCATTTACAGTAAACGTGGGATTCAGCCTGGCGGCCCTTACCAGTAACGGGGATTCAGTCCTGGCGGCCCACATTACACACAGTAAACGTGGGATTTACAAGTCGCCTGGTGGCCCACATTACATACAGTAAACGTGGGATTTACAAGTCGCCTGGCGGTCCACATTACATACAGTAAACGTGGGATTTACAAGTCGCCTGGCGGCCCACATTACATACAGTAAACGTGGGATTTACAAGTCGCCTGGCGGCCCACATTACATACAGTAGATAATACATATAAAAACGTACCTGCAATCTCGGTTTCAGAGTCTTGGAATACGGCTAATGTATCCGACATACGCCCATCCTCACTGACAGAATAGCGCGTACTAACTACTCTTGAGCTCTGTCAGGCTGAGCTGCGCCACTAAAACTCCGTGCGGATCATTGGCATCACGATCACACGGGACTCATGAATACACGGACCATTTGTCACTAGACAACCCGCTGACAAGACAGTACATTGCAGAATCTCTGCGTGATCTTTTTTTGCGTGGGCATAGCGCTTCATCACAAGGGCAGATAGCTACTACAGTTATTGTTTCTGCATTGCTTGTCGTGTGAAAGCCAGGGTAAGGGCAGATAACTACAGTTATTGTTTCTGCATTGCTTGTCGTGTGAAAGCCAGGGTAAGGGCAGATAACTACTACAGTTATTGTTTCTGCATTGCGTGTGTGTGAACCAGGGTAAGGGCAGATGGCTACTACAGTTATTGTTTCTGCATTGCGTGTGTGTGAACCAGGGAAAGGGCAGATAACAACTACAGGTATTGTTTCTGCATTGCTCGGCCAGTTTGGTGTGGGCAAGATGAACGAGAATGGGCAGCAGCTGCTTGAGATGTGCACCTAACACGGCTTGTGCATCACCAACTCTTACTTCAAAACCAAGACTCAACACAAGGTCCCCTGGAGACACCCGCGTTTTAAGCACTGGCACCAACTGGATCTGATCCTGATCAGGCACGACAACTTGAAGAACGTTCTCCACACACGCTTCTACCATAGCGCGGACTGCAATACAGACCATTCTTTGGTGTGTTGCAAGATCAGGCTGCAATCAAAGAAGTTTCATCGCACCAAGCAGCTAGGGAAACCTCGCCTCGATGTCAGCAAAATGTGCCAGCCCGACCTCGTAGAGCAGCTTGCAGAGGCCTTCCAGAAGCAACTTGAAACCTCACAGCCCGGTGTCTCTGACTCTGCCACAGATAAGTGGGAAACCTTGCAGGACACCATGCACCGCACAGTCTTGGCCACCTTTGGGAAGAGGACCTCGAAGACACAAGATTGGTACGATGCCAAGTCGATCGAGATGTCTCCCATCATCGTAGCTAAGCGAACTGCCCTTGCTGAGTACAAACGGTCACCCAGCAAAAAGAACCTGCAGGTTCTCAGGGCTGCCAGGAGCAAGGTCAAACAGACTGCCAGGCGTTGCGCCAACGAGTACTGGACGGAGCTCAGTGAGAACGTCCAGATTGCAGCCGTTACAGGTGACACCAGAGGAATGTACGACGGCATTAAGAAGGCATTAGGACCAGCCCAAACAAAACGCCCCCCCCCCCCCCCGCCCCCACCACCACCACCACACCCCTTCAAATCCTCCACCGGGGAAGTTATTACGGACAAAGGCCAGAAGCTGGAGAGATGGGTGGAACACTATTCTGACCTCTACTCCAGACAGAACGTCGTGTCTTCATCAGCTCTTGACGCCATCGAAAGCCTGCCTGTAATAGATGAGCTAGATGCAGTGCCAACAATAGAGGAGCTCAGCAAAGCCATTGACAGTTAGGCTTCAGGCAAAGTCCCAGGCAACGATGGGATCCCCCCGGATTTGATCAAGAACTGCAAGGCCACCCTCCTTCTCCCCCTGCATGAGGTCATAATCTAGTGCTGGCAGAAAGGAGAAGTACCACAAGACATGAGGGATGCCAAGATCACCACCCTCTACAAGAACAAGGGCGAGAGAAGCGACTGTAACAACTACAGAGGCATCTCCCTTCTCAGCATTGTCGGCAAAGTCTTTGCCCGGGTCATCTTGATCCTTTTGCAGATTCTGGCAGAACGTGTCTATCAGGAGTCGCAGTGTGGCTTCCAAGCTGAGCGGTCAACGGTAGACATGGTCTTCTCCCTCCGTCAACTCCAGGAGAAGTGCAGGGAACAACACATGCCTCTGGATGTCGCGTTTATTGAGCCTTCGACCTGGTCTGTTCAAGATCCTCTCAAAGATTGGATACCCACCTGTAACGCACGCAGACTCTCCCCAGTCGCACGTACAGACGCACAGCACAACAGACGCACGCACCGCCACTGACTCAGTCGGGCGCATTCACGCGGTACAACTAGAACACTATTTCTATTTCTTCTATGCCCTTTTACATTTACAAATCAAATAACATAAACGCAATAGATTCTTTACACCATACACTTCTCAATACAAGCACATCAACACCGCATACACATACACAACGTAAAAGCCAGGCTAGTTAATTGTCCTCACAATCCAACCTGTTTCACTGGTGTTATCGTTCTGTAACGTTCTGTCCTTCCACGTCTAGGCGTGTAGTTCCTCGCGTCGCACGCTTCTGAGTAGTCCCCCGTTTCTCGTACCGTGGACATCCTCCTGACTCGCTCCAGTAGCGCAGTCTCTGATGACCCGGGTGTCTAGGCACCGGTCGCTCACTCCTCGAGTGATGAAAGGACCTCACAATAGGTCCTCTGGCGGCAGCACACACACAACTTGGATAATATGAGGTACCTTACGTAACCTGGCTGATACACACAACTCTCACACGTTCATTCACACACACGTGCTTCATAACACGAACTACTTCCGGAACACACCATAACTCTGTCACTACATTGAAACAGACTATAACATGACACTCTCGCCATACAATATTCCATACACTGGAAAAGATTATACTTAACCACGTACTACCTTCATAAACGACTTAGACATACACACCTCACATTCCTTAGTTATCCATCTCGGTAAATAACTACATAGAAAAATCACCGGTTATCTCAACGAATTCCAAACCGACATAACTGAATCAAATCAACGCTACACAACCGAACCAAATCTTACTAACGCATATTATCTTTAACTCAGCAGCAGCTGTCAACAATACACATAAAAACATACCTGAATTCTAGGTTTCAGGGTCTTGAAATACGGGTAGATTATCCAGCATACGTCCGTCCACACTGACAGAGTAGCTCATACTAACTACCCTACAGATCTGTTCCCCTGAGCTCTCGCTAAAACCCCGTGCAAAACGCTTTCCCTATGCTTGCACGTGGCCTCGTGCATACACGGGATATTTGCCACAAGACAAACCGCTGACAAGACCGTAGAATACAAAAACTCTCTGTTAACTATATGCATGGGCATAGAACTTCATCACACCATCCAAACTGCAGAGTGTGATAGAATCCTTCCACACCAACATGAACGGGGACAATGCAGTTCAACGGCAGCACATCCGAACCCTTTGACGTACGTAGTGGAGTCAAATAAGGCTGCGTCCTGGCCCCTAGCTGCGTCCTGGCCCTTAGCTGCGTCCTGGCCCCTAGCTGCGTCCTGGCCCCTAGCTGCGTCCTGGCCCTTAGCTGCGTCCTGGCCCCTAGCTGCGTCCTGGCCCCTAGCTGCGTCCTGGCCTCTACTCTCTCTGGGATCTTCTTCGCTGTCCTGTTCAAGCTGCGTCCTGGCCCCTACTCTCTCTGGGATTTTCTTCGCTGCCCTGCTCAAGCTGCGTCCTGGCCCCTACTCTCTCTGGGATCTTCTTCGCTGTCCTGCTCAAGCATTCCGTTGGCAACGCAACAGAAGGAATCTACCTGCGAACTAGATCAGATGGCAGGCTGTTCAACCTAGCCCGTCTCAAAGCCAAGACAAGGATACGTGAAGCCCTCACCAGGGACATGCTGTTCGCTGACGATGCGGCAGTTTCGACCCATACCCAGCAGGAACTGCAGTCACTGATGGACCGATTCTCCCAGGCTTGCAAGGACTTCGGACTGACTATCAGTCTCAAGAAGACGAATGTCCAGGGACAGGACACAGAGACGAGACACCGCCATGCATCACCATTGACAACTACGAGCTCGACGTCGTCCACCAGTTTACGTACCTTGGGTCCACCCTCACCGATAACCTCTCTCTGGACATCGAGATCGACAAGAGGATCGGGAAGGCTGCTGCAACTCTCGCACGCCTCACAACTTGAGTGTGGACAAATCCCAAGCTGACTGTGAAAACAATGATGGCTGTGTACAACGCCTGCGTCATCAGCACACTACTATACGGCAGTGAGATATAGACCACATATGCTAGACAGGAGAGAAGACTCCTTTCACCTGAGAAGCATCCTCCGTATCCTGGGCATATATTGGCAAGATAGAGTGACCAACACCGAAGTCCTGTCACACGCTGGCCTTTCCAGCATGTACACCCTACTCAGACAACGCAGACAGCGCTGGCTCGGCCACGTTCCCCGCATGGAAGATGGCCGCATCCCAAAAGACATCCTCTACGGAGAACTGGCAGCTGGGAGAAGAAACACTGGTCGCCCCAAGCTACGAGTTGTAGATATCTGCAAGAGGGACATGAGAGCACTGGACATTGACACTGGGTCCTGGGAACGCCATGCGGATGACCGTGCAAAGTGGAGAAGTATCCTCCACCAACACCTCAAGTCAGGGGAAGAGGAGATGTCGAAAGCAGCAGCAGACAAGCGGGCAGCAGAAAGGAGTGCAACAAGTCCATTAGACCAGCGACCACGCACATTTGTGATCTTGAAGCAGGGACTGCCGCTCCCGCATCGGCCTCTACAGTCACAAAAGATGCTGCTTCAAATCCAGCTGAGCAGTCAATCAGATCAGAACAGCTAGGATGCATTGTCTATGGTCGATTCAGACCGACCGAGGCCCATAACATGCTAACCCTCTGTGAACCAGTGTAAGGGCAGATAACTACTACCAGTTAGACAGGGAGATACAAGGCTGCTTGGCATTTCATACAGAGATCACATCACGAACGAGGAATTGGTAAGCGGAATCAGGCAAGCCATCCGGCCCTATGAAAATCTATTAGCCATTGTGAAAAGAAAAAAAAACGCAAACTGAAGTGGTATGGGCATGTCACGCGTTCAGCAGGGCTTGCCAAAACAATCCTGCAAGGCACTGTGCAAGGAGGGCGAAGGAGAGGAAGACAGAGAAAACGATGGGATGGCAATATCTCAGAGTGGACAGGAATGAAGCTGGGCGATACGCTAAGAATGGCAGAGAACATAGAGGAATGGAGGGAGCTGGTTGCCAAGTCATCAGTGGTGCCCCAACGGTCGGCAAGACTACGGGATATAGATAGATAGATAGATAGATAGATAGACAGACAGACAGACAGACAGACAGACAGATAGATAGATAGATAGATAGATAGATAGATAGATAGATAGATAGATAGATAGATAGATAGATAGATAGATAGATAGATAGATAGATAGATAGATAGATAGATAGATAGATAGATAGATAGATAGATAGATAGATAGATAGATAGATAGATAGATAGATAGATAGATAGATAGATAGATAGATAGATAGATAGATAGATAGATCCCAGAGAGCCTAGGCCTAACACAGAGGGACACACAAGACGCCCTAGATTTCATTGCAGTGTGTTGTCTTATTGCTTTAAATGCAGTGTATTGTCTGAATGTGTTAACTGCAGTGTATTGTCTAAATGTGTTAACTGCAGTGTGTTGTCTTACTGTGTTAACTGCAGTGTGTTGTTGGATTGCGTTAGCTGCAGTGTGTTGTCTTACTGTGTTAACTGCAGTGTGTTGTCTTACTGTGTTAACTGCAGTGTGTTGTCTTACTGTGTTAACTGCAGTATGTTGTCTTACTGTGGCATTTTCCGCGCTCTCAGGCTGATAATACATCTGTACATACAGCGTTCTCAGTCTGATGTAATACATCTGTACATACAGCGCTCTCAGTCTGATGTAATACATCTGTACATACAGCGCTCTCAGTCTGATAATACATCTGTACATACAGCGCTCTCAGTCTGATAATACATCTGTACATACAGCGCTCTCAGTCTGATAATACATCTGTACATACAGCGCTCTCAGTCTGATAATACATCTGTACATACAGGACATATTACGTTTCATATTCTTCTTTTACTATTTCCATGTCGCAGTCGCAGGTTGACAATTGGTGGTGGTTTGGATTATGTCTGTATGAGCTAATTTCTTGTTGATGCTTTGTTCGTGTGGTCTGTTAATGAATGTAATGTTAAAAGGATGTGTAATTTAATTTATTATAGTGGATGTGTAATGTAATACATTATAGAGGATGTGTAATGTAATACATTATAGAGGATGTTACGATTGTGGTTGTGTTGTCCTGTGAGAGCATACATGTCAGTGTTAATCGTAGGAAACGATCCGATATTTATTTGAGCTATCATGGTTATGATTCACGTATCTTTTTAAGTAACATTTTCTTTCGGTCGCGCAGAGCGGAATTCACTTCGTTATGATACGCTAAGTTTAGTCCAGAACGTTCTAGAAAGGTCGCACTGTCTAGTGACCTCGTATGTGTGACGTTGGGTAGTTGGCGACAGTTCGCAACATTTTGTTTTTCTGTGCGCGTGAATTGAGCAGCCTTTTTTTTGTTGTTGTTGTTGTTGTTTTGTGAAAGGTCGAGAATCTTCTAGAGCGGATATGCAAGGTCGTAATAGGGCTACCATATTTTTATGTGACTTCATTATACATTAGGATTTAGAGCTGAAATGAGCAACCGAGTTTTTGTAGCTTATTTTAGTGATTCCAGAAAATGTTTATTTATGAGTTTCGGTTGCGTGTTTCGTTCTGATTGGTTGCGTTGTATGATTTTTGTAGATGATTCTGGAAATTGGTAGCATATATAAAGATTGGTGCTGGGGAAGCACGTTCTTACATTGTCTTGCATTTTTCAGTTGTAGAGACAGACAGTTATTGTAGGTACGTGGCCCATATAGGGTGTACATTGTAAAAGAAACAGCGTAACAGTGTGGTGTACGTTGTGTGAGGAACTTTGTGTCGGCAGTGCGGACATTGCAGAAGAGACTTTGTATCAGTGTTGATACATTTGGAAATGCATTGTGTGGTGATCGCATCGCTGAATTAAAATATTGTTGGAACTGTTACTCCAGTATTGTCTACATCCTTAAGCCACGTGTGACGGATTGCAGCTGAACGAGGTTTATTTAAAAGAACTTTACGTGCGTGCGTCTGGTGTGTTTATCATACTACGACTACAACTCCACCACGTAACAGAGGATGTGTAATGTAATACATTATAGAGGATGCTTAATGTAATACATTATAGAGGATGTGTAATGTAATACATCATAGTGGATGTGTAATGTAATACATTATAGAGGATGCTTAATGTAATACATTATAGAGGATGTGTAATGTAATACATTATAGTGGATGTGTAATGTAATACATTATAGAGGATGCGTAATGTAATACATACGTGTTATAAGGATGTGTCATATTATATTATTCCGAGCCTCAATTTGCTTGATATGCTGCCGATAACAGGCAGATGTGATTACGAAACCCGAATGAAAAATGTCCGATTTGTAAGACGAGGCCATTTTGATTCGAGTCAAGTAATCACATCTGTGGGTTATCGGCACTTTATTAAGCAAAATTTGGCTCCATATGAGTGATCTACCCAGTCCAAAATGAAACTTTACCTCGCGTCCTTTAGTTTGCAGCTGATGGCGGTGTTCAGACAAAACATGTGCTTGGTAGACGACTGCGTTTCGGACTATCGACTGAGCGCGCAGATTTCGTCAGACTTTGCCAAAATCAGTGCTTTCTGCTCGTAATTAGATTACAGATAATGACGGAAAATGCCAGCAGCTTTGTTTATTTTGCCTTTTTCTCGGCTTGTCGCTTACGCTATCGCTAGCGGGCGTCTTGTCAATGTCACTCGTTCAGCGATTCGTTTCGCTCATTTGCCGGCGTCTGCTGTCCGTTCATGTGTGTGTATGCCGGCGTCTGCTGTCCGTTCATGTGTGTGTATGCCGGCGTCTGCTGTCCGTTCATGTGTGTATGCCGGCGTCTGCTGTCCGTTCATGTGTGTGTATGCCGGCGTCTGCTGTCCGTTCATGTGTGTGTATGCCGGCGTCTGCTCTCCGTTCATGTGTGTGTATGCCGGCGTCTGCTGTCCGTTCATGTGTGTGTATGCCGGCGTCTGCTGCCCGTTCATGTGTGTGTATGCCGGCGTCTGCTGTCGTTCATGTGTGTGTATGCCGGCGTCTGCTGTCCGTTCATGTGTGTGTATGCCGGCGTCTGCTGTCGTTCATGTGTGTGTATGCCGGCGTCTGCTGTCCGTTCATGTGTGTGTATGCCGGCGTCTGCTGTCCGTTCATGTGTGTGTATGCCGGCGTCTGCTGTCCGTTCATGTGTGTGTATATGCCGGCGTCTGCTGTCCGTTCATGTGTGTGTATGCCGGCGTCTGCTGTCCGTTCATGTGTGTGTATGGGAAATAAGTTTCGAGCGTACGTTCACTAAGAAGTATTTCATCACTACTGCATATAAAGAACTCGTTAATGTTGCAGAATGAGAATATTTCATCACTACTGCATATAAAGAACTCGTTAATGTTGCAGAATGAGAATATTTCATCACTACTGCATATAAAGAACTCGTTAATGTTGCAGAATGAGAATATTTCATCACTACTGCATATAAAGAACTCGTTAATGTTGCAGAATGAGAATATTTCGCGTTTGAGTTTTGACAAATGCAAGTTTCAAGATTGAATTGTTGGGGCCTGCAAAGGATTTTGGGAAGGAAAGTATATCAAGCAAATTCATGAATATTAATTGTCGTGTTATACAATATATCAATGCATGTGTCAAAAAAGGGAGATCTTTATGGAGTGGGTACAGTCTACTGTTTACACACGCCATCAAGTTTTACTTATTTGACACGTGTACTGATATATTGTATAACAAGCACATTAATATTCATGAGCTTGCGTTATATACATTCCTTCCCAACCAATCTTGCAGACCGAAAATATTCAATTTAGACACTTGCATTTTGACAAAACGAAAACGAAAAATATGCTCGTACTACTATCGACAAGCTCCTTATGCCTACTACATGCAAAATACTTCTTAATGTCTTTGTACTCGCGAAAAATCTTTCCCATGCACACTAATGATCAGACAGCAAGAAACTTAAACATGCGAATCGAATCATTGCGCAAGTGACACTGACGATCTGTCCGCTAACATTTGTCACGGAAGCAATACAATCAGAAAAGTACTAACGAGACGAATTTGCCGTCATTTTACGTCATAATCCTTGAAATAATTACAAGCAGAATGTACGCAATAATACATACGATTATAGAACGCACTGATGTCTACATCAGACGAAATTACCACACTGATTCGTCAGTTTCATATGCGCGATGGCGGATGGCACGATAAATAGACTAGTTCAGGACAGGAAAGTCAACTTGTCAAGCGTTGTCAAACGTTTTTCTTTGGGTGTTTTAACTATTTATTCTTCTTTCCAATGTTTTGTCAGTGTCGGTTGTCCCAACTCTGAAACAGCAGCACAGTTTTGTTTTGCACTGGGTACATAACATATGCAGCCAAATGTTGCTTGATATAGTGCCGATAACTGACAGATGTGATTGCTCGACCCGATTCAAAATGGCCTAGGCTAAATCCTCGGACATTGTGTTTTTAGTCTTGTAATCACATTAGCGGTTATAAGCAATATGTACCCACTCCATAAAGTTTGTCCTTCTTTGACACACGTATTGATATATTAATTAATATTCATGAACTTGCTTGATATGTTTTCCTTCCCAAAACCCATTGCGCGAAGAAGACTCGATCTTGATGATACTTGCATTTGTTCAACGCGAACGCGAAATATTTTCATACTGCAGTATCAAGCTCCGTATGTGTAATAGTAATGAAATACTTGTAAGTGTGTACGGACGCCCGAAATGTATATCCTATACACACACACGAAATGCATAATTATCCTATACACACACACGAAATGTATATCTTATACACACACACGAAATGTATAATTATCCTATACACACACACGAAATGTATATCCTATGCACACACACGAAATGTATATCCTATGCACACACATGAAATGTATAATTATCCTATACACACGCACGAAATGTATATCCTATACACACACACGAAATGTATATGATATATCCTATACACACACACGAAATGTATATCCTACACACACACACACGAAATGTATATCCTATACACACACACGAAATGTATATGATATATCCTATACACACACACGAAATGTATATCCTACACACACACACGAAATGTATATCCTATACACACACACGAATGTATATCCTATACACACACACGAAATGTATATCCTAACCACACACACAAAATGTATATCCTATACACACACACGAAATTGATATCCTATACACACACATGAGCAAAGAACGGACGCCAGTCGCTGCACTGACTGGTGAAATTGACGAGATGTCAGCTGGCGATATCGACAAACTGAGAAAAGAACCAAATAAACAAACCTGCTGGCATTTTCCGCAATTATGCATGATCTGTTTACAAGTAGAATTTACTCAGTAACGCTAAGTTGGTATACCTCGCCCTGTGCCTAGGTTAAACTCACCAGCGGCGCTATTGTTGCTATTTTCGCACCAGACTGGTCGATCGGACCGGTCATGTGCACCAGATCGGTTTAGAGCGTGTGCTTTCTGTACCTGTAATGAGCAATCTCGGAGAAATAATCACGTAGCCGTCGTTTGATTGCTGCAAAATAATTTGAATAAAGAATGAACCCTTTCCCATAATTATGCAATCCGGATATAATGCTTCCTTAATCTAGCACCACGAAACATTACGTGATTTGGCAGATTTAACAAAATAGTTTTTTTCCTCAATGTTGGTGCGTCGCTTTGCGGCATAAAGCACCGTCCCAGTTGAAGTACGAGAGATGAGCGTACTACATTGAAGTACAATGGACCTGATTCAGGGGCGTTGGGCGTGACACAAGCCTCCGCCATCTCTGCGCAAAACTGGCTTGTTAAGGGAGGTAAAAGCGTTAAAAGTAAAACCGGAAACGAACCGTTTTTCGACTGCGATCATAATCTTCCGCGTGAACGTACGAGACCACACTTCAAGTGCAGAAGCCTACCTGCGCGCGCAGTTCTGGTGCACATGACCGGTCCAAGTGTCCGGTCTGGTGCAAAAACAGCAACAATGGCGCCGCTGGTGCGATTAACCTAGGAACAGGGCGAGGTATACCAACTCGACCTCAGTAACACGCACGTTTATACAAAGCACCAATGTCTTTATAGTCAGGTGAAATCGACGCGCTGAGTCGGCAGCGATATGCAGTCGTCTGCCATTCATGTGTTTTGTCTGAAAACTGCACTGAAGCAGCCGCAAAATGAATGACGCCAGGCACAGTTTTGTTTTGGACTGGGTACATAAATTATATTCAACAACATTTTGCTTGATATAGTGCCGGTAACCGACAGATGTGATTTCTTGACCCGAATCAAAATGTCCTCGTCTGGTGACTCGGACATTTTGATTTGGGTCTCGTAATCACATCTGCCGGTTATCGGCACTGTATCAAACAAAATGTTGCTCAATATAATATAATATCAAGCAAAATTTGCCTCAGTGTAAGAGAGTATACAAAATTGTTATGAGGATGGGTGATGTAGTAATGTACACAGACGTGTTACAATGGGACGTGTGGTGTAGTAATGTACACAGACGTGTTACAATGGGACGTGTGGTGTAGTAATGTACACAGACGTGTTACAATGGGACGTGTGGTGTAGTAATGTACACAGACGTATTACAATGGGACGTGTGGTGTAGTAATGTACACAGACGTGTTACAATGGGACGTGTGGTGTAGTAATGTACAGTCGATATGTGAGGGAATTTTCTTTTCGTTCCCCGACAGTTGTTCGAGTTTTTCGAGCGTTCTACGGACCAAACTACTGTTCACAATACACAACATTCTTCTACGATAAGAATAAGAGATAACAAGTCATGTTACAACGGACACAAAGAACCGAGACAAGGTTTTCTGATGCCGGGGAGAGACCGACAGACAAAGTAATTGCGCCTAATATCTCAATCCTTAAATAAAGTTTCAGTCAGTCTCTCTCTCTCTCTCTCTCTCTCTCTCTCTCTCTCTCTCTCTCTCTCTCTCTCTCTCTCTCTCTCTCTCTCTCTCTCTCTCTCTCTCTCTCTCTCTCTCTCTCTCTCTCTCTCTCTCTCTCTCTCTCTCTCTCTCTCTCTCTCTCTCTCTCTCTCTCTCTCTCTCTCTCTCTCTCTCTCTCTCTCTCTCTCTCTCTCTGGGACTGGATACAGAAGTTATGTAAAGATGTAATAATGTCCACGCAAATGGTGTCAGGATGTGTGATGTACACAGGATTTAATTATGTGGTATACGGTATGTGAAGATGTGTGACGTAGTAGTACACAGAATTAATGTGAAGATGTGTGATGTAGTTATACACAGAATTAATGTGAAGATGTGTGATGTAGTGATGTCTACAGATGTGTTATGAGGATGGGTGATGTAGTGATGTCTACAGATGTGTTGTGAGGATGGGTGATGTAGTGATGTCTACAGATGTGTTCTGAGGATGGGTGATGTAGTGATGTCTACAGATGTGTTATGAGGATGGGTGATGTAGTGATGTCTACAGATGTGTTATGAGGATGGGTGATGTAGTGATGTCTACAGATGTGTTGTGAGGATGGGTGATGTAGTGATGTCTACAGATGTGTTATGAGGATGGATGATGTAGTGATGTCTACAGATGTGTTGTGAGGATGGGTGATGTAGTGATGTCTACAGATGTGTTGTGAGGATGGGTGATGTAGTGATGTCTACAGATGTGTTATGAGGATGGGTGATGTAGTGATGTCTACAGATGTGTTATGAGGATGGGTGATGTAGTGATGTCTACAGATGTGTTGTGAGGATGGGTGATGTATTGATGTCTACAGATGTGTTATGAGGATGGGTGATGTAGTGATGTCTACAGATGTGTTATGAGGATGTGTGATGCAGTTATGAATACAAAATTGATGTGAAGAAATGCGATGTAGTAGTGTGTACAGATGTGTTATGAGGATGTGTGATGTAGTAATGTATACACAAGTATGTAATGATGTGTTATGCAGTATGTACAGACAAGTATGTGATGATGTATTATGCAGTAATGTATGCAGAATGGGTGTGAGGATGTGTGGTGTAATAGTGTGTACAGATGTGTTATGACAATGTGTGATGTAGTAAAATATACATGTCAAGAAGATGTGTGATGTAGCTTTGTATACATCACTGATGTGAGGGTGCGTGATGTAGTAATGTACAGGCTACAGAAGTGACGCGAATTATGTGATGAATGAAAAGAAAAGCGTGAAATTGTTATTGTGGCGTTTTGCTCAGTAAATATTCTTTGTTTTCTGAGTCTGACTTCATAAAAGATGTAATGCGTTATTGAGATTTATGAATCCGATATCACGATTTATACAAAATGACGAAGCGTTCATGGTGATATAGGACTCCTCTACGTGATCTGATTAACGTGTATATTTTTACTGTTGTATTACTTGTTTAGATCCTCGACAAAATTATGGCTGTTGGTCACATCTCCACGTTGCTAGAACACGTCTCGGTTTGACCAAAAGCCATAATTTGGTCGAGGATCTAAACAAGGAATTTGTCTCGATTTACTACCATGTAAGAGTCACCATGTAAGAGTCACCATGTAAGACTCACCATGTAAGACTCACCATGTAAGAGTCACCATGTAAGAGTCACCATGTAAGAGTCACCATGTAAGACTCACCATGTAAGAGTCACCATGTAAGACTCACCATGTAAGAGTCATTTCGAAAACAAAAGCGACATGTACTTGCGACCGTCAGCCATGTCTTGATGCCGAGACAGCTTCACGCACACACGTATGTCATGCACATCCGGGTAAGAATTTGAAACATAGAACCACGCCTCCAAACCACTCAAGCACTTCCCAAAATACCCTTTCCGTTAAACTCTTTACGTTTGTACGTTTTTCATCCCTCTTTTGACTAACATCTTTCCTACAATGGATTTGAGGCCCAACTGATGACAGCTAAACTTGTACAGTTTGATGTGGAACTATGACGCAGCGCAGAACACACTGCGTTTCAACTATGACGTCATCCTTCCTTCCTCCATACAAACAGAAGGCTACACTCAAACGCTGTATGAACGCAATCGCGAGTGTACGGGTTTGAGGCAAAACTAGCCAGCCGGGAAAAAGCACTAACTGGCGCTTCTTTTCAAATTGAAAGCTTATTGAATAACATTTCTTTAATGAAGACTTTCAGCGATAATCCAGAATCAAAATAGCAGTTTAGTAAATGTTCTCCAAACAATTGTACTCAACAAACTATGGTGGTGGTATTATCCTTAACAAAACAAGGTGTGATGGACCATAACCCACAAAGTCCCTTCTATATGAGAGATGTCCTCGCTGTCAAGGGCCTCTACCATTTGTCTTTGACCTGATTTTGATGTTGAAATATCTCCTATTGAACAAGATGAGGATATTATCCCAAAGTTTACCGAAGTGTTCGGAGCTCACATGCGTTTTTCTTTTATGAACATTCAGAGTTGTTCATATTTTTAATTTATTGTAATCTGATCCATTTTATTACTATCTAAGCCAACATCTGATGAACACAACCGCTGGCATGCACAAATAAAGACGGACACATGGCGCTTCCCGCCATTAGTACGTTCTGTGAGCTGGACTGAGTAGCGACAGGAATTCTGAAGAAGAATAGTACG